>JACTOM010000912.1:645022-1245022 GCA_015832385.1 Elymnias hypermnestra
TGCAGGTCAGGATATATATGTCGGAGGGCAGATATCTGTGGAACGCTGGCGCCATCTATCGGCGTCGACGGAGTCAATGGTGGCGGTCCGGTGGGAGTCACTCGACAGTTGTCGAGTAGCGCTCGATCGGAACAGTCAACTGTTGAAACTGTCGCGTTCCTAGCTATTAGTGTTAATGAGTTTGTGTAAATTGATATCGGGAACATTAAGTGATTGAACATTATAAACCGAGTTAATTAATAAAGTGTTTGATTGCACCAACAATACCCATGAACGCCCACAGAATAAGAAATTAAATAATGGATCCAATTAATAACGATGTCGGCGGAGAACCCTACGCCCCTGTGCTTTATGCTTTTCGGTTCTCTCTTATTCTCCGACATATATAATATTATAACATAGATACATAGATTTACAAAATGTGTACATACATATATATTGTCGTCAAGTTCTATGATCGTAGTCTAAGAGATAGTGTTCCTTTAATAATTTAAATTTAATGACTATAGATTTCGTTAACGTAAAAGGTTTATTTCACTTGGTTTTTAATTACATCCTTTCAGATTATTAGATACACACTTACATTCATAATCTAATCATTATACAAGTTTTACTTTACAACGAATAACTAATACATTTTAAAGTAACATCATTCACGTAGAATCTCCGACATTAGCAAATTTTAAGATACTCTACAGGTATTGTAAAATTTAATGTAAGGTACTTTTTAAATCGCTCCAGTATTTATATGCTCGATGAAAATAAAAACATGGGTATCATTGGTATCCTTGGAATATGAGCTAACTTACCAGTCGCAGGCCCAGTTATAAGGGTTGCTACAATTTTCTTTAGATTTTTAAATTCGTTATATCTTTTGAATGAAATGTCCGATTATAATCATTTAAAAAGTATTTTACAGGTATAGAAACTGTCTTTAATAAAATATTTAATAGGATAAGGATTAATATAGAGGTATGAATAATATGGTTTGATTATTGTCGACACTTTTATTAACTTTTAAAATGTAAAAAAGTAGTTATAGTGGCATAACTACAGTAGTTGGATATGTAGTATCATGGACTTTTTTATAGATATCAATACGTTTTATTATATTGTAGAACATTCTTTTGTTTTATCTTCAATAGTTTCCGCAGTGCATGTTATAACAGATTATTTGCGTCAAATTTTTGACACCTTGGGTTATATTAATGATTTTTATTAGGGATCCCTATTTTTTTTTTTGAGGAAGTAATATAAACTATGTCGTTTATTGAATATGCAGTTTTCTAATGGTGAAAAAATTTTTGAAATCGGTCCAGTGGTTTTTGTGTGAGAACGTTACAAACATACATACATAAAAGAAAACTAATGATTCCTTTTTATAATTTTGGTAAAAAGTATCGACGAATGCTGTAAAGGAATGGGTAGATTAATTTATTATTTAAATCATTTTACTGATAGTCAAAATGTTAATTTTAAAGCAACTGACAAAAAGGTATATAATACGAAACTTTAGAATTTCATTAATAGCTAACAAATAAAACTTTAACGACAAAATTAATATATTGGATAAGTACTCTAAAAATATACGTGAATATATTGATTTTATTTAATATTTCAATTGAAACAACATAACGAAAGCATAAGATACGATAAATATAAATTAAAATTTAATTTAAGCGTTAAGAGATACACTTGTGTCATGAAAATGTTTATAAAAGAGCCATTCATTTGGACACTGTATTACTTAAAACATATTAAAGCGATGGGAGCGGGCAAAGCAGATAAAAGCTTCAAAATAAATTACATTCTCGTTTAAGTTTTCATTAGAACATAATATATTATTCTGAAAGAGCCTTCTGAAAGAGAAATATGTGGTCTATTTTAATTTACGTAAGTTTTGAAACGAATTAATAGATGTATTTATATAACAAATATATGTACATAAACAAATATCTTTGGTTTATTCTAAATTAGACTTCTTCCAGTGCAACGTCTAGGTTTGACAAAAGAGAAGTAATTAATATAAAAGTCTTTCTGTTAAGTATCAGCGCATACATACATAATATATTTGGTAAAACTTATACTAAGCGGATCCCTAGCTGTGACCCGCGTAGTTCCCGAACCCGTAGAATTATGAGTAAATCCCTTATTTATCGGATCTAAATTTCTGTCTAAAACTTCCCAAAAGTGCTGTAATGGCTGGTAATGGCTGTAACCCGTGTATTTCCCGAACCCTTGGAGTTATAATAACGGATCGAAATATCTGTCTAAATCATTCTTGAATCTACTGACCACACTTAAATCTTCGAAATTGATTCATTCCCTTTAAACTAGCTATTACCCATTTAGTTCCCGACCCCGTGGAGTTATGGGGAAATCCGTTGTTTATTGGATCAAAATATCTGTCTAAACCATTTTTTAATCTACTGGACACGCTTAAATCTTCTAAATTGGTTCATTCCTTTTAAACTAGCTCCGACTCATGTAGTTTCCAATCCCATGGAGTTTAGGGGGTATCCGTTATTTATCGGATCGAAATATCTATCTAAAGTATTGTTGAATCTATTGAATGCACTTAAATCTTCGAAATTAAATCAGCCCTATAAATCTGGCTGTAACTCGCCTAGTCACCGATCTCGTGGTGTTATGGGGTAATCCGTCATTTATCGGATCGAAATATCTGTCTCAACTATTCTTCAGTCTATATTGTAGTAAAAACGACGTTCCAAACCCGTGGTAGATTTATTACCAACCGACAGACTACTTACATTATTCTATAATGTTAATAAACTCGGATAAATAATAGTTTGAATTCGAGGTGGTTTTTTTATAAAACAAAAACACCTATTGAATAAATCTACATATATTTTTAAAATACATGCAACTATGCATATTTGAAGTGAACACTGCTGAATGAAAAATCAACAGCGTTCAGTTCGAGGCCTCACCGCAATGCATGTAGCCCTATTTTAGGGATATTCGCACGAACGATTTTGTAACCTCCTTTCTAAAATTGAGATTATTTTTAAGCGTTTGTTTTCAATTTAAATGGCGCTTAATCCTTGTAAAGTAAGTAAGTAGTAGCCCATTAACGTCCCACTACTGGGCACAGGGCTCCTCATTCCGAGGAGCGAGGGTTTTAATCCTTGTATATAAAGCAAAATATTCCGTCGCATCTGTCACTAAGCGATAAACTCAAATACAACTGAACGGATTTTCTTGCAGTTTTCTCTTCTGCTGTGATTAATGCCATGAAGAAGGGAAAAAGAGTGGTTCTTGAGAAAGGTTTAGGTATATTGTCCATCAAGGTTTTGTGTAAATCAATGAAATTATAACGATAAATGTTAGAAGTGTCGGAAAAAATTAATCCGCCTTTATTTTCCATCGAAAACGCCAGTGATATAAAATATAATGAGACAATATATGGTAGGATAATTTCTCTTTAATAGATCCGCAAAAATTGTGCTGCACCCTATCATTTCATATACTTTATTATGAACTGAGTGACAATATAAGAAATATTGTGATAGGAGAATGTTGTGGTGTAAAAGAAGATGTAGTGTCTAAAATTGAGAAAGGTATGCTTAGATGGTTTGGGCACGTAGAGAAAAAGAATAAAAGAAGAATGACAAAAAGAATTTATGAGTCAAGGGTGAATGAGAAAGTTGGAAGGGGAAGACCAAGGCGAAGATTCCTGGATCAAATCCAGGACATTTTAAATAATGATCAGGTCGAGAGTACTCTAAACCGGCGAACTTGTATGAAAGGTTTAATAACACTGAAAGTGGCGAAGTAGATATGCAAGGATCGTGGCAAGTGGAAACCGTGGTCTCTGCCTCTATGAGCATGAGGCGTGATGCTATGTATGTATTATTTAGATATAGAATCTATCTTTATAGACAGAGAATGCTTGCAGCAATAAGACCGCCTTTGCACGGTTATATCATAGTTAAATGTCTCTTAGTTGGTATGTCTCTGTTGTCTTGTGTGCAATAAAGTGTTTTCTCTCTCTCTTTATATATATGTTCTGTAAGTGACTGAAATACTGTTAAACAAACGCACCGACTTTTGATGAAATTTTTCGTATGTTAGGTGTCTCAATCAATGTAGATTGACATTTCGAACCGATAATCACCTTTTTTTTCATATTTGCTTAGGATCAGGAAACTACACTGGTGACAGTATATAATATAAAGTACTTATTTAAAATATAATATCAGAAGTTGCAATGTAACTTTGATATTCTGTTGATTAGATGTGATTATTTGCTACAAAAGTACGACTGTGGGGAAATCCGTTATACTTCGGATCGAAGAGAGACATAAACAATTTTTTCTTTTTTTTCAAAATCATAAGCTGATGTGGAGAGTGATGTAATGACTGCGACCTAGAACAAATCATATTAATGTTTAGCTTTCCGTAGATTAAAAATTTATTTATTTCAAAACCGGGGTAAATACGTAATAAATTGGTGTCTTCTTTGAAGTATAGTAATGCTGTACTTGCACTAGAAAATTCGCTTTTCTTTGTTACATTGTGGCTTGTGAGTTAAATTTCATGTGTAAAATGAGAAAAATAAAACAAAATATAAAGATATAATGAGCAAGTCTTAACTATACTAACACAGCATGTGTCAGTGTGTGTGTGTGTGTGTGTCCGGGAGTGCGTGTGTGCAGGAGTGCGTGTGTGCGGGAGTGCGTGTGTGCCGTTGAGTTTGTGTTCATGCAATTTCAAATCACATTTTATTTTTTGACAATAATTCATTTTCATTCTATTCAGTTATACTAAGAATATACACGTTAGAGCGTGTTTGTGTGTGTGTGTGCGTGTGTAGTGTGTGTGTGAGAGAGAGAGGAGAGTGGATGGAAGGGCGTATGTGTGTTGGTGCTGCCAATGTGTTTGTTCGTGTTCATGCAATTGCTAATCACGTATTAATCTTTAACAATAACTCAATTTAATTATAATCCAAATTAATAAACCTATTTATGATAGATTTTTTTCTACATTATTCTCAATAAGACCGTCGAAGATATATTTATTTAATTTTAATAATATGTAGCGACAGTATTCTGAATGATAACCCTTGGCTACGTTTCTATACTGCTTACAATATAATATCTCGCAACCCACAGTTAATTGGATTATCAATAGTAAAGCATTCATTAATTGGTGTGCAAATTAATTTGAAATTTGCTATTCCAATCGCTGTGTCTATTGTTAACATATGAACAGAATTACAATTATTCTCACGTAGTGCACGGCAATTAATTCCCCCGGGGTATGTGGGTATCCATGTGTTAACCCACAAACAATGCAGCTTCGTGATTTAGTTGAATTCTACATACAGGTAATCTACCTAACATTCTACTTTATTGTATTTTTCTTTAAATTCATACACACATTTTTGATCTGGTAACTAAAGAAGCCTAGAGCAAGTACGGATTATCTATAATTTTATATAATATATATATATATATATATATATATTCGTTATAGACTTTGAAAACATCCAATTTTATTTATTTTACAGGAAATTATAATTCATAATAGTAGTAGTAAATTCTTGATTTTGTGTTAAACATATAATAAACCAAAACTACATTGCAGCCAGTTTGAAACCAAACAATGTCTATATTCCTTTTGAAATTGAAACAGCGTCACGTTTCCGGGTAATCCTTCACGTCCAGTGCCTCTCAAACATCGTTGTATATCTGTACATAGCTATTATATTGAGGATCATGTTTGTGAAAATGTGCATACATATTTAGACGAGTTTAGTGCTAACTAGAGCGTATTGTATGCAATTAAAAACACAATTTAAGCAGTTACGATTTATACATAAATTTACATTTCAAAAAAAATATATTCGAGCTTTTACAACACTTGTTGCGGACGGCAGCGAATAAATCTGATTGGTTAGGCGCCAGCGACAGCCCTCTCGTACCTACCTCAGCACACGCTATTGCCATCTCTCCCACTCGCCTATCCGCATGTGCTTGCCGGGTGGGAAAGTTGTACAAAAGGCCTCCCCCAAAGTTTGCATACACATTTCGCCTTAGATTCCCGATCGCAGTAGATACTTGCTAAGAGCGAACTGTGACTAACTCTGAAGAACCGAACTCTTAAGACCCGACGCGGACACTGACGACCGATCCTCCGTACCCTGAAGATTGAACCCGCAAGAACTGAAGGTCAAAGCCCTACGAACCATATCCATAGACTTTTTCTTGCACTCCGACATATATATATATATATATGTCGGAGTGGTCTCCATAACCGCGGAGATGCTTGGAAAACTATTATTTCTGATGGAAGTACATGACAAACAAATGGAGAATGCTGTGGAACCTCCTATTCTCTAGCGCAGGAGATCGAGAGTTAGGAGAAGTAGGTTTACGGTTTGATAATCTCTTTTTTCTTTAAGATTAGATTTCAACCTAATCAGAGTGTGTAAATGTACTTCCAAGGGTCAAGAAAAAAGTGTTGTCCTGACAATTCTCTTTAACTACCTTTTCCAGAAGAGATCTTGTCAATGTTTTCTTTTTTTTGTGGTTATCAATAAAGCATACTATCTTTAGTTTCTTCAATTTGAATTTCACTAGTACTTCATATACTAACAGATGCTTTGACGAATATATATACGTGTTATCTGCTATTACACTGACTGAAATTCAATCAATCATCGATCTTGTGGTGCCTTTATGCTGTAAATTAACACTATCATGGCTCGAATAGATACCATATATTCTGATGCCTTGTTTGATGCCTCCGTTAATTTATATTAATGACAGTATTCCAACAAACTTTGTGGAAACTGTAAAATAATGGTTAAATGCATATTTTTTATTTTAAACTAGCTGCTTATGCATCTCCGTACACTTAAAGTAGGGCTCATCAGCCACTGTTCCCCGGGTTTTTTTTAATCACTGATATCTTCAAAGATATCAATTTTAATGAAATGTTGTTCAGACAGTCTTGATCTACATGAAATAAATAACGTATACATGTATTTATTTGGATAAGAAGTAATATAGTGTGTTATAAATGAGCACGGAAAATAACACATGTTTTTTTTTTGTAATATGTATAAGATAAATTTATATCATTGCGGGCTTTTATATTTGTTTTTTTTAATGTACAATTCCGTAGCACATTTTTTGATATATATTGTAAGGTTTAGTCAACATTTGCAATTTAAGTGCATAAGAATATATTGTTTGGGAGATCGTATTACAAATATGGATATAATAGTTGAAGACTTCGTCTGCGTGGAATGTTTTTTTGGTAGCATTTTCACAAATAAGAAACAGGTGTTTCTTTGAGAGAAGAGATTCCCCAAATTTATTTTTAATAGCTTCCATTATGTCAAAAAAAGACTTTCTGACTAACTTTTACATATTAAAAAAAGATATCGTTTGTAAATGTAAAAATTTGAATTTTTTTAATGAACACCCCCGCAACCTCCCTGCGGGTGGAATTTCCCAAAATACGTTTTTAGCTGACCTCTACTCGGCAAATGGAATATTGCTACCAAATTTCAAGTCTCTACGCCTTATGGTTCCAGAGATATCGTGATGAGTCAATGGATACCTGAATATCTCTTATATGTATAAAACCTTCCTCTTGAAACACTCTATCGATTGCTGAAAACTGCAATGCAATTGGATGAACAGTTGAACACACAAAACAACACAAAGCGGCTTGATTTTATAATAAATAAAGAGTATTTCGCCAACTACGAGCTTTGATCAATACTTCTTTAGGGGACCCAAATAAAGTTTTTTGACCTAAGTAGATAAATAAAATTAATTAAAAATATAAAATACTTATAAACGTCGGAAATTCCCACTTGTACAATATATTAAATTATTAATTTTCAAAGTTCAACCTGAAACTGAAATTAGTTTCGTCGTAAAATATTGAGTGACATAAAATCCAGTCATAAAAACTTGAACTAGTCTTTGCTTCAAGTCTTAAAGTAAATAAGAGTTGTTCTAAAGTCTCAGTAGAATTTTGTTAACCTTAAAACCCTGGTATAAAAACAAGATACCTTAACGAATGCTCAACGCAAACAGTTTAAAAGTTTAATGGAACGTATATTTTAAAACCCACTATAAACTGGAACGAGGTGCTTGAAATTTATCCGGTGATCAAAGTTTTGGTCTATACAAATCCAATGTCGCTAGGGTTATCTTTATTTTTTAATAATCTTTACCCTAACAGTATTTGGCAAACAGTATAGCTTTGTTTTTTGGTGAAATAGTTTTCTAAAACTTGTTTTTACCCAAACAGATTTAACTGTCTCATTGGTCTAGTGGCAAGCATGTTCTGCTACAGAAATGAGGATTTTCTCAATATTTGCCCAAGTTGGAGGTGTTCCCCACCCCCGTGCCTGGGAGATCACGTTTAATTGTCGGTTCTGTGCCTTATCTCTCTCCGCCCGTGTCATATCAGACTATGATAGTGAAGGAATGGAGAGTGCACTTGTGTACTATGCCTGTCAACCCGCAGTGTGATGCTCTAAAAACCCTCTCTCTTATGAGCATGGAGGCCTATGCCCAGCAGTGGAACGCAATGGGCTGCTATGTACGTTTATACTTTTTCAACAGATTTCAAGGTTGACATTGTTAGTGGTTATTTTTATCATTAAGCATTGAGAGTAAGTAAACAAAGACTTTGGTCATAGTGCAATTGCACATTATTTCAGTACAAAATTGATACCGTAAGCCTTGATAACCTTCTCTCCTAACGATTCGGACATAGGCAAAATCTTCTTACTATCAATCAATTTGGTAAGCGGGAATTCATCTTTTATGGTTTCAACACAGCATCGTACCGGAACACAAATCCTAATGGAAATCATCAGGTACCTCGATAGATTACGTCTATCGTTACTCTGGTGCTCTACTAAAGGATATGGAGGATGTTTCTAGGTTCTAGAGGGACTTCTGGCTTACCAGCGTGTCCACATTCCCAATCAGATTTCAGTCTAATCAGGGTTTCTAAAGGTATTTCCAAAGGTCAAGAAAAAAAGAGTTGGCCAGACAAATCTCTTTAACGATCTCTCCCAGAAGAGATCTTGTCATTGTATTTTTTTATGGTTATCAATAAAGCATACTATATATCTATCGTTTCTCCGATTTGAATTTCACTTGTGCTTCATATACTAGACTTAGACATAAGCAATTCACCTTTTATGGTTTCTACACAGCATTGTACCGGAACATATAACTCTTGTTTGGTACGACTTTGTTAATAGGGTGGTAACTGGTGTCAAACTCGCACTTAAAAATCCAATTTTGTAAACTCATCTAAAGGGGATCAAATTCATGACCTCTGCTAGCAAAGCGAGTACTCGTACCACTGCACTAGCAAGACCGTTAGTGAATCAGACCATGTAGATTTCCTTGTGATGTTTTTATCTGTATATAATATACACAGGGAAAACTGTCTAATAATAATTAATAATATAAATACATATATAGTATATTGGTGCAACTGTACACGCTACATTTTTTCGCAGTTGACACCGCCAATTTTTGTGATTGTTGGAACTTTGAGATAAAATAGAGCCTGTTTTATTCCATATAATTTCAACTACCTGTGAGTAAAAGTGAGAGAAAGAGAGAGAGAGAACACTTTAATTGTACACCATAAGAAAAATACATAGAGAAAACACGAAAAATACGAAACAAAACAGTACAATAAGGCAGCCTTATCCTGTCAAATTCGATCTAATGAATTGCCATTGATGAAGAAACACATAATCATTTTATTTTCTTGTATATAGGCATATATATAATTTTCACTTTATAGTATTTAGTAAAATACCTTTATTATCCTTTTAAGGTTATATAATTTTGTTAAAATTGTGGGACTTTTCACATATTAAATATATCTATTAAATATAAGCTCACGTGAAAGTTTTAAAGACTTCTATATATGTAATGGGATAAGAATTGCGTCATGGATGACGCAATTGCTTTATTCTTTTTGCATCTTCTTTATTACTTTGCAAGTTATGTAAAATGTCTTAAATTTCACAGTTACGGCCGAGTCAGGACCATATTTCCGTACGTTAGCCAGACAATAGAATGCACTTCTATTGTGATACTCGGCGATGGCTGCCGTCTTTTGACGTTTCAATCACGTCCAATGCAAAATATCATGTGGAACAAAATTATATACCATTTTAATCAGACTTTAAGTTGTGCTTGGTACAAAACAACCTTTCAACTATATACAGGAGAAACTAGATTGACTGGATTCATTGTTGTCGTTAGGTACGCGGAAGAATACCGGGTTTGGTGCTGATATAGTACCAAATGTGGTGAAAAGTCTATTTATTACTACGTAAAAGTTTTATTTGATTTAGTTTTTTAATTACTTCCCATCAGATTATTAGATACATACTTTCATTCATATTGTAATCAATATACAGATACTTTACAACGAATAAGTAAGTAGCAGCCCATTAACGTCCCACTACTTGGCACAGGCCTCCTCGCTCCGAGGAGCGAGGGTTTTTAGAGCATAGACCCACCACGCTGCTCCACTGCGGATTGGCAGGCATAGTACACAAGTGCACTCTCTATTCCTTCACTCTCATAGTCCGATGTGACGGGAATCCGACACGACCGGAGAGAGATCAGGCGCAGGACCGACGGCTTAACGTGCTCTCCGAGGCACGGGGGTGGATCACACCGCCAACTTCCCAACTTCGGGCAAATATTGAGAAAATCTTAATAGAAAACTCAATATTGATTTTTGAATTGGCCCGACTCGAACCCAGGACTTCATGTCTGTAGTCGAACATGCTAACCACTAGACCAATGAGGCATTTCAAGTCGAAACACTATTTATAAATACGCTACAGATAATTTTTAAATCGCTCCAGTAATTTTTAGCTTGATAAAAATAAAAACAGTATAAATACATCGGTGAGTATTATTGGTATCCTTGGAATATGAGCTAACTCACCAGTCGCAGGCCCAGTTATTAGGGTTGTTACAATTTACTTGAGATTGACAATTTTAAATTCGTTATATCTTTTGAATGGAATGTCGGATTTTAATAAAACATAATTTAATAGAAAGGAGTAATACAGAGGTATGAATAATATGATTTGACTATTGTCAGCACTTTTCATCATTTTCTTGCCCTTATCCCACTAGGGGGGTCGGCACAGCTTGTTTCCTTTCGCCACTTCACTCTATCCGCTGTCATTTCTACATTCACACCCTTTACACACATATCCTCTTTCACACAATTCATCCACACTTTTTTTGGTCGCCCTCTTCTGGCCCTGCCGCTTACCATGATATATAGGGCCCTCTTGCATACATGACTATCCTCCCTTCTCATGACATACCCATACCAGGATAGCCTTCCACTCCTTAACTTCTTGGTCACTGGTGCTACTTTCACACTTCCTCTAATATACTCATGCCTAATCTTTTCTAATATTGTCACTCCACACATCAATTCAACATTGGCATCTCCGCTGCATGCAATTTCCTTTCATTCTCCCCTTTGGTGGTCCAGCACTCAGATCCATACAGGATGGCAGGTCTTATGATCGTAACATTTCAAATGTGAGAAAGTAGTTATAGTGGCATGACTACAGTACTTGGACATATGGTATCGCGGACTTTTTTTGTAGATTAGTAAGACATTTTTTTGTTCTATCATCAATAGAATCCCCAGGGCGCATGATGACAGATAATTTGTGACAAATTTTTTCACACCTTGGGTTACATTAATGCATTTTTTATTATAAGGGATTAATTAGGGATCCCTATTTTTTGAGAGAGTAATATAGTCTATGTCGCTTATTATAAACGCAGTTTTCTGATGGTGAATGATGTATCCTCTTTATAATATTAGTTTAAAAAACAAATACTGGGTTTAGTGATCATGTGTCAACAAAAGTCAATGTTTATCAAGGTATACATTTTTCAACAGACAATGTATGGACTTATTTATTTATGCGCCAGTGTAGCGGTCTGAATATTATTTAGTAAAGCTATAAAAATGGTCTGTATCTTATATATGTATATCGAAGGACAGGTGTCTGTGGAACGCTGGAGCCATCTGTCTATCGGCATAGGACAGAGTCAATAGAGACAGTCCGGCGGGCGTCTCTCGGCAGTTCACGAGTGACGGTCGGCCGGAACTTGAAACTGTCGCGTTCCTAGCTATTATTGTTAATGAGTTTGTGTAAATTGATATCGGGAACATTAATTGATTGAACATTATAATCCGAGTTAATTAATAAAGTGTTTGATTGCACTAACATTACCCACGAACGCCCACAGTATAAGAAATTCCTTCTCTCTTATTCTCCGACACTATAATATATATATATATATATATATATTATACAACAATGAGTTTTTATAGTTCAGCAAATTCATTATATTCAACAAATATATTTACAAGTTCTTATGAAAGAAAAAATAAGAAAGTTGCGCGGAACTTGACCACTACCTGAGCTTAATCACCATAATTACTTTTCTAATGAAACCATTTAGTGCAAAATGTTTGTGGCATGTCCTCTGTTCCTGTGTCGGAAAACTAACAAAACTATTTAAATAATAAGCAAATAAAACTAAAAATTATGTAATATGATACGAATAATAAAATAAAAATTATGTTTTTGCATATTTTTTTATATTTCTCTAACAAAGTCTCTCTAGTCAGCTAGTATACTTATAATGTACATATTCTTGTGATATCGGCTTTGGAAGCAAGTACAAAGCGGAATCTATTGTGAGACGTACGTTGCAGACAGATCAGATACCTTCTAATAAGCTTTCATAAGGGCTGCTACATATGGTTGATAACGAGACTGTCTTATATAGAATTTAAATCATTTTACATAACAGAAATTATTTGATTTGGATCCAATTTCATACGTGCTGGTCATTTAATTTCGTTTGCCAAGATTAAATATGGACATTAAAGTACAGCGCCATTTATTTACCATATTTTTAGATAACTTGACAGTAGAACTTATACTTAACGAAATCTTAGTGGAAAATAATTACAATAAAACTTTTCTTGATTACAAATTAAAAAATGGAACCTATTCTATGTCCTGAGTCTAAACAAGTCTAGCATAAATGAAATAAAATCATCTAAAACATTTGAGTACTCAACTGATGATCATATAATACACATCAATCTAAGGTTCAATAAATTTATTTAGGTAACAATTGGTACAAATTGTTGTAGAAAGAGTAATTACTGAGCATCAGCATTTGTGAGATGATGAAAGATATCGTTTATTTATTTTATGCCCCGAAAAGATGTCACAGTAATAAGGAATTAAAGTAAGTATACATAGGATACCTTATCCCTTTGGAGAGATCTCTTCCAGGGACCCCAGAAAGTGGAAGAACTTTATAAAAACAGGTAGTGCTATGAAATTCTATGGAATGCTATGAATAAGTCAACATACATACAAGCTAAAAACACACTACAAATATATATGGCCGAGTGCAATAGTCTGTGGAACGCTAGCGCCATTTGTATATCGGCGCGGGGCAGAGTCAATAGTGACAATCCGGCGCGCGTCTCTCCAGTTCTCGGGTGACGATACGCCAGAACGGTCGACTATTGAAACTGTCGCGTTCCTAGCTATTATTAATGTTTTCGTCTAAATTGTTATCGGGAACATTAAGTGATTGGAAATTATAATCTGAGTTAATTAATAAAGTGTTTGATTGCACCAACATTACCTACCAAAGCCTACAATATGGAGATGGAATTATGAATGCCACTAATGACGATGTCGGCGGAGAACCCTATTGACAGGTAACAATAATAAAATAGCTAGTGATATATTAACATTTTTCACAATTTTAAACGTAAAACATTTGCGGTAATTTAAACATCAATTACTAATGAGACGTGTTATATTACGAAGTCTCAGACGTCGACTTATGTAATTTTGATGAAATCACCTTGTTTAACAACCTAGGTCCTCGTTTATTTGAAATCATTTAGTTATTGATACATGATGGTCTATTAACAATTTCATAAAAACAAAAATTAGTACGGCAATAATTAATTTATCTTTGGAAGTTTTATACATACACTTTAATGTGGAAGCCGACGATTTTGCCAACGGAGAAAACACGTAATTTGGGGGATTATAAACAAAAACAGTATTTGTGATCCAAAATTCCTAATTTAAGCTATAATGGAATAATAAATCCAATGTTGTGAGGTACATTGGATTCACCGGAGACAATAATTAAATTTGCCCGAGACTCGGATCATCCCTTACTCTTGGCATCGCTTCGGGCACCTGTTGCCTGTCCCCCTTTCCCACCCCATGGGGGAGAGTTTCCAGGAACATCCCCTCAGTAGAGATTAATATTAGTTTCGCTCTTTGAAAGTTGCAATACACGTTCTGGACTCATTGAGGGTTTTCAAATTTCGTCAAAGGCAAATGAATTCTATACATACATAAAGTTAGCTTGCGAATTTACTTTCGTGGATTAGTTGTTACAAATCTGAGGCTTATTTTAAATTAAAATTTTCCTGGTTTAATGGCATATTTAAACGATAGACGAACGGACATACCACGACGGTTATTTTGTCGATATTTCAAACCAGTTATATGTATCGTGGTCACGACGTAAGTGAAATATCTAAGTATCGCGAAAAATATAATTGCTGATAATACAGTTTAAATTACTCTAAAGCTTTCCTGTCATAAAATTTGTTAGCCTTTTATTTTTATACACTGTTTATATAATAATAATTTTAAAAAAATGTAAAAAATCGCTTCAATAGAAACACTAAACTAAAAGTTATTAAAATTAGGAGATTAACAAACTTTATACTTTAAAAGCTTCGGGCGCTCGATGATATAAGCTCAAATTGCATTTGTTAGATTGATTGACTATCAAACTAACAAACGTTAAAGCTTATTTCTTAGTTTTAATTTACTTTATTTATTAAAAAACGGCTATCATATCATAACTAAGCAGGGTAACAGTAGTGCAAATACCCACTCTCATATACTATAAAGATCTCATATATTATGAAGAGGAAACATTTGTGTTTTTGTATGTATGTTTGTTACGTTTTCACACAAAAACTACTGGACTGATTTTTAGTGAGCAAGATAGACTATATTACTTTTTCAAAAAAAGAAGGGATCCCTAAGAAAAATGCATTAATGTAACCCAAGGTGTAAAACAAAAAATCTGTTATTGCCTGCACTGCGTAAATTATTAATGATAGAACAAAAAACTGTCCTACAATATTATATAACGTATTAATATCTACAAAAAAGTCTGCAATACCATAAGTCCAACTAATGTAGTTATGCCACTATAACTACTACTTATATTACATTTTAGAAGTTAATAAAAGTGCCGGCAATAATCAAACCATGTTATTCATACTTCTGTATCCTTATCCTATTAAATGCTATTTTATTAAAGGCCGTTTCAATAACTGTAAAATACTTTTTAAATTTTTAAAAAAGGACATTCCATTCAAAAGATATTTAAAAATCTCAATCTAAAGAAAATTGAGTTAGCTCATAATCCAAGGATGCCAATACTACGTAAATGATGTTACGAATTTAAATATGGATTCGTGAGATATTAATAAAGAAAATCTGTATATTGATTAGATTATGAATTTAAGTTTGTATCTAATATTCGGAAAGGAAGTAATTAAAAACTAACAGAAATAAAACTAACAAAAATAAGTATATACTCCAATTTGGGGACAAAAATCTCAAATTGTAGATAATAATTTATTTACATTTATAATAGTTACTTGTGCAGGCGTTAAATGATTTAAATAGCTGATAACAATACGGTAATTTAATATTTAAATGAGTTAAACTGTTTTAATTCGAATAAAACAAAGATTTTTCAAGCACTGACTGAAATAATGAATTAATTACCAGAGTTAAAATGGCTCGCTCGTTTCATTTTAGACAGCAAAAAAGAGAGAATTGTTTAATTAAAATTTCCTTCAGTTTTTGCAAGACGTGAAATGGTTTTTTTTTAAAATAAATCCGTTATCATTTAACTAGCAAAGCATTCTGATATAGCCCCATATAAAAATCATTGTATAATTATTTGAATCCAATTCAAATCCAAAAAGAGTATGTGTGCTTGAACGCGCTTATCTCAGGAACCACTAAACCGATTTCAAAAATTCTTTCAGTGTTACATAGCCCATTTATCAAGGAAGGTTGTGGATTATATATAATCACGATTAAATCAATGGGATTGGTTAAAATATGAAGAATGTTGCAAAATCGTTTTTTATTTCTTTTGAGAGCTCCCGCTGCGTGTGCGGCGTAAACGATATAAGTTTCGCAAAAATCATGTATGACAGAATTGTTCCTCATTAATTGTTCTAAAAAAAAACAGAAAATATCTATCTTTTAAGGTTGGCTCAATATAACCACTGATATGGCGCGAGACAGCTAGTTTTGTTATACGTATATATGTATTGTATGATTATAACATAGAAATACATAAAAACGAAAACCGATATATGATTTGGATAACAAGTACTTAGATACGTAACAAAGTATCTAATATATGTGGATAAGGACCCGTTTAAAATTATTCAAGGGAACTTAGCGGTACTTGGAATTTATAACAAGAAACCATGTAAATACGTTAAGTCTTCGACGGTATTTTACTTTAATTCATTCGAAACTAATTTATATAGTTGTCAAAGGTTGTATCTAAGTTTAATGCAACAGAGATTTCCTGGCTTGTTGATTGCGGAGTTCATTTCGTTTGACTTGTAGAGTAGTGACGTTTCTGAACGAGTTTGTCTAACTAACTAGCTGGGGTTGCAATCCATAGCCAGCGTATTTAACTTATATTAAATCAAACGACAAACTTGATATTATCGAAGATATATATCTGAATAAGTAACATGGTATTTAAAACTTAAGACTATCTACCTACATATCTCTTTACTCATAGAAGAGGGGGACTTTACAGCAGAGACCTACAGGGAATATCTCTCTCTTTTAATCGGGTTCTTATATCTGAGAATCGTGCTCAGAATTTGTCAGCAGAAGCTAGTTATATTCCTGTGTAGGGCGAATTTAGAAAATTGCATTTTTTAAATTTGTTCTAATCAGACTGAGTCAGGAGGCTTCGATCGTGGCCATTTACCACTTTACCAGCAAAGACGTAAGGTAAGGTACAGACCATGTACGTCCTATTATTGAGCACAGGCCTTCTTATACGTCAAAGCGTTTTTAGGGTGTAGATCCACCACCCTGTAACACTGCAGGTTGGCAGGCATAGTAAACAAGTGCACTCTCTATTCCTTCACTCTCATAGTCCGATGTGACGGCAATACGACACTCGCGGAGAGAGAGATTAGGCGCAGGACCGACGGCTTAACGTGCTTTCCGAGGGTAAATCGCACCACCAATTTCCCAACTTCCGGTAAATATTGGAAAAATCTTAATAATAACCAATGAGGCGGCAAAGACATACTACCTAGTAAAAGATTTATGTTTCTCTACGATGCTGTGAGAAACGAGAAACCATAAAAGGTAAATTGCCTCTCGCCAGATTAGCACGTTTTTATCTTAGACTGTACGAGGATACAGTGTATTTAACATCAGGTGTAGTCATAGTTAAGCGCTAACCTGTCAGCAATAAAAAAATAGTATCAGAATAGCATCTGTAGGGGATGCTGCTTCCAGCGGTTTCTGTCCAACGCCTCTCATACCATTGTGTAAAATTTGAAGAAAAATACACACAGGGAAGCGAAATTTATTAAAAGATATAAAAATTACCACCAATTGGGCTACCAAAAACCCCCAATTCATTTGAGAGGAAATCTTTACTGTCCATACCGTTCTGCTTCCAGGAAACAACTGTGTGACATACGCGGCCGTACAAATCGGTGAAAACGAAAACAGTATCGTACATTTGTCTCGCTCTCTCCTTAAGGTGGTCGCGTTCGTTTGAGTGAGAGTAATAACATGTTGCTAGCAGGTCAAAATAAAAAGTGCTTACAATAGAAATTTAGTGTTGCAAATAAACTATTCGGTTTATTTGTTAAAAAAACAGTTTTTTTTAATAATTTGCGCTTTTGAGAATTCGTCTCGGGTAGGTTTATTTTACAGAAAAAAATTGTTTTAGTCTTGTTGATTGAACGTTTTCTTGCTGGTTTTTTCCACTACCAGGTAGCTAATATTACAAGCTTTATACATAGGTTTTTTTCACCCAAAATTTCTACGAGAATTCAAAATTACAGGCTTATGGATAATAACCTCATTAAGCGAAAGTGAAGAGGAAGCGAAATTATTTGAAAAGCGTCATGTCAAAATTCGCTCTTGAAGCATAGACGACGTATCCAATCAATAGTGCTTTTTAATTTGCATATCACATTCCTTTTTTATACAAAGGCTCTTTCAGCGAAAGCTCGTGCATTTTTTTCAGTCCAATTCAGAAAAAACCTCTACTGGAATTGAATTTATTAACTAGTCACAGGATTATTTTTGTTTGTAAACTTTTAGAATTAAATTTGGTTGGATCCATTTTGTTTGTGTCCATTATTGATTTCTTAGTAATGAAAGAGGCATGAGTGAGTTTTTTTTGTTATTGGTTAGCGCTTGACTGTAAGTAAGTAGGCGTAGGCCTCCTCACTCATATGAGAGAGGGTTCTAGAGCATAGACCCACCACGCTGCTCCAATGTGTATTGGCAGGTGTAGTACATAAGTGTACTCTCTATTTCTTCACTCTCATAGTCCGGCGTGACGGCAATCCGACAGAAAGGTCAGGCTCAGGACCGACGGCTTAACGTGCTCTCCGAGGCACGGGGGTAGATTACACCGTCAAATTTCCCCAACTTCGGGCAAATATTGTGAAAATCTTAATAAAAAATGCAATATCGATTTGGAGTTGACCCGACCCGGGACTCGAACCCAAGACCTCATGTCTGTAGTCGAACATGCTACCACTAGACCAATGAGGCAGGCTTGACTGTGATCACACCTTATGGTAAGTTATGATACAGTCTAATATAAAAGCACGGTAAATTGGTAAGAGATAATTTATCTGTTTTGGTTTTTACATAGCATCGTACCGAAACCAATACCTTGCTTGGCGTTACGTCATTACTGGTAGGACGGTAACTGGCTACGATCGAAGCCTTCCACCAGTCCAGGCTTAGATTACTTAGAACTATGAGGATCAACCAGAGACCTCTGCTAGCAAAGCCAGGATTTGTACCACTGCGCCATCGAGGCCTTCAAATGGAGATGGAGAAGTTCTTCAATTGAGATTCATCGGTATTCCAATCAATCGTTAATACAATTTATTACAGTCATCAACAAAAGGAAAATTGTATAGTGCCATCTATTAAAGGCTACGTTAAAGATGTTTTTCTATATAATGAGTACTTATACAGTTCATGGTAGATGACGCAGGAATTAACAAATTTTTGAAGTCAAAATCATTAATAATAATAGCTAGGATCGTGACATTTTCAACAATCGATCGTTCCGGCGGACCGCCACTCGAGAACTACCGAGTGACGCGCGCCGGGCTGCCACTTATTGACTCTGCCCCACGCTGATAGACAAATGGCGCCAGCGTTCCACAGAATATTGCACACGGACCAGCGATCCACAGACTATTGCACTCCGACATATAAATTTTAAAGTTGCTATTTTAGTTGCTATTGAAGTTATTATTTCTGCATGTTCCTATTATGAGAGATAGCGTTAATATTGATAATAACGAAGATCTTCTCGAAAATCTTCCGCTTACATAATAAAATGAAAAATGAGACCAAATATAATGTTTCTTTACGAGGCTGTATTAATTAGTCCGTTAATCAGGACGTCGCATTTTCCTCATTCCTTATTCTTAAAATACTAATTTTTGGAGGAAAATAAAAATTTATATTAGTTTCATCAAATTATACCCAATTATCTTTCCTTCTTTCATACCATAATAAATTTTTAAGACTAACACTCGAGTATAAGTCAAAATATAACTTAGGAATATCATTTTTATATGTTGAAAAAGTAACAACATCCACGTAAATTTTCTCTCCTTGTTGATATCTTTAAGGAGATATATTTTCCACTTATTTCAAGTAAATGTAAAAAAAATCAATAAGAAAAGAATATATAACAAAAAGTCAGGAATGGTTTCCAATTTAAAATGATACTATATGATCTAAGCAAGGGATAAATAACAACTCCGTTATTTGCTATTTTACTGGTAAAATAACAAGTAAGAAATATAACTGATATCCAAAGGAGGGTTATTAAGATATTTTCAATATTTTAATGGAGTGAATGAGTATTGTTATAAACTCAATTGGTAAAGAAGCAGTGTAATAGAGATACGGCAGAGCGTGTCAGATAGATGGACGGAGATGCTCCAGCCGTACGACGACGAAGGGTTGGGAGCAGACGGTTAGTGCACGACCGTCGTTTGCCCCCCTAGGGGTAGCCTCTGGGCAATGGTTCCTATTGCCAGACAGGACAGAAGGAAAACGAAGAGAGGAGCCCTGTTGGAATATCGTCCACGAGAGTGCGGATGTATTCCGATCCCATGCTTTCGCCAAAGAACGTAGGGAGTATCACCGTCGGGTTTTAGCCGGTAAGAGTCCGGCATAACCCGTAACGCCTTTCCCCCGTGGCGTTGCGGGTATCCATGAGGATTTCCCAACAGGAAAAAAATGTATGTTAGAGATAGGCAGTAACGCGACTGTATTATAATTATTACAGAAATCAATTGAGAACAATGAAAATACATGGTATACAACCCTAGAGGGATTGTATTTGGTAAAGATGGCCATTGTTATTTCTTGTATATGAATAAAATCGATGAGCGGGATAAATAATAAGCTGTAACGCATTTTATTCCTTACTTATTTGGGTATTAGATAACGGAATAAAATCCTATTAAGATTTCATATTGAACCGAACTTATTTCCCCATTTTAAAATAATGCATAACACGTAGAGATGAGAGCGTTGAGAAGCATGAGTAGATTAAAACTGAGTGACAGAGTAAGAAATAGTGTGATAAGAGAACATTGTGGTATAAAAGAAGACGTAGTGACTAAAATTGAGAAAGGTATGCTTAGATGGTTTGGACGTAGAGAGAATGAATGAAAGGAGACTGACAAAAAGGATTTATGAGTCAAGAGTGAATACGTAAGTTGGAAGGGGAAGACCAAGGCGAACGTTCCTGGACCAAATTCAGGACATTTTAAATAACGGCCAGGTCAAGAAGAATGAATCGTCAGTAGTCTGTCCGTCGGTAACAAAACTACCACCGGTTCGGAAAGTTAAATCCGCTGAGAAGAAACCGGCAAGAAACTCAACGGTTACTCTTTTAATGATTGTTTTGTATGCTACAATGTGTAATATATAGCTTCTGTGAGCAACTGGAATCAAGGCCAAACTTTTCTATCGCTTAAATAATCTTCAATTTTTATAATATGCCTTTTGTACAGCCGAAGCCTTCCACCAGTTCAGTCCTCGACAAATGAGGAAATACAATTTCCTAAATTTACCAGGAAGTGTTCTCTCGTCAGGACTATTATATATGATATAAAAAGAAATAATATAAGAAGTAGGAATTTTCATTTTATGTATTGTATATAAATGTATTTATGCTTGTATCAGTAACACTATAAGCCTATGAAAGAAGTGATGATAGTGTCATGTTTATGTCCGATTTATACTAGTTCATATATAAAACAAATAAAAACTGAATTTAAAATTATTTGCATATTGACTATTTATTCAAAAGCGCTCTCCAACACGCCAAACAAATATCAACGTATCTCTAAAACCTTTACGCAAAACTATGCTATACGAAATTGAATGCCGCACTCCATTCAGTAAACATTTCGTTTTGAACAGTGTTCCACATTGCTTGAAATTTATATACAATTCATTAAGATTTAATATCAAAACAAAATAAGATGAAATATGCCTGTAATTGGATTTTATATTTAAACTTACAACGTTTTTCACAAAAGCATTGGCAAAAAGTCTGTTATTTCCTGGGTTCAAAGACAACGTAACTTTCGAAGATTACTAAGGCTTATAAAGGTATGGGAATGACGTTTCATTCAAACGTCATTCCTATACATTTTTTAAGCGTTAGCAATCTTCGAAAGGGACGTTCTCTAAGGGCTCTTATCAACTACAAACAAAGATTCTTCCACTTTCAAAATTAGTGACTTTTGGTAATTGGTAAGTAAAAGGTAAGTAGCTTATTGATGTCCCACTGCCGGGCACTGCCCTCCTTACTAATAGGAGAGAGGGCTTTTAGGGCATAGGCACTCTCATAGTCCGATTTGATGGCAATACTACACTCACGGAGTTAGATCAGGTGCAGGATTCAGGGCTTGACGTGTAGCACACCGCCAAATTCTCAACTTCGGGAAAATATTGAGAAATTTCAATAAGAAACTCAGTATCCATTTTAACTCAATATCGATTTTTGAATTGACCCAACCCGGGAGTCGAACCCAGGACGTCAGGACTGACGCCGAACACGCTGACCTAGTGGTCAGTCTAGTCTAGTAACCAACTGATCTTACCTGGTGGTAAGTGCAGATGCATTTTTTTTTTTTTTTTAATTTTATTTTACCAAAACAACATTACATTTTGATACACTAATTCATTCTGCCAAACCGCAGCAACGGTTTATCGGCAGACACGCTCTCTATATTAATTATACTATGATACTACTTATACATAAACATTACAAATTAAAAATGAAAAGCATTACAAAAAGATAATGATAACTAAGAGATAAAACAGAAATATTGACATATGACTCCATGAGGGTATTACAATAATTTTATTCATAAGACGTTCGAGTAGCTTCAATTTAATGCTGCGTTATATTGTAAATGAATACAAGTTCGTTTTAGCCGGAAGACTTTCGTATTGATTTTCGTATATATTGTGTATATACACCTCTTGAGTCTAATCAGTTAGTGTGTTGCATTTATTAGATAGGAGAAACTGTATTATTTTATTTATAACCGTTTTCCTTGAATATTTTGTTTCCTTTAAATTTTGTGGCAACGAATTAAAATATTTTGGAATAATCCATTCTTTTGTTCTTTTACCGTAGAAATTTGATACTTTAGGTACTTTATACATGCGATGGAAGTTTTGCCGTGTCATATATTTGTGATTTACTAATTCTTTGTATTCATTATTCCAAAACTCTGAAATTACTACCATCAAGAAACATTTCTTTTCTACTGGCAACAATTTACAATTTTCAAACAATGTATTGTCGTCGTTGTCGTCGAATGTGATATTATTCTTCTTACCTTTTAATATTTTTAAAAACCTTAACTGTAGATATTTTATTTTATTTAGATCCGTTTTAAATGATAAGCCATAACATCCAAGGCCATAGGAGACAATAGATTCTACTAGACTGTAATACAGCATGTATAAAATATTTTTTGGAGTATAGTAGGTTAGTCTTTTAAAGATACTTAACACAGCTCTTAACTTGTCACAAACATTATGAATGTGGCTTTTCCAATTAAAAGTATTATCTATTGTCATGCCGAGATACTTAAATTTTATTACATTTTCTATATTTAAGCATTTGCATTTTATACATCCATGCAAGCACTCGTACGAATGGCCTGTTATTCGAATATTTTTACTGTAATTTTTATAACTTGAACTTATACATAATAGTTTAGTTTTGTCAGTATTTAATATAATGCCGTTATCATGAGCCCATTTTGTGAGGTTATTAAAATCTGTTTGCAAATTATTCTGTATAATCTCTTCATTTTTTTCAGCATACATAATGCAGGTATCGTCAGCGTACATATATTTTTTACATTTTCTAATTACTGCCGGCATGCTATTTACGTGAATAATATAACATAACGGACCAGTAACAGATCCTTGTGCTACACCATACCTCATATATTTTTGACAACTGAAACTGTTTTCGACTTTGACTGTTGCAGTTCTGTCATTTAAATAATTTTCAAACCAACCCAGTAGTGGCCCACGTATTCCCGCGTTATTTAATGCGTTTATTAATTTGCAATGATCCAAGGTATCGAAAGCCTTCCTAAAATCTATAAAAAGGACAGCAACTAACATTTTTTTATTTAGATAATTATTGATATCATTAGCAAATTTTGCGAGTAATTGTTGAGTATTTTTACCTTTTTGAAAACCAAACTGCGTGGAGTCTATTATATTGTTTTTTGCTAGAAATGCTGATACCTGATTTACAATTACTTTTTCTACTATTTTGTTTAGAGTTGGCAGTACCGCTATTGGTCTGTAATTGTTGAAGTCTTTGTGATTTCCACCTTTAAAAAGCGGTCTTATTATAGAGACTTTCAACTTATTCGGATAAAGTTTGTTCTGTACACAGAGATTGATAAAGTGGGCCAATACTGAGCTAATTTCTTTTTTAATTAGCTTTACATCTTGTAATCTAATGCTATCAATACCAGGAGATTTCCTTACGTTAAGGTTACTAATTATTTTATTTACATCAGTCTCAGTCACATTTTTAAATCTCATAGAAAAGTTAAGAGGACTTTCATACGATTTCCTATCTAAAAATTCATAATTACATGTATGTTTAAGTTTTTCTATACTTTCACAGAAATTTTTTGAAAAGTTATCGCAAATAGTTTTAGTGTCCATAAATTTACCTATACTGTTGAGAATGGTTTCGTCTAACGACTTTCTTGTTCTTCCCATTAAATTATTCATGCAGTTCCATAATTTACCAATATCATTACTAGCTTCTAATATTAATTTTTTATTATAAACGTTTTTAGCAGAATTTATTGCTCTATTGGTTTTATTCCTCCAGCGATTATATTCACTACGATAAACATGGTTACTTGTATTACTTTTCCACCTTCTGAATAGGAAATCATTATGTTGCATCATATTCAGTAAATCCGTAGACGCCCACGGGCACATATTTCGTTCATTATATTCATAAGTTGAGATAGTTTTAGTATTTTCTTTGTAGATATCATTAAATTTTTTAGCTAATTTCTCATATAAAATAATAGGGCAATTTTCTTTCAATAAGTCCTCCCATTTCTCTTCTAAAAGTCTTTTTATAATATTATTATTAGAGTAAATTGTGATTTTATTCGGTGATCTCTTTAATTCATCATCTATTGCCATGGATAACCCTATGAAATAGTGATCAGCTAATTTTTGTTCTATAATCCCAGATTCGCATTCTCTGTTGCTTTTTATATATATGTGATCTAAACAAGATTTACACAGATAGTCGTTTCTGAATTCTTCTCTAGTTATTCCTTGAATCATTTTAATAAAACCAAATTCACACAACAGATTTTCATAAGTCACGACATTTAGGTTTTGTTTTTGTAAGATATCTATATTGATATCCCCTATTATTATTACATCTTCTGATACGTTTAGCATACTTTCTAGATATCTTCTTAGTTCTAGGAAAAATTGTGATAGGTTATTGTTTGGTGGGCGGTATATTATTAATATAAATATTTTCATCTTGCCGTCACTAATGATACCCGACAAGTATTCGGTAGATATAAAGTTAGATTTGTCGGTTGTGAACGATAAACATTTATTATAATACATTGCTATGCCTCCACCACATCTACCTTTCCTGGTTTTATATACAATATTGTAACCTGGAATGAGAAACTGCGGTATTTGTTCATCGGCTACATTGATCTCTGAGAGAATTATCACATCGGCAAGGTTTGATTGGCTGTTATTCAATAATAGGATTAGTTCATCAAAATGCTTATTCATTGATCTGATATTTAAGTGTATTACTTTAATTTGCTTATAATGTTCATTTACGTTTAGCCAGTCATCTAAACATTTAAATCTTATTGTGTCTGTATTTTCAAATGTGTCATAAATGGTCGCCATTTTTAGTTAGTAACTATAGATATATGTTTTGTTTATAGTATTTTATATGTATACTAGTTTCCTGTAGGAGTATTAAAGGTTTCTAATTCAATATCACTTTGTAGTTTAAGCTTTTCTATATCGGATAAGCTAAATATGGGTATCACTCTAGTACCGTCATCTTTTCTACAGAATATCCGTCCATGCTTTACCCATATATATTTGTAACTTGGTTTTAGCTTTTGTTTTGCAGACCACATTAGTTCTTTATTATAATTAGTTAAGTTTTCGTTTATAAAGATTAGTTTTTGCGAATCATTCGAGTAGATGTCTCCATTATTGCGTACATTTCTCTTTTTGGAGTACCATTCCTCTTTGGCTTTTCTTGAACGAAATCTTATAATAAGATTAGGATTTTGTTTATTTGCATTTTTTTTATTTATAGGGACCCTCCAAGCGCGTTCTACTTCATTTGCTCTTACCTCCATCTTTTTTCATTCTAAGGTGGTAATGTGTAATCCACATAAGAGTACAGTAGTGCATTTTTTTTCTTGTCACCGAGTTTTTGATGTAAAAATATTAACTAGCCAAAACCGAAGCCTCTGACCAATCCTGATGTGGACAATTTCGAGAATATATTTTCTCCAAAGGTGCCAGCCATATTGGTTATCAAACCTGGGGCCTTCTAGTGAATTAACTACTGATTTGGGATGGCGAAGAAATGATATCTTAATGTTTAATGAAAAATTTCTTTATTACATTTTCTGAGGATGTACAGGTTATAGGGTCAAGTGTATAACGAGGTGTAATAAGTCTCGTTTATTGGACTATTTGGACTATTGCAATTTGATTTCCATTACTTATAAAAGATTACAGAATGCAGTACATAATCAAAGTTATTATCAAAGAATTTCAAATGAATTCGTTCTTCCATTCAAACGAAGTCACGTGGAAAATTTGGTATCTAGTAACAGAAAAGAGAGGAAATATTCATCATCTCTCTTAAAATCATAGTTGATTGTTTTTTTTCCACCTCAAAAGACACAATAACCAAATTTAATAACGAACTCACGACCTCATATCTGTGGCCAAACTTGATAAGCACTAGACCAATGAGGCAGATGATCGGGCTATGAGAGTGAAGGAATATAGAGTGCACTTGTGTTAGCGCATATACTTGTGTACTATGCTAGCCTACCTGCAATGGAGCATCGTGGTGGGTCTGTGCTCTAAAGCCTATTAAAGAAGAAGTGAAGCTCTTTTCTACGATTGAGGAGGCTTGGGCACATTGATGGGACTTTAATAGGCTACTACTTATCTACAAATGCAGATTCTTCCACTACAAACCTCAGTGATTTAAATTAATGTTTAAATCATATTAACTAAAATGTTAGTCCTCTTGTTGTTCTTGTTGTGGTTATTTTTGCTTGGCGGCATTTACAGACAGGAAAAGGTGTAACCTTAAAATTAAGATATAAAATTTTAAATTTGAAATAAAAATATTTGAGAAGATCATTAGGCTAAGCAATTAAGCTTGTTAAATTCAACTTTTCATAATGGCTGCGCTGAGAGGAAACCATTTTTATTACTTAGAGATTTTTAAAAGTTCTCCACTGATTAATTACTACTTTACACAGTAATAAAAAAGGGGCCAACTTTGAATAATAAAATCGCAATGTTTTTTGTATTACTGTAAAATTAGTCTAACAGCAGACTTTTTTGAATGTTATTTAAGTACTTTTGTATTATATTTCGTTATATTTTCGTGTATTTTTTTATTACTTTTATTTAAAAAGCAATAATATGAAGAGAGATATATTGGTGGTTTACTGGGAGGCTTCGGGCGTAGCCAGCATAAATGTGCCGCTAAATAAATAAACTAAGATATTTCTCGTCAGGTCTTAAACTTTCATTACTTTATATTAGCTGAAAACAGTTGAAACCTGTCAGCAATAAAAGCACGATGTTGAATTAAGGAGCATGTCATATTTGTCGATGTTATTGGGAGATTCAATTCGAACATAATTTGAATATGTATTGAGGCGTATTAACTTTATAAAATTGACGTATAATGTATGTTTATGAATATCTGTGATTCATTTTATTATTATATAAGGAGGAAATATCACATTTATTAAGGAATTGCTTCTAAAAGTTTATTATTTATTATTTATTGTTGTAAAATATTTGAAAGGGATATGTCATGTCATTTTATGGACATCTTTCAGTCAACTAAGAATCATGAAACCATCAGAATGCCGGAAATTGCTTTCATTAGCAAAGCATTTCACAATATCGTGCCATATCGTGCCAGATGGATACATTTATCCTTAAATAAATATTAAATATATCGGATAATAAGAGAGAAGGAGCATAAAGTATAGGGGCGTAGGATTCTCCACCGACATTATCGTTAGTGGCATCCATAGTTCAATCTCCATACTGTGGGCTTTGGTGGGTATTTTTGGTGCAAACAAACACTTTATTAACTAACTCAGATCATAATGTCCAATCACTTAATGTTCCCGATAACAATTTTCACAAAAACATTAACAACAATAGCTAAGAACACGACAGTTTCAATAGGCGACCGCTCTCGCGGACCGTCACCCGAGAACTAGCCAGTCCGCCGCCGGCTCACGCCACATGACTCTGTCCCATGCTGATAGATAGATGGCACCACTGTTCCACAAACTACTGCACTCCCACAAATATATTATTTAACCATAAAAATTTAAGTTTAACAAAACAATTTATATACTTGTTTTAATGTAATCCTGATGTATATAAAAGTAATTCACGCACAGTAAACTATATATTTCTCTTTTTAAAAAGAAACTGGATTGTTTGTTTGTTTTTTCCAATCCAGTATTGCGCTTTTCAGTTAACGAAAATATCATGTAGAAAACGTCATGTCCCGGGAGTAATCAGGGGTATTATTAGAAACACACTTTAACTCACTTTAACTAACAACTTTAATTCTCTTCACCATTTAAATATACACAACTTGCACTATACTATTAATTCACTATTTTAATTTATACGAATTAGCACCCAACTCTTAAAACGTCTACTTCACGAGACACAGGTCGGAAGACTCCCTTAACAAAATTGTCCGATCGTTAATGTTACCTCGCATGGCACAACATTTTGTAATATTACACAATGTCCCTGGTATTTTTAGGTGTTGCCACTATGCCACTCAATAACTCCCAACATTTCAGAGCCACCCAACTAGGCATACTCAACTGTATGTTTACTTACCCACCAATCCACAGCAGCAGCGAGTGGGTCTATGCTTTAAAGCCTTTTGAGTAAACCTTTTGAGTAATATATTTTAGAGATTTTAGTGTTTATATGTCAGGATTGCGATCATCAACAGATGTAGAACCAAGGATAAGAGTTTTTCTTAGGTTTTGAAGTTATACTTCTTTTGGCGCATTAGGGAAAAATGATGAGAGTAAATTATTACGATGCGCGCGCACACCGTTAAAAAAAACCGACACCCTGAATTTAGCTATAGTCAACATTTTAGTTTTTTTTAATATTTCATATTTATTTTATACTATTACTTGTTACATATATTGGAACATTGAAAAGATCAACGTGATATTTTTATCAAAATTATAGCTGTTCCACTCAACTATAGAAAACAGATTATAAGCTATTTATATCCAATGAAAGTAAGTTTACGTTTATTATTTCCGAATCTTTGGCCTTTTCCTTGCGATGAGTGAACGAATGATGAATGTATTTGATTTGACAAGCAACAACACAACAACAGCGTGGATTTGTGGTTAAAATTTCGAAGATACTAACTGGTGCTTATATAATATTTTGCATTTTTTCTACAGACGTAGGCGAAAAAAAAGTAGGAATAAGGCGAAAGGTAAATTTTTTTTAAAGATTTTTATCTTGTTGCACCAAAGAAGTATAATTTCTAACGCGTGTAACATTTGAAAATATTTAAAAGGCAGGTAAAATCTCATTATTTGTCACTTTGTGCTTAATACGATATTAATTTACGTTCACTTATTTATGAATAAAGTGTGTATGTATATCTATGATATCTACGAGTATGTGTAAGTTTACTAAATCTTTTTATATTTAGTCTGTACCACTTACAGCATTACATGTAAGCATTGCCTCTAATCGAAAGGTTGCCTGGTATACATCGCTGTGTAGCGATAAGGCTCCTTTTAGAACTTTGTTTTTTTCTCTTTTACCTTGTTTCTGTTTTATGTTCAGGTGTAATGTGCAATAAAGTATTTTTCTGTGTAACGTGTCTTTGACAAACGGGAAGTTCTATAAACTTTAAATAAACAGATAACTTAATAAATAGTAAAGAAAGTTGTGAAAAAGGATTGCATTACGTTAAGTGTTAGTGCTCGCCTTGACATATAATCGATTCCCCCGCTAATTGGAGTCCAGCGGTCTTCACCTGACGAGTCATTAAAAACACATTTAGTTTAGCTGCATATAACTAATGACTTCTTTAATGTAGTATTATGTGTAGGTTTTTTTTAATTGCTTACAGGGTTGTGCTTGTCTGATAGGAAGTTATGATCTAGTCTAAGATAAAAACGCTCTAAACTGTTAAGAGGTAATTTACCTGCTAGACGTCTTTGCTACTGCAGTGGTAACTAGCTATGTTCGTAAACAGGCCGAGGCTATTTTATGCATTTTGACTGCAAGGGTTCAAACCCAGGACCACTGCCAGCAAACAAAGTCCCAATGTGCCAAGACCGTCCCTACATGTGTAACTTTAATAAATCCTTATATAACTTAAGCACGAAATATCTGTCCCTTTATCAGGATCCTGTCAGCAAGAGAGAAACATTAACACAAGTAACGTTTGTGTGCTATAGCAGATCCTGTAAAGCTTTTATACAAGGTATTAGAAGACCGCTTTCCAAAACGAACACACACACAGACGACGGTACTAATGACAATTTTGAAGAAGGGACGGTAAAAAAATTGATCCTGATTTTCATAAAAAATAGATAAATAATATGCTTTATTAAACACCACGCTGAAAATACGAGTACGTGTACAATTACACAGTATTAGGTACTTTTAGTGTGCAATTGGGAGGTCTTATTGCTCATTAGCGATCTCTACCAGACAACCCTGGTGTAAAGGAAACCGTACTTTACTAATATAAAATCAGTAGTTCATCACAAAAATAAAAACATCTTACGTTAAGCCAGGGTCAACGACCGCTAGCTGCCCGCGCCCTCGCATTTAGCGGAAGCCGTGTTTGTATTTAACTGCTGGTTTTTTTTTATTCAGGATCGATTTTTATTCCGTCCCATCATCAAAGGTATTATTAGTACTATGGTCTGTCTTTGTTATCAGGAGCGGTCTCCTAACACCTTGTATAGAAGATAAATGAGTATGCACATAAATAACAATAACATCTTAAGGAAAAGAATTTTCTCAATAAACTAAAGCAATTTGTAAAACGTCCACTTTCTACTGATCTCCGACCTTAGCGAAATTGTTCTCACGGTTTCGCATCTGCGTGGTTTGCTTTATTTTCAGAATTGCGACCTATTTTCGTTGCGGATATATTGTTTCCAGTTGTGAAATTTTGTAAAAAAGAATCAAGTGGAATATACATCATGAATGTGCCGTATATATTCATGTGCTTGTCGCTTATATTCCTTTATTAAATTACTAGCTGACTCCGCGACTTCGTCTGCGTGGAATATTTTTTGGGTAGCATTTTCATTAATTTATCTGTCTATCTTAGCTGACCCCTACTCGGCAAAAGGAATATTCCTACTAAATTTCAAGCCTCTACGCTATTATTATATACACACTTACGTTCATAATCTAATCAATATACATTTTAATTTTCAACGAATATATTTAACGTAGAATATCCGACATTAGTCAATTTAAAAATACCCTAAAGGTATTGAAAGAATTTTTTCAATCGGTCTCGTAATTTTTATTCAAAATGCAAAACTTTCTTGTATAATATTAGAGAAGAGATTTATTTGTACTTTATTGTCTCGAAACCAAAAAGTTTATTGCGCCTTTATAGATTTAGAATTTCCCCATGGCATCTCAGGGCGGAAGTTCTCACGGCTGCTTACCAGTGCAGAGCACCCGCGAGAACCAGAGGGGAATCACCAGGCGCTGACGAGATAAGGAGGGTCAGGCTTCCAGCTAACAGAGCCTTGACCCAAAGATAGTTCACATAGCCCACCACACTGTGGCAGAATTTCCCGCCTAGGGACCTCAGCGACTCATTATGACGTCGCTGATCGGTAGACCTCTCACTGGCAAATATTATAGGAGCAATACTTACCAGTGAGCAGGCCTGGAGAGTGGTTGCCTCCTTTTGCGAGACTGTCATCTCGCTTAAGGAGGCACGGCCAAGGTTGAGGGTGCATGCCGCCGAAGCACTCCAGCCCCTATAAATGTATTATTTATATATATGGTGAATACATAATATTTTATAGTATTTATTATAATGGAATCTAAAGAAGTTTCACTTCAAATAGTAGCGCATGAGGGTAAAATTTAAAAACCTAATGATACCTAACATTAGGTAGTTTTAATGTTTACAAACATATGGCATTTTTTATTTGCCACTCGTCATTTAATAATTTTATATACTATTTTTCATAAAATATAAAATATGATTATTTAATAGATTCTCTTTTCTAAATTTTAAAATCAAAAACAGAATTTAATTATTATTTCTAATGTTGACAAAGTACACGTGGCATTTTTATTTACATTTCGTTATTTGAGATTTCAATTAATTATTTGTTTTAATTTTCGACACTTTTATTATTCTAATGACAATTAAACTCTCGGAAATCTAAAGTTTTAGATATGTAAATATAAACAAGACTTAAAAAGTTTTTTGAACCGTGTGTGATTGTATTTATTTAAAACTCATTTCCCCTGTGACATATGCAAAAATAGTATTTATCTCTGTCACCGTATGTATCTAGGTTACGTACTGAAAATGACTGAAACAATGTGGAGGAATAATTAAGTTTGACGGGTGTTAAAGGCTTTAAGCCGGTTCAACGGTTCGACCTGTTGCGCTGCATTCACACATACTTCGAGCAGCGTTATGTAACCTTTGTTTTATATACATATATGACAGCGAAACGGGATTATACGTGACTGAAAAAGCTTTTATATTTAGTACTGGTTAAAGTCGAATTGAATGATTCAGTCAGATTTTTATCATTCGTGCATTAACGCTATTATTCATTGATTCTAAAGAACTACTTATAATATAAGAGACTAGTTGACATGATACGATAGTTCTGTCTCAACTCGTGCAATCAGAAATATAAGCATCTCTTTCTTTTTAAGTCATAATGTGTATTGTCTATTTCGCTTCTCGGTAACTGCCGTAACAAAATAGCTTAGAGATAAAACCAGACAATAGAAAAAACAAAAATAAATCAGTTTCAAAGTGACCCTTACTAACGGTACGTCTCTCGCGTCGAAGGTAGGTTGAGGAGAGAAAATATCCTTTTATGAGCCTGGAATTTCCTTTATTCCTTAGATCTGCGCAAACCAATGGTGCGTGTATTAGGCCATGTCAAATAACGGTTGACATGTTACGATAGTTTTGCTTTAACTCATGCAATCAGTAATATAAACATCTCTTTCTTTTTAAATTATAAAATGTATTATCTATTTCGGTTTTTGGTAACTGTCGTAACAAAATATGTGTAGAAATAACACCAGACAATTGAAAAAAAAAACAAAAAATAAATCAGTTACAAAGTGTATGTTTAATTTTTATGATGTGAGCCTATATATTTTATCATTATCTCAATGTTTAGCGCAACATGACGCTACACCAGTCTTAATTTAATAAAATAAAGATAACTATTAGCGAGCATAAAAATCATAACATATGGTAGTATTTTATGAACATTTAAGCCCCTGGAGCCACTTTTGCGTCAATTGACCCGTGGGGCAATCAATGCAAAAAGGTCGGTGCGGAGCGGGGCACGCGACGGTTATTTCAGTAAAAAGATCCCGGAAAATCTAAGGGTTATAATTCTAGACACATAATACCAAGTTTCATTTAAATCGATTCGGTGGATTTGGCGTGAAAGTACGAGAGAAAGCCACCGTTACTTGGTATTTATAATATAATAGTAAGGATTGTTATTTTACACCCTTGAGGGTAAATTTTACAAACTTCAAAGGTCATATTTATTTTTTATCGAACCAATAGGTTACAAACTTTTAACTTTAAAAATGATGATACTTTCGTCCCTTACAATCCTTTTTTCGCGTTAAAAGTAGCCTATGTCTTTTCTCAGACTCTAGACTGTCTATGTACCAAATTTAATTTAAATCGGTTTAGTAGATTAGGCGTGAAAGTGCGACAGATAGAGCTACTTCGTATTTACAATATAAGGATTAGTCTAATTGTTTAAAGCAAGAATTGTTTAGCGGACGAATAAAATTAATTTTCAAAAGAAGATGAGGCTCGAATCAATTGTAAAGCGTAATAGTTTATTTAACAATGTTTGATCCCACAAAAGGTTTATCAACAGTATTATATAATATATAAAGACCTCAGTAATTATTTTAATACCAGTCTATGTGTACGTTACATATAATTGTGTTTACCTACAAAGGAGAGTTAATTAAATGCGAAACAATAGCCCCGAAAATGCATCTCGCTGGGAGGCGGTATATTGTGGAAGGTTAAACAAAAATCAACTCATTAAAATGTAATTTAAATTATACACAAGTTTCAGAGGAAACGCGAGCAATATTTTTTCTATACTATAACGAATTCCTCGATGGGCTCGCTGGTTCTAATGCTCCTTTTGTTAGCAAAGATCCTGGATTCATTTCTCAGCAGGGTAAATAGTGGAAACCACATTTTTTTACTCGTTTAAAACTGGGTTTGTGGAAGTTTTTAGCTTACTTACGACTCTAAACGCAAAGATATGTCGCCAAACAAATTCATGCGGTCTGTTTCGATTCTGTGTATCTATAAATGATACAAAATGAAGTCGCATCCGCTGTCTGGTCGTTTAGATCTATGCTATTCAATAGATTTACATGACTACGCTGGATACGCTGCTCTAATCGCTATTCAACGAATTTAAATGTAGTTCTCAGCAATGGATAGATATATTCAAGAGGAAGGTTTGTTTTATATCATACATAACTGTTTCTAACCCATGTCGGCCGATTGAAACGATCATCCCTACTCGAAGTGCGTCTTTTTCTGCCTTGTCCTGCTCTTCTCACATAACTACCGGTCTTCCTGAACCGTTGGATTCTGCGATAGATTGTTGAAACTGGTCGACGAAGATCTCTGGATATCACTCTGTAGGTTTGACTATTTCTTCGCATTTCGGGTGCCCTGCAATCTCCGTTGGGGCTAAGTAAAGCATAATTCAGTCCTTAACTCCAAAAAGATAAGCGATTAAAAAATACTAACAAAAAACAGCATTACAATGAAATTTTAAATCAAACTCAGAAGGAAGAAATACTCGAAGTTCGCTCCAGATAAGTTGTATTTGAATAGAATTAAAACAATTGCATAAAATGTGATGTTAAGTTGTTTTCTTAATTTGAATTGATTTCTTTTTAAATTAAATGGCCTATAAACCAGCCAGTAACCTTATATGATATTGATATCAAACCTTTTTCTATGTTGCACTAAATATGTCGGTACGTTTATATAATAATATAGAAACGACGAAAAATTCTAAAATTTGTAATTTAATGTCGTATCAAATATATTTCTACGCGCAATAGATGGCTAAATCTTACGATACAGATTAAATGTGCAACAGGATTTTATAAAAAAGTCAACAATAGCATATATTTATCTCTAAAGGATGACCCATAGTAACCATTTCTATCTTTTACATACTTAACCCATAATCTTTTTTTACTGTCTATTGAACAAATCCTGTTTATTACATTAATATATTTAGTATTAAAATAAGGCGTATAGTCTATGTATATTAACATAATTATCGGGGTTTGTTTACTTGTTAGGCTAAATGCTCTAATATCAGGAACTACTGGTTCGAATAGAAAAATTGCTATAGTTTTAGAGCCCGTTTATCTACGCAGGGTCAATGTAACATCGTGTTAAGAATAATGGAAAGTTATTAAATGGAAGGGATAGTTCATTCTTTCTAGGAGCTTTTGTTGCGTGCACTGCGTTAAATAATAAAGTTACGCCAAAATCATGTATAACATTTTTTCTCTTAAATATAATCCGGGGCAGCATATGTCTATCTTTTAAGGTTGACCCGTTATACCCCTTTTTATGGTAATCAAAGTTGTCCTCTCTCTTATGTGATATAGACGAAGTTACGCGGTTCAGCTAGTGACATAATGTATTCACTATGCAAATGTAATATCTCGTGAAGGTCCCTGTAAAAATATAAAGCAACCAAAGCGGAAATCCTTTGTGAAAACTAATTCAACAGCTGCGCTTTGAATTGCCTGAAATACTTTGAAGAAATTGATTTTAAAAGCAAGCGCTATTTTTTTTTAATCAGATATAAATAAAAATAGAAAAAACCGCATCTGACGGCTGGAATCTTGGTTGAAAACGGAAACTCAGTTAGATGAGTCCGGATGAAATATAATTTAGCATCCGGTTGAGAAACTAGCTTCATATTTTTCTAAAATCATTGGAATGTTCACGAAAATTGTTCTTCTATTTTTATCACTGAGAGGTTACTGCTTCACCGTAATCTTACCTGATGGTAAATGATGATACAGTGTTATATGAAATTTCACCTTAATTAACCACATTTCTAATCCTCCAGAAATAAAGCTGCTTCCACTGCAATCCTCCATGAAAGTTATAAATAAAGTATATTAATGTTTAAATAGTTTTTACACACATATAAGTACTCTGTTTCTATTGAAGTAAAACTTTTTTAGGCGCATGAGCGTAAAACGGATGAAGCGCGTGATTAGCGTCACGAAGATGTGCAGCATTTTGACGGCCTCGCTGGCGCAGTGGTGCGAGTATTCGCTTTGCTAGCGGAGGTCCCGGGTTCGATCCCAGGTAGGACGAATTTAGGAAATTGTATTTGCTAATTTGTCTGAGTCTGGACTGGTGGGAGGCTTCGGCCGTGGTTAGTTACCACCCTACCAGCAAAAACGTACCGCCAAACAAAGAGATTTGTGTTCCGGTACGATGCTGTGTAGAAACCGTAAGGGGTATATCGCCTCTTAACAGATTAGCNAAAAAAAAAAAAAAAAAAAAAAAGCATTTTTTGTGCTAATTCGTTTGAAGGTTCCGTTGTTTTAATATTTCCAAATAACACGTGGCATAATAATTTGCCACTTAATTTAATACACTATTTTTCACTCGTCATTTAATAATTTAATATACTATTTTTCATTAAATATACAACAAAATCAATAATTTAATAAAGCTGCTACATATCTTAAAAATAGTTTTAAATGTATTTATACAATTTGATAATTTTTAAGTACGTGAAAATAGGGTCTTGATTATATAAAGTAACCACTTAAGTTTTATAGCATCGGAATAACTGATACAATAATAAATACATTCCGTTAATCTTTATATAAAAATAATTAGAGCGCTTCATCGGTATCGAAGCTCGTTTTATTTAGTTTGTTCGGAACAAATTATAGTCGAGTAACTTTCTCAGCTGGGTTCTTAAGTGGGTTATTTTTCCGAGCCATGTTTTTCTTTTTAGTAAAAGAAACACTACAAGTAATAGCTTACCAACTACAAAGTGGTAATTTGTGTCTACAGTATACAACGTTTATATATACCTGTTAATTTATATAATAAGATTGCCTTTAAAGTATATTATTGAATATTTAAATGAATACCCGGGTCAAGCATTTTATAAGTGACGGTCTCACTGGCGCAGTGTTTTTAGTACTCGCTTTGCTAGCAGAGGCCTGAGTTTCGATCCCCGGTAGGGCGAATTTAGGGACTGAACAGCATATACGTACTGTCACTCACCAGATTAGCACGCTTCCATCTTAGATTGTATCATCACTTAACATCAGGTAGGATCAAAGTCAAGCGCTATCCTGTCACTAATAAAAAAAAACAAAAATTGCTCCATATTGTCACTCTTTCAAAATATAATACACTAACAATTCCCCATGGTTTCATGCCCCAATATAGAATTATTCTCGTTAACACAAAAGTTACTTCCTTTCAGATTATTAGATATATACTTACATTCATAATCTAATCAATATACAGATTTTACTTTACAACGAATATATATCTAATACATTTTTAAATTCGTAACATCATTTACGTGGAATGTCCGCCATTAGCAAATTTAATAACACCCTACAGGTATGAAAGAACTTTTTAAACCGCTCCAGTACTTTTTAGCAAGATAAAAATAAAAATAGTATATATATACATCGGTGGGTATCATTGGTATCTTTGGAATATTAGCTAACTCACCAGTTGCAAGCCCAGATATAAGCACCGGGGCAGAAAACAAGAGATGAACACCTTGTGCCTCACTAATGGATGAAGAGGGTTCCTCTGGGTTTTAGTGGGTATTGCGAGACCTTCCACCGCCGAGTCCCACACTCGTAACTGGTCATCGATCAGGGTGAGTGCGTAAATAGCATTTCCCAGCGACAAAAAAAGAAGGCCCAGTTATAAGGGTCGCGGAGAGAGATCAGGCGCAGGACCGACGGCTTAACGTGCCCTCCGAGGCACGGGGGTGGATCACACCGCCAACTTCCCAACTTCGGGCAAATATTGAGAAAATCGTAATAGTAAACTCAATATTGATTTTTGAATTGGCCCGACTCGGGACGCGAACCCAGGACCTCATGTCTGTATTCGAACATGCTAACCACTAGACCAATGAGGCAGTTGATCTCTCTCTCTCCGCCTGATCTCTCTCCTCGAGTGTCGGATTCCCGTCACATCGGACTACGAGAGTGAAGGAATAGAGAGTGCACTTGTGTACTATGCCTGCCAATCCGCAGTGGAGCAGCGTGGTGGGTCTATGCTCTAAAAACCCTCGCTCCTCGGAGTGAGGAGGCCTGTGCCCAGCAGTGGGACGTTAAAGGGCTGCTACTTTATAAGGGTCGCTACAATTTTCTTTAGATTGACATTATTAAAGTCGTATCTTTTGAATGTTATGTCAGATTTTAATAATTTAAAAGTATTTTATAGGAATTGAAACTGTCTTTAATAGAATAAGAATTAATATAAAGGTATGAATAATACGGCTTGAATATGTTCGATACTTTTATTAACTTTTAAAATATAGAAAATTAGTTATAGTGGCGTAACTATAGAATTTAGACTTATGGATTTTTTTTTAGATTTTAATGCGGTGTTAATATTGTAAAACATTTTTTTTGTTCTACCATCAACAGTAAGTTTTTGATAAAGTAATATACGAGTAGCTAGGAGTCGCTCAGTGAAAATGCAGCTTTCTAATGGTGAAAATATTTTTGAAATCGCTCCAGTAGTTTTTGTGTGAAAACATTACAAACATACATACAAAAACATAAATGTTTCCTCTTTATAATATTAGTTTAGATTAGCTGTAAAAGTATTTCGATTCCAGAAGTATACACAAACAATACAAAGATTTTACTTCACCATTAAAATGAATAACATTCAATGGAAAATACACAAAGAAGGAGTTTGTTTTAAGAATTATAATATTATTTCGTTTAATGTGCTCTTGAAGCATTCAACGAGGTATAAACAAAGTGGGTTCTTCAATTATCCCACTTAAGCTTTGTCAAGGAAATTTATCATAATGAAGTGACGCTAATGTAGTCGTTCTAAGCCTTTAGTAAAACTTTGGTATTACGATTTTCCTTTAATGATAAATTATTTTGTTTTCTCATAAAAATCTAAATCAAAATATCTTTATTCAAATAGGCATATTACAGCACTTTTGAATCGTCAAATATTTTTTTTCTTTTCCACACTCTAATTCTAATGTATGTCTGATGATGGTACTCAAGAACGACTTAAAATCTAAAGTTACGAGGGTTCCTTCGCGCCCTGATCTGAGAAGAACCCACAACAAACTCAGTCGGTTATTTTGTTTTTTTTTTGTTATCATCATCATTACAATATCATATTAGTTTGATATATTTCAAGTCAAATTAGAGCAGTTCGTTCACTCCCATGCGTTTCTATTGTCTAAGTACTCTTGCAACTTATAATACGATTTTTCTATCAACTTTCTTTTAACAAAGACTGAATTTATTAATTGACATCTCTAGAACGTCTTGTTGGAGTTTGTATTTGTTACGTTACGTATACAGTTACCCTTATATTTTTACTGATATACTTTACTCTAAAACTAAGTTAAATAGAATATTATTTTCTTATATATTGATCTGCTACTTATACCTTGTGTGTTGTTATTTTAATATATGTTTTTTGAAGTGAAACTTCTTTAGGCGCATGAGGGTAAAATTTTTACTGATTAAACGCCTGATTAGCGTCACGAAGATGTGCAGCGTTTTTTAAGCCAATTTCTTTGAAGGTAGGTTGTTTTAATATTTACAAATAACATTTTAATTTGCCACTCGTCATTTAATAATTTAATATACTATATTTCATAAAATATTAAACAAAAATATTTCAATTAAATTCCCTTTTTTTGAATTTTCAATTCAAAAACAAAATTTAATCAATAATTTCTAATATTGACAAAAAAACACGCGGCATTTTTATTTCAAATTCGTTATTTGTGATTTTAATAAATTATTTGTAATAATTTTCGACACTTTTAATATTTTAATGACAATTAAATTCATAAAATTCCCAACATATCTCCCTTTTTTCTTCCCTTTGAGTCTCGGATATCTAAATTTTTAGATTTGCATAAATATAAACTAGACTTAATGATTAATTTGCCATAAAAGTTTCACGTACGCACTTTTAATTTTGTTTTTTATTTCTAAATTTTGATAATGACTGTTAGTTTTACTATCAGTTAATTACTCAAAAATTATTAGTAAGATTTTTAAATTTGCAAATTACGTAAAATATAGTAAATTTAAAAAGAAATCCTTATATTTATTTGGTACCTACTGTGAAAACTTCCGGAACGGATTTTTTTCCTAATTTCGATATAAAAGATGAAACAGACCTAAACCTATTTTTCGTTCAATATAATACAATTTCCGAACGAGAAAAATTGTTTTATCCTCTGTTGATTGATTGAATAGCTTCATGATAGGATCTTGTTGATTGAACATTAATGCAATTTCCTGTATTTAGCCATTCGGAGATGAAACAAGTGTTTCCGAATTATTAGTTGAATATAAACACTTGAATTGCTTTGTGGTTAGCTTCTTCATTTGCTACCTTTTGGATTCCCTTAGAGTCATAAATATATATTGTTAAACAATTCGCTAACAAAGGTCCAGGTTTCTTTTTCTTGCACTGCAAGAATTTACCAAATTCACGTGTATTTTTTTCAAAAGTTACAACTTAAGCCATGGCAGAAATTCGGAGGAAACCTTTCGCTGGAGGGCTTAGTTGGTATAATGCTCACCGATAATAGGGAGTGGAGGGCAGTGACCTTCTTCTGTTAAACTGCTATTCGCTGAAGAAGGCACATGAGAGGCAGAGGGAGATCGCTGGTGAAGCTCCTTCACTATGGCGCAAGAGGTTGGGAGTTAGGAGGCGTAGAATTGCGCTTTTCTTTCCTCTTTCTTGAGTTTCCCATAGGAATCGTCCAGGTTATCAGGGTAGATTGCGTCTACCGAATCTCTGGTGCTCCACAAAACTATGTGGAGGGTGTCGCTGGGTTTTAGTGGGTATTTTGGCTTGCCAGCGAGTCCCACATTCCCGATAAGATTTTTGGTCCGATTAGGGTGGGTAAAGGCAATTTCCAGCGTAAAAAATGCATCACTAAATTCTCTTCGTAAGGTTTCTGTGCTTAATTGTTGTTTCAAATTTAGTACTCTACTTTTAGGTTTAGGAAAATATCCCAAAGAAAAAAATCCATATCCTGAGAGCAATTCGCTGATTCGTGTAGCCTGCCAACCCGCTATGTAGCAAGGTGGTGGCTATATACTCCAAGAGTTTTTTTTTCTATCATAGAGGAATTTAAAAGGTAATGAACTACTACTTACCAGGGCCCGTAGACAAGTTATTTTCGAAAATTGCCAACGCTTAAAAATGTATGGGAATGACGTTTCATATCGAAACTAATCGAAAAATGAAACGTCATGCCCATACATTTTTTAATCGTTAGCAATCTTCGAAAGTGACTAGTCTACGGGCCCAAACATGAAGACTTTATCTACGCAAAGTTGATACTACAATTATTTTTATGTTCTAGATTTACAACAAAATTTTAACTTCAAAAAATTATCGTGTTTTTATTCTCAATATCAATAGAACTTTATTACAAAGGTAAAACCGAGTTGAGTTTATTAATAATGTACATAGGGGCTATTGTTCGAAGGAATATTGGATGCGAAACTTTAATAATAAATTTAGTTGTTCAACGTTGTTTGTGAAAGAGTCCCAAAAACAATTTTGTAATGACGCGGGCATTGAGGCAGTTGTTATCATAGATCTATAAAGGTCGGCGAAGTGACCGTTTTATAACGCAATCACGCGTTCCGATTTTTGGAAGTCCATAACATTTAATATCAGATAACTACATACTTCAAACGCTAACTTTTGTTATAAATTCTTAGGGGTTAGCTTGAAATTTAAAATCGATTTCATTAGAAAGGCAATGATACGAAGACTGATTAAGAGCATTAACATTACTCACTTACTCTCAGTACACTAATTTTAAGTCCGATTGACTTGAAATTTTTTGATTCCGACCTCTCCACTTCTGAGATGACGGGAGGACCGAATAATATAATGAACATTTCCAAGAGCTGTATTCTCTTGCAATATTCGTTAACGACTCACTCTCCAGTTATCCACACTCAAAAAGAAAACTAGTGTCGGACAAGGTGTTCTCGCGGTCTAGCTAGTTAATGCACGGCAGACGGGGTGGGGTCAATAAAAGACTCTTTAAAGAAGATCTTTTATTGCCTGCTAGATCTCGTTGCTGTCAATCACTGGTGATATGTAGGAATATGTCACTAGTCTGAATCTAGCACCCAGGTTTAGGGGTGCGATGGTAGCTCGCACGGAACTCTTGGCACGACGTGGTACTCCGAGTACAACCGTGAACCTAAAATTCCCCTGGATAGGCATTATAGCCATGTCCTGCTTCCTGCCAGTGACACGCCTAGCGCAACGACTAGACTAGCACTACAGCGGCAGAAAACAGGACAAATCTGGGGAATAAGAGCTCCTACAACTCATCTTGATGGGAAACTTTGCTGGCAAAAAAGTGTAAGCTGCAGAACGAAACATGTGCGAGCCGATAGGTACGTTAAGAAGAAGTAGATATCTATTAAAGTAAAATCAGCTTTTTTGAAATATGTCACTATTCTTCCAAACTAGCTGTATCTATACCTATACATATGTCTATGGTTGCTATGGTACCGGACCTGTTGATACTCCGCCTTCACTTGGCTCCGGTCCATCGATCCAATTTCTATTTACTCCTACTGGAGGCTTATCGAACTTATCCGTAGAAAATCAAATGTACAAATAAGCCCTCCAGCGGTGAAATATACAGACGGCATCTGCAAATAGATTAAGTGATTATACCGTATCTGTGTTTGCAATTCGTGACGATTTGTCCGCAATTTTCCAACGAATCCGCATTATTTTGATTTGTGTTAAATACATAAAGACCGTTTAACACTATTTTCAGATTTTCAACCTCTCTAGAACTAAAATCTCGTACTTTGTCGGCCTTGCTGGCGAATTGGTCTGAGTACTCGCTTTATTAGCAGAGGTACCAGGTTCGATAACCGGTAAGAATTTAGGAAATTGTAATTATTAATTTGTCTGAGTCTGCACTGGTGTCAGATTTTGGCCGTGGTTAGTTACCACCCTATAAACGATTCATTGGTCTATTGGTTAACATGTTCGACTACTGACATGAGGTTCTGGGTTTGAGTCCCGGGTCGGGCCAAATAAAAAATCAATATTGAGTTTTCTATTAAGATTTTCGCAATATTTGCCCGAAGTTGGAAAGTTGGTGGTGTGCTCCATCCCCGTGTCAGACAGAACGTTAAGCCGTCGGTCCTGCGCCTAATTTCTCTCCGGTCGTGTTGGATTCCCGTCACATCGGACTATGAGAGTGAAGGAATAGAGAGTGCACTTGTTTTCTATGCCTACCAATCCGCAGCGCATCAGCGTGATGGGTCTATGCTCTAAAAACCCTCTCTCATATGAGTGAGGAGGGCAGTGCTCAGCAGTGGGATGTTAGCGGTCTGCTACTTATATATGATTCTGTAGAAACCATAAGGGGTAAATTGCCCATTACCATATTTACGCGTTTCCATATTATACTATATCCTCACTTCTTCTCAGGTAGTCAAGCTCTAACCTGTCAGCAATAAAAAATATCATTACAAAAGCTCCAAAACAAATAACAGACATTCAGAGGCGTCTCAAATATCTTACCTGAAAAATAATATTCTATGTTTACAGAAACGGAGAATTTAAATTAGCGATTACAGGGACGTGCTTCTCTTTAATATTGAAAAGAAGGAAATTCCAATTTTTCCGCATTAGATTTGTTCACGAAGTTCCAATCTATAAATAGTAGCTGATCCGGGCAACTTCGTGTCGTGTTTAAATACTTTTTGATCTTTTCTCAGATCCACACAAAAAACTCATAAAAATCGGTCAAGCCGTTTTGGAGGACTTCGATCTATTATATAAAAATGAGTTCCTATTTTCTATTTACGCATTCCATTCAAACAATTAACGGTTGGGAGTGTGGGACTCGCAGGAAACGACCAGGACCCACTAAAGCCCAGAGAAACCCGCATGATTGAGGGAGAAGTCAGAGGCTCACCGAAAAACATCTACTCTGGTACCTCGGTTTCCTGCACTAATTCAGGATAGAGGAAGGAGGCGGGCAAAACTCCGTCCATTCACGAGAAGAGCATTCACGGCGTTCCTTCCCCTCTCTCTAGTATCTCCTTCTGTGAAAAAACACACTTACACCTAAAAACGGATATTTCTTTAGACAGCATATATTTATATCTCCCTAAAGAGGTATTGCGGCTAGTCTTTTAGGTATGGGGGCTAATTCAAGCGGGAGTCTACCGGATTATCAGAAAAGATGGCACCTATCGATTCTCTGGTGCTCCACTATAGGATGGGGAAGGTATCCCTGGGTTTTCGAGGGTATTCTGGCTTATAGTCAGCAAGTCCCACATTCCCGATTCGATTTTGTCTGATCGGAGTTTGTAAAAAATCCTTTATTTATTTATTACTCTTAACTATTATTATTTAGTTTAATTTTAGGAATATCCCTTATCAAGATATATTGTATTTGTGTTAGTAATGTTATGTTAAATATTAAATATTTGTGTAAAAAACAAGTTAATTTAATTCTTAAAGATCTTCCTAGCTCGTATATAATGCAGCGTGGTTCCGTCCTGTAATTGATTTATTCAATTCACTGCTTCTGTCAACGTCGACTCTTATTTTTGAGGAAACCCTATTCAAAGCTTTTTTTTCAATGAGCCTTAATGGAGTTTTAAAAAAATAAACGGTGTCGTATCGAAAGAAATGATTGATTGTAAATTTAACTTCCATTGAGGAGAGAAAATATCTTTTTGTATGCTTGGGATTTCCTTTATACCTTAAAACTACGCAGACCGATGGTGCTGTATTAGCCCATGTCAAAAACCGGTTGACATGTGACGATAGTTCTGCCTCAACTTGGGCATTCAGTAATATAAGCATCTCTTCCTTTTTTAATCATAATGTGTATTATCTGTTCTTGGTTCTTGGTAAGTGTCATAAGAAAATATGCGTAGAAATAACGCCAGACAATATAAAAAACAAATAAATCAGTTACAACGTGACTGTTACTAACGGTGTGTCTATTGCGTTGAAGGTCGTTAAGTTTTTTTTTATGGTATTTTATAAACAGTGTGTGTTTATAAAATACCATAAATCACAATTAAACTACTTATATAAGTAATGTGAATACTAGACGGACCTTTTTTCACTATCTCAAAGTTTAGCTCAATATGACGCTACACCAGGGTCTTAATTTAATAAACAAAAGAAAACATTGTATATTTTAACTATTAGCATACATAAAAATCAAAACATTTGGTAGTCTTTCATGAATATTTAAGTCCCAAAAGCCACTTTAGCGTCATTCGACGATTCGATGCAAAAACGTCCGTGCGGACGGGACAAGCGACGATTATTTTCGTTAAAACGCGCGGGCAAATTACGACGGCCAATAAAACGCGGCCGGTCAATCTAATTAAAGAAAAATTTCTTTCTCCAAACCATTTTGAGCAGAAACAAATAGCATTAAAATACCACAAATATTATTTATATCCCTATTTTAAATTATACGATGGATAATTGTAAAGTGAGAAGCAGACTATTGACGTCCTGGTTTGTACAGGAGTTTTTAGGGCATAGGCCCACCACGCTGTTCCAATGCCATTTGGCAGGCTTAAATAGAAGCCAATTACAGAAATTGAAATTATTAATATTATTTAAAAAGAGTTTAATTTAATCGTAACATAAAGGTTTATTTTACATTAGCTTTGAGCTGAACTCGAGAAATTTGTTCTATTGAAGTGTGCTACATAGGTTACATCGTATTATAATATTAAGAAGCTTCTTCAAAATCAAAATATTCTTTATTCAAGTAGGTTCAAACGGCACTTAAATTGTCAGTAGTCTGTCCGTTGGTAACAAATCTACCACCGGTTCGAAATTTTGATTCTACTGAGTCGAAACCGGCAAGAAACTCAGCGGTTACTCTTTTAAATATTAGTTGTAGGTTACAACGTTTCATATTTTGCTTCTGTATGCAACTGGCAAAGTATAAGATGATAAACTGAATAAAACACAGAAGAAACTCCAAAAAGTAATATTCTATATTCCCAATTTTTGCTCACAGTGAAACGTTATTGATGAAATCCGACATCAATTGTCACTTTTTGTGAGATACCGTTTGATGTGCCATAAACTCCCTAAGGCTTTATCTCTTCAGCTATAAACAGCCAATAAACTTGAGACGGATGAAATAACTTTCCGGGGAAATAAGATTCAGCGCCTACGAGAGTGGATTGAAATTATCCACTATGAAATTATGAAGCGATCTCCCCTCAGCGCTTTATTTCTAATTATTGGATGATGGAGATGGGGCAGCAACAAATTTATCTTGTCTTAATGACATTTTTACTTTAGGTTTAGACTTTATTCGAATTAATATACTGCAGAGTGCTTTTTTTGTTGGCTATGTTGGCTTTTATTTGCGCTGGGAAATGCCTTGACGCACCCCGATGAAAGACTAATTCCATCGGGAGTGTGAGACTACCTGATAACAGAATACCCACTAAAACCCAGCGGATCCCTCCCCATCCATGAGTGAGATCACTAGAGGTTCCCTAACTGCATTCCACTCTAGTGACCGGGATGGTACCGACTATGAGGATCTCCCACTCAATAGAGTGAGGCATGAAGTGCATAAGTGCGACTTTTTCCACCAAACCTCATGTTGGAAGAGGGCTAAAGTTGGAAGAGGGCTATCCTAGCGGTCTTTTTACCACCCTTGTGATGTAAGAACTTCGCCTGGGTGTAATAAAATTTGTCACCTTGATTTTAAAAAGCCAAACTAGAAAACCTATCCGTCACAGGATGACAGGCGTATGAAACATCGATTTTGAAGGGTAAAATTTTTAACGGATGACAGCGTCACGAAGATGTGCAGCATTTTTTATGCTACTTCGTTTGAAGGTTAGTTAGCTTTGATATTTACAAATATCATGTTGCATTTTAATATATTATTTTTCATAACATATTTCATAAAGTCTCTTTTCTAAATTTTAAATTTAAAAACAAAATTTAATTAATAATTTCAAATATTGACAAAAACACGTGGCTTTTTTTATTTACGATTCGTCATTTGGGATTTCAATCAATTATTTGTATTAGACAGCTTTAACATTTTAATGACAATTAAATTCATTAAATTCCTTAACATATCTTCCTTTTTCACTCCCTCTAAGTCTCGGAAATCTAAAGTTTTCGATTTGTATCAATATAAATAGGACCTTATACCGAAGATATCCCGGACGTCAGCTTGTACGAGATTAGTATGGCCCTTAAACAGATGAAGAACAGCAAGGCACCTGGTGATGACGGAATCACAGCGGAACTCCTGAAGGCGGGTGGAAAACCCATTCTAAAAGTCCTTCAGCGAATGTTCAATTCCGTCATCCTGGAAGGTACGGTGCCAAAGGCGTGGCATAGGAGCGTGGTAGTTCTGTTCTTCAAGAAAGGTGACAACACCTTATTGAAGAACTATAGACCTATTGCGCTGCTAAGTCATGTCTATTAACTGTTCTCGAGGGTCATCACGAATCTCTCGCCCGCAAGTTTGACAACTTTCAGCCCCCCGAACAAGCCGGTTTCCGAAAAGGCTTTAGTACCATAGACCACTTTACGCTGCGGCAGATTATACAGAAGACCGAGGAGTATAATCGGCCGTTTTGCTTGGCATTCGTGGACTATGAGAAAGCCTTCGGTTCGGTGGAAACATGGGCCGTGTTAAGATATTTGCAGAGATGCCGAATTGACCACCGGTACACACACGCGTTGAAGTGTTTGTACGAAAACGCACTATGTGCGTCCGTATACAGGACCAAAGCACAGAGTCTATCGAACTGCAGCGTGGAGTGCGACAGGGAGATGTTATCTCCACGAAGCTCTTTACTGCGGCGTTGGAGGACCCGTTTAAGCTTATGGAGTGGAACGGACTGGGCATCAAAGCAACCAAAGTCCGACGAACCGACGGACGTTGGGGCCGGAAGGTGCTGGAATGGCGACCCCGCACCGGACCACGCAGTATAGGAAGACCCCCCACAAGGTGGACCGATGATATAAGGAGGGTCGCCGGTAGCCGCTGGAGCCAGGCGGCGCAAGATCGGGTCTTGTGGGCATCATTTCGTGAGACCTAAGTCCAGCAGTGGACGTCCATCGGTTACAGCGACGATGAAATAAGAGTTAAAGAAGTTTCACTTCTGGCACGTGTACTTTATACGCATGCACTTTTCACTTTTTTTTATTAAGAAAACCCAGTTTACGTGTACTATTATTAGCAAACGCACCGCATTGTGCTTTTCTGTTGGCAAATTAACGCTTGATTGGGATCTCACCTGATGGTATGTGATGATACCGTCTAAGATAGAATCTTGCAATCTTTTCAACACGCTTGTGTTGTATGAACTTTGCTTGTATGTACTGAAAGTTTTTACCTCGATTTTACATGAGATAGGTAAATAACATACTCTAATAGAAGGCCAAACTAAAAAACCTATCCGTCACAGGAAGATCGATTTTTTAAAAGAAAAACACGGTTTACGTGTACTAAAGTAAACAAAAACATTGTATACAATGTGTTAGTATATGTAAATACATATAGTCTGTATTATTATTCATTATCATTACTGATATTAGTAATAAAGCATTATATCGGTTGGGATTGCGATCTTCGTACCAAGTTTTATGAGGACTTATTTGTGTAGGCGTCCCTCTTAAGTAACGAATGTATATTTTTCTACTGGCTTTGGTTCGTGTCTTCGCTCTTTTGAATAGTCATTAGTCTGTCTGTTAGTAAGGCAAGTTGCTACTGAGAAGATACCTTAAAGAAAGTCAGTAGTTACTCGTTTCGACATATTTTTTTTAATAACTTTATATTGTGTGTGATCCCATCTAATGGTCTGTTACGACACAATCAAAGATGGAAGCGCGTTTATCTTTTAAGAGGCAATTATCTCTTATCCCTTATTGCCCATGTCTACTAGTTGACATGATACTATAGTTCCATCTCAACTCACGCAATCAGAAATATAAACATTTCTTTCTTTTTAAGTTATAATGTGTATTATTTATTTCGTTTCTCAATAACTGTTGTAACAAAATATACGGAAAGATATACCATACAATAGAAAAAAACAAAAAATCAATCAGTTACAAAGCGACCGTCACTAACGGTAGGTGCTTCGAAGTTCGTTATGTTTTTTGTTAAATTTTATAAGCTGTGAGTGTTTACTAGCGATTAATTATGTTTTTGATTATGTAAGTGATGTGAATAATACTGAAAACCCTTGAGATAAGTTTTTAACATAAATACAAGACGAACTTTTTTCACTATCTCAAAGTTTAGAGCAATATGTCGCTACACCAGAGTCTCAATGTAATAAAGAAAAGATTACATTGTATAGTTAAACTATTAGCAAATATAAAACTCGTAACATTTTGTAGTCTTTCATTAACATTTAAGTCCCAAGAGCTACTTTAGCGTCATTCGACGCAAAAACCACCGATACAAATTACGGGTGCCAATAAACCGCGGCCAGACATTCTAAGGGTTATGGTATTTTACACCATCATACCGGAATACAAATATTTGATTTTGGCGGTAAGTCTTTGCTGGTAGGGCTATAACTAGGCAAGGCCGAAGCCTCGCCCCAGTCCCGACTGAGATAAGTTAGAAAATGCAATTTCCTAAACTCTTCTATCGAGGATTGAACTCGAGACCTCTTAGCAGAGGCGCTAGCGAGTACTCGAACCACTGCCAACGCCAACTGCCAAGTTTGGACTTGTTGGTCTCGATTAGTAGATTAGTGATCTTAAACCATATTCGTATCATTGCCTCTCAAATGCAACCGGTTTAAAGCACATTTGTAGCTTGGTCGAGAAGTCTATAACAGACAGATAGTAACCGTTTTTTGTTATTATATATAAAGTTAAAAAAATTCGGAGCATTCACGTCACAAACATTCGCGGTGATAATAAAGACGGTGGGTTTTGCCTCGTAAACTCATCGGATTGAATCGTAGCCCTCTTAGCGTAGTGTTTTACGAGGCACTTGGCAATTTGTGAGGGATTCATACGTGTAGGGATTCCGAAATAAACTTCATATTTCACTTGATTATACGCGACGAAAATTAAGAGATTTCACTTCATTATGCGAAACGTGATGAAACTTTAATCATTATTCTCACATAGAACTTCAGAAGAAGGAACATTTTATTAAGAGATATAATTCTGTTTAGTTTATATTATAACCCTGTATAGGAATAACTATTCAAAAAGGTATTTTTGACAGCCTTGGCACAGTGGTGTCAGTACTCGCTTTGTTAGAAATAGGTCACGGGTTCGATCCCTGGAAGGGTAAATCAGGAAATTGCATTTTATAATTTGTCTGGTAGGAAGCTTCGGCTGTGGCTAGTTACCACCCTACCAACAAAGACGTACCACCAAGCAAGATTCTCGTGTTCCGGTACGATGCTGTGTAGAAACCATAATAGGTAAATTGTCTCTTAGCAGATCAGCGCGTTTTCAATCTTAGAATGTATTTTCACTCTTACATCTCTCTCTTTTCTTTGACTGTCTCCCTAACCGCGAGGGGGTGTCTGGAAGAGATCGCTATGTAGCTATAAGACCGCCCAATTGCACACTAAATTTAGTTAATTTTAAGTTGTTGTATTTTTCTTTTGTCCTATTTCTGTGGTGTTCAATAAAGTATACATCTATCTGTCTATCTATCTACACTTACCATCAGGTGTGATCACTGTTAGTTAGTAAAAAAGAAATACATTAGTAACATATGATTTAAATGACAATTAGCCTGACCTTGTAAAATAGTTAGCTCAAAAGAGCTTTGGTGTTTAATTTGTCTAGAGATTTAAAATTTCATTGACAAAAAGTTTTAGATTCAATAGTTAAGACGATGACGTTAATAGATGAAATTAAAGATACTAGATATAATTTAACTTAATTTGTACTGAATCAGAAATAATTTAACCCGCAGAGTGCGTATCGTAGATGTATCGCCAGTCTGTAAATGCGCAAAAAGTGATTTGAGTCGTTTGATATGTCCTTTATGCACAATAGAAAGGATAACGAAAATCAATCAATAAAAAAAAGATAAGGTAAGTAGTAGCCCACTAATGTCCCACCGATAGGCACAGGCCTCCTCTCTCACACGAGAGAGGGTTATTAGAGCATAGATCCACCACGCTGCTCCACTGCGGGTTGGCAGGCATAGTACACAAGTGCACTCTCTATTCCTTCAGTCTCATAGTCGGATGTGACGACAATCTGACACGACCTAAGAAAAATCTGGCGCAGGACCGATGGCTCAACATACTCTCCGAGGCATGGGGCTGAATCACACCTCCAACTTCCCAACTTCCGGCAAATATTGAGTCAATCTTAGCAGAAAACTCAATACCTGTTTTTGAATTGGCCCGACCCGGGACTCCAACCCAGGACCTCATGACTGTGGCCGAACATGATAACCACTAGTCCAATGAGGCAGCCGCTCGATAAAATACTTCATAAATAAGATATTTTTTTCAAAAACCTTTCCGCAACTTATGTGAAAATTACCTCAGCGCTGAAAGGGTTTACAGAACATCAGGTACAACAACAGAAGTATCAGGTTGAGTAAATTTTTTATCGGACTGAGTTCGTTTACTCCTAAATATCAAATTATTAACAAATAGTTTCGAAGATCTCGTAAGTGAAAGAGTGAGTTTAGTGATCTAAATCTTTCATCACATATCTCTCTAATAATATTCGGTTTGGAGCTTTTTTTTATAGTTTTTAAATGTATAATTGACAAAGGTAGAAGCAACTTTTGTATTATATTTATGTGCGCAAAGCGTTAAATATTCAGACTGAAAACAGTTACGTTCTCTATTTCTATAATTTTGTCTTTGTTATTAAATAAATTTATTTTATATTCATCTGAGAATATATAATGATGTATCTAAGTACTCTCTTATGTAAAAAGAAAATAGTAAGTAGCAGCCCTTTAACGTCCCACTGCTGGGCACAGGCCTCCTCACTCCGGGGAGCGAGTGTTTTTAGAGCATAGACCCACCACGCTGCTCCACTGCGGATTGGCAGGCATAGTACACAAGTGCACTCTCTATTCCTTCACTCTCATAGTCCGATGTGACGGGAATCCGACACGACCGGAGAGAGATCAGGCGCAGGACCGACGGCTTAACGTGCTCTCCGAGGCACGGGGGTGGATCACACCGCCAACTTCCCAACTTCGGGCAAATATTGAGAAAATCTTAATAGAAAACTCAATATTGATTTTTGAATTGGCCCGACCCGGGACTCGAACCCAGGACCTCATGTCTGTAGTCGAACATGCTAACCACTAGGCCAATGAGGCAGTTCTCTCTTATGTACTCATGTATATTTATAATGTTACGCTTATAAATGTCGTATAAATTTGAACATTTTTTTATGGTAACTCCGTTCACGTATAAAAATAACAGTCTACTGGCCAAAAACGATTTTACATTGAAATCAATCAGCCTAAACCTAGATACAGTAATAAATACATTGAAAAATGGGCACAGTTACTTTAAATTTATTACCATATCTGATCTAAAGAGAATAATTGATCATTACTACCTCGAGATAACAATGTCGTAAAATAAAAGTATTATGTTTTCTTAAATTACTTTCGATACCAGAACCCATAATCTGCGATTCTCGGCCGTAATCGTTTTTAGATAATAATAAAATGGGCCGCGATTTATATGATACTCGGCAATTTGATGAGGCCTCAAGTGTTGCCATTTTCTTTACCAGTGTAAAAGGTTTTTTTAAAGAAAGCATTAATGGCAATTTAGGGGTAATGTATTTTTCTTCAAGTGCTATCATTTTCTTTACAAATTTAAAAAGGTTTTGTAAGGAAAATTTTGAAGTTATATCTACTCTTTATAATATATTAATCGATATTGTTTATTTACTTTTGAAGTGAAACTTCTTTAGGTGCATGAAGGTAATTTTTTACGGATAAAATGCGTGATGAGCATCCCGAATATGTGCAGCCATTTTTTAATAATTCGTTTGAAGGTTTGATAGTTTTAATATTTACAAATAACATGTGGTATTTTAATTTGCCACTCGACGTTTAATAATTTAATATACTATTTTCTGCCTCATTGGTCTAGTGGTTATCATGTCCGACTACAGACATGAGGCCCTGGATTCCAGTCCCGGGTCGGGCCAATTCAACAATCAATATTTAGTTTTCTATTTAGATTTTCTCAATATTTGTCCGAAGTTGGGAAGTGGCGGTATGATCCACCCCCGTGCCTCGGAGAGCACGTTAAGCCGTCGGTCCCGCGCCTGATCTCTCTCCGGTCGTTTTGGTTTCCCGTCACATCTATGAGAGTGAAGCACGTGTGTACTATGCTTGCCAATCCGCAGTGGAGCAGCGTGGTGGGTCTATGCTCTGAAAACCGTCTCTCAGGCCTGAGAAGTCCTGTGCCCAGCAGTGGGACGTTAATCCGCTGCTACTTACCTTTTTTTGCACTATTTTTCATTAAATTTAATTGAAAAAGGTTTCATAAATTCCCTTTTCTAAATTTTAAATTCAAAAACAAAATTTAATTAAAATGTTCTAATATTGACAAAAAACACGTGGAATTTTTATTTACAGTCTGTCATTTGAGATTTCAATAAATTATTTGTATTAATTATAGACACTAATATTTAAATGACAATTAAATTCATGACATTCCTAACATATCTTCCTTTTTCCCACCCTCTAAGTCTTCAAAATTAGTTTACTAAAGAAGTTTCTTTTCTGACATGTGTACTTTGTACGCACGTACTTTCATTTTTTCATACTGAAATGCAGATTTAGTTTAAAAATGTCATATAAAGCACCTCACGCTTTTATAACAGTGACATAAAATATTCTCGTTAGTAATTGTAACGTTTCTAGTTTGATTATCTCTAATAGCGTGTTTTTTAATTTTCTTTAACTACAATTTATTTTATTTTCCTATGACAAGTCATGGATTGTATTTCTTTTACCATCAAAATTGGTCCATAGTTATATTTTATTGTTTTAGTATAAAATTTATAATATATTGTCATATTACTAAGTTCTGCCTCATTGGTCTAGTGGTTAGTATGTTCGACTACAGACATGAGGTCCTTGGTTCGAGTCCCGGGTCAGGCCAATTCGAAATCGATATTAAGTACACTATTAAGATTTTCTCAATATTTGCTCGAAGTTGGGAAGTTGGCGGTGTGATCCACCCCCGTGTCTTGGAGAGCACTTTAATCCTTCAGCCCTGCGCTTGATCTCTCTCCGGTCGTGTCGGATTCCTGTCACATCGGACTATGAGAGTGAAGGAACAGAGAGTGCACTTGTGCACTATGTCTGCCAATCCGCATTGGTAGTGGGTCTATGCTCTAAAAACCCTCGCTCCTATCAGTGAGGAGGTCTGTGTCCAGCAGTGGCACGTTAATGGGCTGCTACTTACCTTTTTTTATTAAGCGTTTAGTATTATAAAATAATAATGACACTGTTAGATGATGTTGCAGATAATATATATATTATAATAATAAGGAAGGGTCGGTATTCCGACACGGGAACAACATTTCTATACTATTTTTATAAAAGTAGAGATTTCTCATTCCATTTTCATGTTTACCCCAATTGTGGTGACATTTGCCAGAAACCTCACTTGTTTTCTCTAACTACACTAATGATCTAGGCAAGAAAATACTTGCTCTCGTTGTCGTATACTCTTCCAGCACGTTTATTTTGTTTTCCTCAATTATGAAGCTCAAAACGTTAATAAAAGCAGAGCTAATATTGTTAAGTACTGCATAATATACACCATTTGTTTACATTGTTACTTTATCTAAACTAATATTATAAAGATGAAACATTTGTGTTTTTGTATATATGTTTGTTACGTTTTCACTCAAAAACTACTAGACCGATTTCAAAAACTTTTTCACCATTAGAAAGCTGCATCTTCACTGAGCGACATAAGTTATATTATTTTCTCAAAAAAATAGGGATCCTTAAGAAATATGCATTAATGTAACCCGAGGTCTGAAACAAAAAATCTGTTATCGCACGCATCGTATTAGTCTGTATCCTATTAAAGACCGTTTCAATAATTGTAAAATACTTTCAAAATTATTAAAATCGGAGATTCTATTCACAAGATATCACGAATTTAAAAATCTCAATCTAAAGAAAATAATGTATCCCGACTCCAACTCCAGTGTCAAATGTTGTGTGTATATTAATATATTTTGTACTTTGTTTCTTTTTGGGTTCGGTAGGAAAAATAAAATTGCTGTTTGTAGTTATTAAGTAGACAGGCAATTGTTGTAAGAAGCGAGATAAGTCATATTACATTTTTCCATAAATTGTTAAAATTTTAGAGATTATTATTAAATTAAAGCAGCGATTTATATGTTCAGAAATCTGGCGTATGTCCTATTGATTTTCTTGTGTAAAAAAAGGAACGGTCGTAGGGATCCCCAATAAAAAGCTTTCAATTGTAGTACTCACAATAGAAGTACCTGATCACGTACAGGGACTGTTTTGTCAAAAGTTTAGGTCGCCTTAATGATCCTCGACCTTCGTTATAAGACGGTAATAATTTCACTAGTACTGAACTACCCTTACATATTATAAAACAAAGTCCTCCACCACACCAGTCTGTCTGGCCGTTTTCATTAATATATTAAGTGATTCTAGAGGAAGTTCTCAGTATATAATATGTCAAGGTTTTGTATAAATTGGTCGATATATAACGATGATTGTTGGAAATATAGAGCCTGTGAGCTTTAATTGAAAATGGTACCCAATCCCTTAGAGATATAACAAAAAAAAATTGTACAATAGGATGACAAATATCATTTAACTCACTCTATACCTCTTCAATTAATTCAGTAAAAAAATGTTTCATGAAATATTCTTTATTCAAGTAGGCTCAAAAAGTTTTTTTGAATCATCAGTAGTCTGTACGTTGGCAACAAATCTACCATCGGTTCGAAATGTTGATTCCACTGATAAGAAACCAGTAAGAAACTCAGCAGTTACTACTTTAAAACTACTGGAATCGAATCCAAACATTGCTATCGCTTAAATAGTCTTCAACAATATGTGCCTTTTGTTAAAGGATTATGTAATGAAAGCTTCAAATTTAAATAAATTGGTAGGTACTATGAACTAGTTATTACATTATCTTTATCAATCTACGGCACCGAATACTGAAAAAAATAAAACGAGCAGTTACACTCGAGGCCGCCATTCTTCCCTTCAAGCTTTAGCTACATCATTTTGCACTCTCCGTTATAATATTTTCCCTTACAGAAAGTTTCCCTTTTTCCCAAATCCGCACAAAACTTTATAGACTTTCCCGTTCATTATGATATCCGAAACATTCCATTATGTGGTATTGAGGCTTTAGCTTTGGTTTTACAAATAGCAACAACAGAGAAACTTTGTAAACATAAAAGTTCGTGGGGCAGCGGATATATTTTGTATCTTTTAATACTACATTATTATATTATACTGACTGAGTTTGTTGTGGGTTCTTCTCAGAACAAGGCGTGAGCTAAACCTTTAACTTTAGATCCAAATTCATTCCCTAATATAGATGTCAATTGTAGAATTCGATATAAAAAGAAAACTATTTTGACGATTCGAATAAAGGCTTTTTTTGATTCAAGCAATGGGACGTGTGGGTAGTAGGCTCATAAATACTTAACATATTTTTTTCAGACCAAATATTCACAAAAAAAATTAAATGATAATGAAATGATGTTATAATAAAAAATAATTGAAATTCCTTCGCCATGTAGCATTGATTTTAAAAACAAAATTAATAGAAATAAAGCTTTTAAACCTTTTACATGAGCTTTCAACAGATAGATCTGTAGAGTTCTTGACAAAATTACTTTTATTATTAAATTAATATTCGAAAAATATATTAATATCAAGTCTAATCCGCTATAAGTTTTAAAATTTTTACAAAAAAAGGATCGCTTCCAAACAAACCATTCCAAATAAATTATTATGCTCTAAAATGGTAAAAAAAATATTGCGTATTTTTTATTAGTGATCTGCTAAGTAAAATGAAATGAAATTTATCATATTTGGAGTCGGCGTCAGCCAAGGTGGGTTTGTCCCGCGTGTCCACTTGGCAGTTCCCACGCCGCTCTCACCTATAGCTAAATATGCTGGTTGACACCAGCTTCAAATATAATTATAATTATAAAGAATCAAGATCTAGACTGTTCACCGAGTCTCAAAGTTTTGAGATAAAAATACTGATGAATTGATAATCTTCACCTTTTTTTCAAGTCGGTTAAAAAAATATTTGAACTGGAGTGGATGAATAAAAAAATATTTCATTAACATTTGAACGTTTTCACTATATAAATATCGGGAGAGTGTGACCTGATAGTATGAATTGAAAACTCTCTGACAAAAAAAAAATTGATAAATTGATACTACTGACGTTATATCGAAAGTATTTTAAGTGCAGTAGACTATAAATTCGTAACGATTCATGATCGATTGCCAACATTTTTAGTCTATAATATATGAAAGCAATTGAAAGAAATAAATTTTACTCTGTTTTTGATGTCGTGGTATCTACGTAGTTGGTCCTAAGATGTTTATGAAATTGTTTCCGCTGTTGATTTCGCATAGAGGTTTTCTACTTTACAGTAAGGTAAGTTAAGAAGCAGCCTATTAACGTCCCACTGCTGGGCACAGGTGTCCTCACTCATAGAAAGTTTTAGAGCGCAAAGCTACCGTGCTATTTTACTTGCGGATTTGCAAGCCTGGTTTTTTTCTCAACTGCGTGGGGTGCGGGCTTCGAGTCTCCTATTCTTGGCATCTTCTTCAGACATAAATTTCATGCCTGTTATTCTATTTTGCTCGCCATCATACGGGCTGCTTCAAGACGGCTACGCTAGCGGGTAAATCCAGGTCAATTCATTTAGTTTCGCCACTGCTATTGCGTCTTTGCCGTCATTATCGCCTACCTCATGAGGCGGTGACAGCAGGAGCTCACGAGGCAGGGGACGCCCAGTGTTTGCTCTTGGGTGCTGGCTGGCAATGCTGTGGAGGTGTCCGCGTGGCGGAACTTCGTCGTCGTCGTCGTCGTCGTCGCTTCAACCGATGGACGTCCACTGCTGGACATAGGTCTCACGTAATGACCGCCATAAGGCCCGATCTTGCGCCGCCTGGCTCCAACGGCTACCGGCGACCCTCTTTATATCATCGGTCCACCTTGTGGGGGGTCTGCCTACACTNCAATGGGACGTGTGGGTAGCAGGCTCAAAAATACTTAACATCTTTTTTCAGACCAAATATTCACAAAAAAAAATATAATGAAATGATATCATAATAAAAAATAATTGAAATTCCTTCGCCATCTAGCATTGATTTTAAAAACTAAATTAATAGAAATAAAGCTTTTAAACTTTTTACATGAGCTTTCAATAGATAGCTCTGTAGAATTCTTGACAAAATTACTTTTATTATTAAATTAATATTCGAAAAATATATTAATATCAAGTCTAATCCGCTACTAGTTTTTATTTTTTTTACAAAAAAGGATCGCTTCCAAACAAACCATTCCAAATAAATTATTATGCTCTAAAATGGTAAAAAAAATATTACGTATTGTTTATTAGAGTTCTCCTAAGTAAAATGAAATGAAAAATATTTATCATATTTGGAGTCGGTTCCAGCCAAGGTGAGTTTGTCCCGCGTGTCCACTTGGCAGTTCCCACGCCTCTCTCACCTATAGCTATATATGTAGGTACCTTGGCTGACACCAGCTCCAAATATATTTATAACTGTAAAGAATCATCTAGTGAATGAATGATTATAACGAATTATTCACCGAGCCGAAATATTTGAGGTAAAAAACATAAAAAAATACAGATCAATTGATAACCTTCTCATTTATTTTTCAAGTCGGTTAAAAAAATATTTGAACTGGAGTGGATGAATAAAAAAATATTTGATTAACATTTGAACATTTTCACGATATAAATATCGGGAGAGTGTGACCTGACAGTATGAATTGAAAACTCTCTGACAAAAAAAAATTGATAAATCGATACTACTGACGTTATATCGAAAGTATTTTAAGTGCAGTAGACTATAAATTCGTAACGATTCATGATCGATTGCCAATATTTTTAGTCTATAATATATGAAAGCAATTGAAAGAAATAAATTTCACTCTGTTTTTGATGTCGTAGTATCTACGTAGTTGGTCCTAAGATGTTTATGAAATTGTTTCCGCTGTTCATTTCGCATAGAGGTTTTCGACTTTACAGTAAAGTAAGTAAAGCAGCAGCCTATTAACGTCCCACTGCTGGGCACAGGCGTCCTCACTCATAGAGGGTTTTAGAGCGCACACCTACCGTGCTATTCTACTTGCGCATTTGCAATCCTGGTTTTTTTCTCAACTGCGTGGAGTTGAGGGGTGCGGGCTTCGAGTCTCCTATTCTTGGCATCTTCTTCAGACATAAATTTCATGCCTGTTACTCTATTTTGCTCGCAATTATACAGGCTGGTTCAAGACGGCTACGCTAGCGGGTAAATCCAGGTCAATTTACTTAGTTTCGCCACTGCTATTGCGTCTTTGCCGTCATTATCGCCTACGTCATGAGGCGGTGACAGCAGGAGCTCACGAGGCAGGGGACGCCCAGTGTTTTCTGGCAGGTGCTGGCTGGCAATGCTGTGGAGGTGTCCGCGTGGCGGAACTTACTTCTCGCCAAATTCCGAACGAATACATCCACGGTAGGGGTCCTGGTGTCACGGTGGATGAGGTCATTTCTGACGCACCTCGGACCTCCTACAAACATACGTAGGCATTTGTTTTGCGCATTTGCAGGCACGCGCTTAGTGTATAGATCTAGATTTTTATTGTTTTTTTACCTAAAGTGATCTGCTTTAGTATCACCACTTTAGGCGTTATAAGTTATAATACAAAGGGCTTAGCTTCGAAAAACTTTAGACAAAGCTAAGCATTGGTATTAAACTATTCCATTACAAGATGGCTGGCTACATATCTTTAAAATCCCTTTCTAAATATGTAGGTTTCTTCACCACACAGCGTAATAATACATTTTTATATAACAATGTACAAAAATGGTAAGCCAGCATTCTTTTGTGCTGCATATTTAGCAAGAATCCCATCACGTTACCATTAGGCCACGAGTTTTTTCATTGCTTTAAATACATTTATAAATATCAGGAGTAATTTATTCCTAAATAACATTTACTACCTTCATTAATACGAGATAGGTGGTAAAACTACGACAATATCGTTCCAAGTTGATTTATTAGTCCCATACTTAATCATACATTGTTTTATATCATTTTATTGCTGATAAGTAATTACTTGACTGTAAGCTTATCTAGTGGTAAGCTATGACCCAGTTTAAAATTAGAAGAGGTAATTTACCTCTTATGCCTTTTACATATCATCGTATTAGATCGCAATTTTTTTGCTTGGCGGCATGTATTTGCTGTGTAGAAACCACAAGTGGTAAATAACCTTTTACTGGATTAGCGCGCTTCCATCCTAACATCATCACTNATAAGTTTTATTACATTTTTATTGTTTTTGCACTTAAAGTGAGGTTATCTGCTTTAGTATCACCACTTTAGGCGTTATGACTTATAATACAAAGGGCTTAGCTTCGAAAAACTTTAGAGAAAGCTAAGCAATGGTATTAAACTATTCCATTACAAGTTGGGAGGCTACATATCTTTAAAATCCCTTTCTAAATATGTAGGTTTCTTCACCACACAGCGTAATTGCGTGCTGCATATTTAGCAAGAATCCCATCACGTTACCATTAGGCCACGAGTTTTTTTATTGCTTTAAATAGATTTATAAATATCAGGAGTAATTTATTCCTAAATAACATTTACTACCTTCATTAATACGAGATAGGTGGTAAAACTAAGACAATATCGTTCCAAGTTGATTTATTAGTCCCATACTTAATCATACATTGTTTTATATCATTTTATTGCTGATAAGTAATTACTTGACTGTAAGCTTATCTAGTGGTAAGCTATGACCCAGTTTAAAATTAGAAGAGGTAATTTACCTCTTATGCCTTTTACATATCATCGTATTAGATCGCAATTTTTTTGCTTGGCGGCATGTATTTGCTGTGTAGAAACCACAAGTGGTAAATAACCTTTTACTGGATTAGCGCGCTTCCATCCTAACATCATCACTTACCATTAGGTGTAATCACGGTTAAGCGGTAAAGTGTCAGCAATAATATAGGATGGTTACTAGTCACAGGCGAAACCTCCCATTTCTGCAGACTTAGACAAATGACAAAAAGCAATTTCTTAATTGAATCCAGGACCTCTATTAACGAAGTTGGCTCGTACAAACAGGGACAATTTTCAAACAATAATATTAAAATGTATTTAGCCAGGATCAAACCCTGACATCCGTAATATAAAGTGAGAGTTGCGTCATCATTACACAGGAGTTGAGAGAAGTGATTATTATTCCTTACGGGGAGGTCTGGCCGCAATTTCCGCGTTCAAGATTTTCATAAAATTTCAGATTACATAAAATTTACATTGTAAAGTTTTCACATTTTTCCTATGTGTAAACGAAATTGAAAAACAGCAGGACGATGTAGTATCTTGGCGTAAATTATCCCTGGATGTAAAGTGGTAAGAAAAATTAAATAATATTGTTGTTTATTAAATTTCCTCAGATTTATTTCGTGACTTTGTGACTTCGGCTGTGTTTATTCATTACTCAAAATCAAAACTAATTTGATTAGGGTCAACAAACACTTTTTAATCGTCAGTACTCTGTCAGTTAGTATTACATCTACCACCGATTCGGAATGTGGATTCCGCTGACAAGAAACTGCCCTCCATCTTAACTGACTGGTTAACATCAAAACGATTTTGCTCTCCAGCGAAGGGTAACTGCAGATCGGTGACGATAAGATACGCCACTGGGGTGCCCAAGCCGGACTCTGCCAAGGTTTGGTGCACCGTATCTACAGTGGCATCACACTCATGATGGACGGGAGTTTCCTTACGACCTATCTGGTGCAGGTGCTTGTTAAAGCAACTATGCTCGGTCAGCATCTACACCAGACGGTAGGAGAGGGATTTATGCCTCCTTATGACCCTACTCTCCGGCTAAGGACAGATAGCTGCCATCGTGTTTACAACTGCAGTTGAGGATCGAAAGTCTTTGCTCCACTTTTGGATCAGTGCTATGTCAACGAGAGCTCTGATCCTCCAGACCTGGTAATCGTTGGGTTTACCGCTTCCGCATTCACTCGCAGTTATTTTAATATTAATAATGATAAGAAAAAGGATAACTGACTAAAATTGGTATGGCTTCTTCAGGACTCAGATGACTTAGAAACTCCTTGGGAATGTATTTGAGTATTCAAAAGAGATTTAAAAGCTTACTTGAATAGAGATTTTCTGATTCAACTCTAAAAATTTAGAGATTATTTTCTTAATTAAACTTTATTATATATCTGTAGACACGATACTTAAATTGGCAAGTACGTGAATCTTTTGTGTACATAATCTTCTAATTAATTGTATTAAAAGTATGCTTATAAAATCCGCCTGCGAAATTAGTAGCCTAAGCAAAGAGCGTAAAAATTCAGAATAATAAAGAAATAGGAAAATGTTTTTCCCAATGCCGCTTCGGTTCGACGCTTCATACGACCGTTCCGGTCCAAGTAAGTGGTATCATTATTGGGGAGTCGTGTATTTTACCTTTTGTGTATATATTTGGTACTAATTTAAATATTGTTAATGCCATTAAATATTACATAGTTAATTTAAAGTGTAGTACAAGACATAACTTGGCAAAAAAAAGAAATATATATAAAAACGACATAAAAAAATGCGCACAATAGCCGATATTATCTTCTTTAGATAATCCCTCTGAGAGAAGCTATCTAAGATCCTCAGTTTTATCTAATATATAAAATTCTCGTGTCGAGGTGATTATTGCTAACTCATCCGAAATGGCTCAACCAATCCTCATGAGATTTTGTATAAATTTCGGGTAGGTTTGAGAATCAGCCAACATCTATTTTTCACTCCTTAATTTTTGAAGGGTAAAACTTTTACGTATGTAACGCGTGTTTAACGTAGTTTGCCACATGTTATTTACAAATAACATGTGGCATTTTAATATGACACTCGTCATTTAATAATTTAATATACTATTTTTCATAAAATGTAAAGTAAAATTGTTTCGTGAATTCTCTTTTCTAAATTTTAAATTGAAAAACAAAATTTAAGTATATAATTTCTAATTTTGATAAAAAACACGTGGAATTTTTATTAAAAATTCGTCATTTGAGATCCCAATAAATTATTTGTAATAATGATAACAATAAAATTTATTAAATCCCTTACATATCTTCCTTTTTCCCTCGCTCTAAGTCTTGGAAATCGAAATCTGAGTTTTAGATTTGTGTAAATATAAACAAGAATTAGAAATTAATTTGCCTAAGAAGTTTCACTTTCAACATGTGTACTTTTTAAGCACGCTTAACTTTTAGTTTTTTGGTTATAAATTAAAATAAAACTACTTCTACACAGTGACAATAAATATACATGTATAAAATATATACAATTAGTTTAAATTGTGATTTTCTATTGCCCATTGTTAACTTATTGCTTTAATTACCTACTCGATAAGGAGCAATTGAGTAGAGCTAACTAGCTGAACTCTGTTTTAGCAATGCTTTGGTAGTCATAAAATCCAAAGAAATAAACATTATATGAATTTTACAATACGCTACGAGTTAGCACGAAATCGAAAATTCTACGCGCAGGGAAAATTTTATATCATTTAATATGGTCATAAAAGCTTTATAGGTTGCATTTTTTACAATTACTTATGTACTCACTTAAATGGACAACCATAAACATTTATGTTACGGTCTACGTCGTCATGGAGACAGACTGAACACAAACTTTTAGATTTCTTCATATTGACTTATATGTCACTTCAATTCATTATGTAGAAATATGTAATTGGAGAAAATTTACCAATATTTTTGACTGCCTCGAACTTTTTCGAATATTACTCGAATATAAGTATATTCGAGTTATACAGGTTCCGATCACTGGCAGGTCAGACTTATGGATACGCATTTTCTAATTTGGCCTACCAGCAATGTTGCGGAGTTGCGTCCTTTCATCTTAGACTGTATCATCATTTACCATAACGTAAGTTTACACCTTTTGTTAGGTGTGAGTCAAGTACTAACTAGCCTGCATAAAAAAAACTGGTTGCATGTAAAAATGTTTTACGGTCGTAATATTGATGAAAAATTGTTCTTGTAATAAACAATGGAATTAGGCCAATCGCGCAACTCTATCGCTTGTTCCGTACAGTTCATGTGTAACGATGAGTCATGATTATCTCGTGCGTGTATCCAGCGAGCATCATTTATAAGACGTTATCATGTCAAAAATATAATTGTATACACGTGTGTTTAGACCAAAAAATTGTACAATAGGTTTAAATCAATATAATAGTATACATTGTTTGATTTCTTAATAAATGAAATATCTACCTACTAATATATTAATGTACATTACCATGTGGACTTAAAAAATCTCAATTGACATATTTTGAGGAAAGCTGCGTTGGTATAATGGCTAGGTCCCGGCTTTAATTTCCGGATAATTTATGAAATTGTATTTTCTTATTTGTCTAAGTCTGAACTAGTGGATTCTATCGTGGCGAATTACCACACTACTATAAAATATTTGCGTTCCATTACGACACCCGATGGTAAGTGATGATAATGTTTAAGAAGAAAGCGATCTAATCTGGCAAGATTCAATATACCTTTTGTGGTTTGTATACGGCATCTCACCGGAATGCAAATCTCTTTATTTGGCGGTATGTCTTTGCTGATATGGTGACAACTAGCTGCAGCCAAAGCTTCCTACTAGTCCAGACTCAGACAAATTAGAAAACAGAATTTTCTAAATTCACCCTACCGGGTTTCCAGCCTGGGACCTCTGCTAGATACGTATAGATAGTTAGGTAACAACAAGGATAGCTCTGAAATGTTGGGAGTTATTGAGTAATATAGAGGCAAAACTTAAAAATACCAAAAACTTAATGCGAAATTCAATATTACGAAATGCTACATATATAATCAATATTACGAAATGTTATACAGTACGAGGTAACATTAACGAAAGGAACAATTTTGTTAAGAGTCTTTCGTGGAGTACTTGTTTTAAGAGAGTTTCAAATAGTGAAGTAATTATTACTATAGTGCAAGCTGTGTTATTGAAATAATCATGAGAATGAAAGCTGTTAGTGTTTTTATAGTAAAAGCGAATACTCGCACCAGCGTCAGTGAGCCGTCATAACATTATAATGAAACCGAAAAAAAATGCAGTTTTGTTTGTATACCCATAAATAAAAATTGGGGGGTGTAAGGGAGAAACGAGTCCCAGTCCGTTTCTCCAAACGCCAACCTCACCTGCACGCGGTGCACCCTGCTTCTACCGACGAGGCTCTGGCGACCGACAAATGGCGGTATAACCATTCTCCTTAGCTGACCTAAATGCCACAGACCGATAACGGGCAGCAGCGTTATCGGTGCGATAAGGTCAGCACTGCGATCACCAACCCGCCTGCCAAGCGTGGTGATTATTGGCAAAACCACACATGATGACGACAAGGCAGCAACGGCCCCCAGTCCCCGGCAGCCCCGCTATTCCAAGCTCTGGCAGCGGTTTCGGTAACGGCGGGGCAGGGGGTGCTAAGAATCTCCGGAAGAGATTCCGCTGCCAACCCCGACGACTTGACCTGGCAACATACAACGCACGCACTTTGAGGACCGACGAAAAAGTCTTCGAGCTGGAAGAAGCCATGAGCAAGTTACACTGGGATATTGTGGGATTATCCGAAGTCCGTAGAGAGGGGGAGGACACGATAATTCTCAAATCCGGTAACTTGCTATACTACCGGGAGGGTGAACACCAATCCCAAGGTGGTGTCGGGTTCCTCGTCCACAAATCTCTCGTTAACAATATTGTCCAAGTAAACAGTGTGTCCAGTAGGGTAGCGTACCTTATACTCAGAATTACCAAACGGTATTCGTTGAAGGTCATACAGGTTTACGCACCCACATCATCGTATCCCGATGATGATGTAGAGGTTATGTATGAGGATATATCAAGAGCCATACATACCTCTAGGACACACTACAATATTGTAATGGGAGATTTCAACGCAAAACTCGGCGAACGAAGTGGGGCAGAGTTGAGAGTGGGGCAATTTGGATACGGGCAACGGAACCAGAGAGGTCAAATGCTGGCCGATTTCATGGAAAGGGAGGGCCTCTACATGATGAACTCCTTTTTCAGGAAACGGCCACATCGAAAGTGGACTTGGCTTAGTCCCGATGGTTCCACGAGAAACGAGATTGACTTCATCATGTCTACGAAGCGAAATATATTCAATGATGTCTCTGTGATCAATAGAGTGAAAACTGGGAGCGATCACCGTATGGTAAGAGGCACATTGAATATTGACGTTGTCCGTGAACGGAACAGACTGGTGAAGTCAACGCTCCGACCCACTCGCGCTCATATCCAAGACCCCGAGAGCTTCCAACTGGAGCTGCAAAACCGCTTCGCTTGCCTCGAGAATTGCGAATCCGTGGACGAGCTAAACAATAGGCTAGTGGAAACTGTCCATACGGTTGGGATGAAATTCTATAAACCCCGTAGAAAGAAAACCAAGAGATTCTCAGACCATACTCTTAATCTCATGGAACAGAGACATGCAATGAGCTTGCAGTCTGCAGCAGACGCGTCCGCATACCGGCAGATCAATAGACAGATCTCTAAATCGCAAAAGCGTGATGTGCGACACTTTAATGCCGAGCGTATACGAGATACCATCGAACGCAACAAAGGCACTAAAGTGTTCGCAAAAGATCTGTCTATCGGTCAGAGCCAGTTGACGCGGCTGAGGACTCATAACGGCGAACTCATTGCATCTGGACCTGAGATTCGGAGGGAGGTTGAGAGTTTCTATGGGCAGTTATACACATCGACCTGCAAGCCTATTGATAGTTTGGCTAAAGATCCTCGTGCCAAACTTACTCGACATTATACCGAAGATATCCCGGACGTCAGCTTGTACGAGATTAGTATGGCCCTTAAACAGATGAAGAACAGCAAGGCACCTGGTGATGACGGAATCACAGCGGAACTCCTGAAGGCGGGTGGAAAACCCATTCTAAAAGTCCTTCAGCGAATGTTCAATTCCGTCATCCTGGAAGGTACGGTGCCAAAGGCGTGGCATAGGAGCGTGGTAGTTCTGTTCTTCAAGAAAGGTGACAACACCTTATTGAAGAACTATAGACCTATTGCGCTGCTAAGTCATGTCTATAAGCTGTTCTCGAGGGTCATTACGAATCGTCTCGCTCGCAAGTTTGACGACTTCCAGCCCCCCGAACAAGCCGGATTCCGAAAAGGCTTTAGTACCATAGACCACATCTTTACGCTGCGGCAGATTATACAGAAGACCGAGGAGTATAATCGGCCACTTTGCTTGGCGTTCGTGGACTATGAGAAAGCCTTCGATTCGGTGGAAACATGGGCCGTGTTGAGATCTTTGCAGAGATGCCGAATTGACCACCGGTACATACACGTGTTGAAGTGTTTGTACGAAAACGCCACCATGTCAGTCCGTATACAGGACCAAAGCACAGCGTCTATCCAACTGCAGCGTGGAGTGCGACAGGGAGATGTTATCTCCCCGAAGCTCTTTACTGCGGCGTTGGAGGACCTGTTTAAGCTTATGGAGTGGAACGGACTGGGCATCAACATCAACGGCGAGTACATCACTCATCTACGGTTTGCCGACGACGTGGTCATTATGGCAGAGACTCTGGAAGATCTCAATGCAATGCTCGATGACCTCAGCAGAGCTTCTCGACAGGTGGGCCTAAAAATGAACATGGATAAGACGAAAGTTATGTCCAATATCCATGTTCCGCTCCACCCAGTCATCGTTGAGAACTCTACACTCGAAATTGTTGACGAGTATACATACCTGGGACACATAGTCCAGCTAGGTAGGTCCAATTTCGAGAAAGAGGTCAACCGCCGAATCCAACTCGGTTGGGCAGCGTTCGGGAAGTTCCGGAAGACTTTTTCGTCCAATATCCCTCAGTGCCTGAAGACCAAAGTCTTCGAACAGTGCGTGTTGCCAGTGATGACCTACGGTTCTGAGACGTGGTCGCTGACTATGGGCCTCATGCGGAAGCTCAGAGTCACTCAGCGTGCGATGGAGAGGGCTATGCTCGGAGTTTCTCTACGCGATCAAATCAGAAATGAGGAGATCCGTAGCAGAACCAAAGTCACCGACATAGCTCTACGAATCGCGAACCTGAAGTGGCAATGGGCGGGGCACATAGTCCGACGAACCGATGGACGTTGGGGTCGGAAAGTGCTGGAATGGCGACCCCGCACTGGACGACGCAGTGTAGGAAGACCCCCCACAAGGTGGACCGACGATATAAGGAGGATCGCCGGTAGCCGCTGGAGCCAGGCGGCACAAGATCGGGTCTTGTGGGCATCATTTCGTGAGACCTATGTCCAGCAGTGGACGTCCATCGGTTGAAGCGACGAAATAAAAATTGTAGTAGTAAAATACTTCTTTTGTAAAACTGTTAATACCTGTTTTGCGTATCTAAAAGTAATTCTAACAGCAGGAAAGTTTCGGCTATAACATTTGCCCAGTGAACATTATGGCGGGTGAAAAGTTTTGCGTCGCCTAGTTTTGGTTAAAACTCACGTCCGTTGCAATTTGTAAATTTCCTATAACGATCATAGTTTCATTTCTCACTAACCGTTGCATTTTTATTCTGGGAATTAATATTGTTATCATCATCCTTATACTTCCTTGCTGAAGGTCGTGCCAGCTCTGATATACTTAATGGCTTCATGGACGAGCTGCTTCCATTTTACACGGTCCTTGGCTTCTTTTAGGGCTCTATTCCCGTTATTCTCTTTATTTGTTTGGCGCAACGGGTAAATGAGCGAGCCCTTGGTCTTTTCTTCAACCCTTCTACAGCCAGATTATCTGGCTGTCTTCGGGCGATATGACCAAACTAGTGGAGTATTCATTGGTGTAATACACGACATGTATTCCCTAGATACTTACATCATAGACGAACTCTTAAGGAAATAATGTTAATTAATTACTATAGCAAGAAATGAAAAAATGAGAAACCAAATACTTATACAACTTCTTCTTTGTCTAACTTCTAATATTTGTACACACTTGTAGATTAAGGAGATTTTTGGAAAACAATTGAGGAGTCGTTTTTAAAGGCAAAAATAATTGATTGTTTCTTAAATTAGTATAAACACATGCCAATTGCTGAGCTGTGAACCTTTTCTAGGTGGTGTTACAGGCAGAAACGCTGCAAAGCTAGATTAAGAATACTGTTTGTAACACCATTACAGAATAAATGTTTCTTTCTTTCTTTCTTTCAAATGGGCATTGTTCATTTATGCTTTTTTCTCACGTACATATATTAATTTAGTTTACCTTTACCAGTTTACCACTAGCTGTGCTTTGTGATATCATCGCATAGTTGCTGATCTCGTGAGAATATGGAGAAACCCTTCCGTATTGAGCTTCGATATCGTAAAAACTGCTGTAGTCAGACGTACTACACATCAGTAAGTTATTATACTAGCAATGCCCGCGGTGTCACCGACGTAGATACCAATCTCGTGGCATTAGAAAGTCTACTAAGTTGGGCTACAGATTTATTTTTGTTAACATAAAAGTTTTATTTCACATAGTTTTTAATTACTTTGAGACAGATATACAAATATGCGATCTGAATATTCCAGAAGAACTGTGCCGACGAATAAAACCAGACTTTTTTATCTATACATGCGAATAAAATGGTACACTGCGAGCAAAATGAATATGGCCGTCACTATAATGTTATTTTGTAGAGACTAACATTTTCAAATTCATTATATGTTTTGAATGGAATGTCCGATTTTAATAATTAAAAAAGTATTTGACAGGTATTAAAACGGTCTTCAATAAAATGCTATTTAATAGGACAAGGATTAATACAGAGGTATGAGAAATATGGTTTGATTATTGACAGCACTTTTATTAACTTTTATAATATAAAAAAGTAGTTTCAGTGGCATAACTACAGTAGTTAGACATACAGTATAGTGGACTTTTTTGTAGATATTAATAATTTCTTTAATATTCTGGAACATTTTTTTCTAGTATCCACAGTTTCCGAGGCGCACGCGATGACAGATTTTTGTGACAAATTTTTTCACACCTTGCGTTACATTAATGCATTTTTATTTTGTATCCCTATTTTTATTGAGAAAGTAATATACTCTATGTCGCTCAGCGAATATGCAGCTTTCTAGGAATGAAAAAGTTTTGTAATCGGTCCACTATTTTAGTGTGAAAACGTAAGAAACATACATACATACTTACATATAAAAGCACCAATATTTCCTCTTTATGATATCTGTTTAGATTGATTGATTAGATTTGTTTATATTGCTCATATGTATGGTCAAAGTAAAACATTTTTCTTTATATATTAAGAGATTGCAAAATGTTGTGGACATTAGTCAGTATATAATACCTACAGTATGTTCTTCCAGATTGATATCTCCAATATCTACAGCTATGAGAAATGACATGACAATGAGTTTTAGTGGGTCTAATCCCATATAATACTGATTTCATTAACTCTGTATAATGATGTTTGGACAATTTATGTTTGGCGGCACATTTCTTGGTAGGATTGTAACTAGATTGGCCTAAGCTTCCGTCAAATCGAGATTGAGATAATTGTATCTTCGCGAAATATCCGAAACTATTCGAGACTTTCATTTGAAGCTTAGCGATTCCTTTCAACTTAAAAACGGGCTTCTCCATACTCCCACAAGATTGTGACCTACAAAGGCGAATCCTCGAGGAATATCAAGTTTTTTTTATATTTGCTGTGTCAGCAATCCTACCCTAAATAAACTAGTAGTGGGAATAAATCCTTTATGCTCGATGCGTTAATTAAAACTGTTGTCATTGATAACGTTGTGAAATTACTACACTCATTAAAATGTCTGAAGCATTAACCACTTAGTGATGAAATTAATATTTTATATTAATTATTTCGCTATTAATTGTTGGCAGTATGTTTGCTTTAGTTTAATGAGAGAGAGAGAGAGAATATTCTTTAGTATAGGCCACAGATAATATCAAACAATTACAAATATCAACTTCTGTCTCGCTTCCAATATCAATTATATATAAGGCGGAGTCAGCTAGTTTCCGGAACGCCAGCGCCATGTTTCGGCCCTAAACAGAGTCAGTGGGTAAAAGGCCGGCACGACAGTTCTTGAGTAACGGTCCACCAGAGCGGTCGACTATTGAAACTGCCGCGAGTTCCTATTACTGTTAATGTGTTTGTGTAATTTGATATCGGGAACATTAAGGGATTGGACATTATAATTTGAATTAAAGTGTTTGCACCAACATTACCCACCGTTGCCCACACTTTGGAGGTTAAATTATGGACCCCACTAATGAAGATATCAGCAGGAATCTATGCGTTTTGCTTCAACATACACACACACACACACACACAATGTATCACTAGCATTTTAGACATTTTAGATTCATTATTAGAATGAAATAGGCATCAGATTATGTCATTCCATATATTAACCTAGTCATCGCTTTTTTATCATATAGCTATCAAAACATATCTTTATTACAAAAGGTAGTAAAATAATAAATCATCTATCTTTAAAAGACACATTTAGTCTGCATTTTTTACTTGACTACTTAATACGTAGGGATCCTCGATCTCTTCTTAAAACTTTAAATTGGTAAAAGAAAGCTTTTTTTATTCATCCAGTCAAAAGTACAAATATATACATTGAAGTTATATATATATAATATTGATATTAATCATTTTGTGTAGTAAGTGACTAATTTGTTATTGCTTTTTCTGTAAATAACGTAAAACAAAATGCCTTTACACAAATGACTGTCTCATACATATTCTTACAAATAAGGTAAGATAACAAAGACTAATTAGATATCTTTTGTTCAGAGACTGTTTTGTTACAAATTATACCACCATTCTTAGAGCTCTGGTGTTGTGTTGAGAATCTTTGCACAACCTTTATCTTTATTATTACTAGCTGTTCTCCGCTGTGTTATCTGCGTAGTTCTCGATGCCGTAGGAAAATGGGGAAATCCGTTCTATTATGCATTAGGATTTACTCTGCTAAATTTCAAGTGAATCAGACCGATAGTTAAGATAGTTTTAGTGATTTCGTAGTTTATGTACGTGTAATTTACTCCTACAAGACTGCACTGATTTTGGTGTTCAATAATAATTTAAAATGACAGATGTCCCAGGATTCCAATTCCAACAGGATTGAGAACTACATCTGTGTCACCTCAAGTACAAGTAGTATATGATAAAAATTAAATGTCTCTTTGTGATAATATATAAAATAGACCAAGACTTATTAAATAGTGCGAGGTACAAACCTATTCAAGCCAGGAGACGATTAAAAAAAATTGCTTTGTCTGTTAAAAAGATTTTTTATTCCTAAATTACTACGGTGATGTATGATTTCCACTGTAAAATTGCAAATAATCTGATTATAAGATTTTTAGAACACTTGTAAGTCAGTGTTAAGTGACTTAATAATATTAATACATGGTAAGTAACTAGGGGCTCCGAAATTTGTTTTTCCTCAAGGCAAATTTAAGAAATTATCTAAACTATTATATTATTAATTTGGTATCATGTTTAATTTTATAATAGCTTGTAGTTTTTAAGATATATTGTTCTTCAGATATATAATTTAAATAAGCTATGGTTAATAAATTGTATTTTAGTATTTACTTATAAGTAAGTAAGTAAGTTGCAGCCCATTAACGTCCCACTGCTGGGCACAGGCCTCCTCCCTCATATAAGAGAGGGTTTTTAGAGCATAGACCCACCACGCTGCTCCACTGGGGATTGGCAGGCATAGTACACAAGTGCACTCTCTATTCCTTCACTCTCATAGTCCGGTGTGACAGAAATCCGACACGACCGGAGAGAGATCAGGCGCAGGACCGACGGCTTAACGTGCTCTCCGAGGCACGGGGGTGGATCACACCGCCAACTTCCCAACTTCGGGCAAATATTGAGAAAATCTTAATAGAAAACTCAATATCGATTTCGAATTGGCCCGACCTGGGACTCGAACCCAGGACATCATGTCTGTAGTCGAACATGCTAACCACTAGACCAATGAGGCAGTATATTATTTACTTATAATATTTTATAATTTAAAAATTATTTCTTCAATTTAGAAAATTATGTGTTCTAATGTAAGGTTATGATGTAGTTAATTACCACATTACCATGAGTGTAAATGCCGTTAAGATTAAACATTTTATTAATCATTTATTAACTTAAAACATTGGTATATATGACTGAATCCCGATTTATCATACATCAAGAGCTTAATAGTTTTTCTTATTTTAAATTAACTCCCTCATTCATTGCAACTCATTTTCAATATTAAGTCTTATGGGACATAGCTCCAATAGAAAACATTTCGCTTCTAACTCTCAACACATTTCCTATATTGCCTAAGTGATTAAAATAGGAAAAAATACTAAATATCGATAAATGGAATGGGATATATAGAATCTATGAATTTCAATAAAAAAATGGTAAATCAAGAACCATCTAGGTCACTCATATTGTATACGTAACAATTCTTCTTTAAGGTATGAGGTTTACTATAAAAGTAAATTTGAAAAATTTACATCTGTACAGTATAATGCAATGCAAGGCAATTCTATGCATGCATTGCAAGATAAGGAAATGCTATGCAATACAAGGCAATGAAGTGGAATGCAAGGCTGTGTAAGGCGATGAAATGCTATGTTAACGCGAGGAAATGCTTTGCAATGCAAGACAATACTATGCAATGCAGGCAAGGCAATGCAATGCAGGCAAGGCAATGCAATGCAAGGCAGTGTAAGGCGATGATATGCTATGTTAACGCGAGGAAATGCTTTGCAATGCAAGACAATACTATGCAATGCAGGCAAGGCAATGTAAGGCGATGATATGCAATGCAAATTTTAAAACAAGGAAATGCTTTACAATGTAAGGCAATATTATACAATGCAAGGCAAGGAAATGCAATGCAATAGATCAAAAACACGCAGAAAAACTAATTAATAACATTTTCAGGCCTTCTTATTCCGAGGGGCGAGGGTTTTTAGAGTATAAATCCACCACGCTGCTCCACTGCGTATTGGCAGGCATAGTACACCAGTGCACTCACTATTCTTTCACTCTCATAGTCCGATGTGACGGGTTAAGAGGTTAGATCTTAAAAATCATACCTTTTGAAGGTAATAACATCTTGATGGTGGCACACTGACGTAGTAAAAGATAATTAAATATGTAGGTACAAATTTATATATATATGCTTATGAAAATTGCGATTGATAATAAATATTAATCAATTGAATTGAAATGTTGAACAGGATATAAATGTTGAAAAGGGAGGAAGGTGTGTCGTGCGGAGTCAACAATCGCAGAACTTTCCCTATGAACATTACAAACTAATATAGAACATACCTCGCCGTCCCATTATACGTGAAAACTTTACTAATGTGCGGTCGGATGCACTCTGAAAGCTATTATTACATTAATAACGTACTTATAACAGGATCAATATGAAGCTGATAATAAGCTTCAAATTCATTTTGAGAGTAAAGTGTTTAAACAAAGTCTCTACACTTTTTTTACTTTATAATTCTTGGGTTACAGGTCAACAGTTTGGAATCAAGTACTAGATAGTGATTTATCGAGAATGTCGTATTTAAAGTCGGTAAAGATATGATTAATAGTACTAATAATTGTCCGTGGCTTTGCGTTATAATGACACGTAATCCGGATCCCAGAATAAATTGTGGAAATGTGGATGATGTCTGGTGTACAACCACCAGTGATGGGACAGGTGCAAACAAAAGTAATTCTCTTGTCTTTATAATTAGGAATTTCATATTATATTACTCCATAATGACTTTAATAATAAATCACAGAGCACTATTATATCAGCTAGTTTGTATCTGATAAAGGACTTGGGATAATGAATTTATCATTATGTCTTTGTAATTGAATCCGAAATGATATTGCGTAAACGGAATAAGAAAGTGTTAATATTGCATTAATTTTTAATCGCCAATGTGTTTACATGGTCTATAATATTTTAAAAGACTAAGATATCTTGCCTTAAGGTAAGGTATGCGTACAATTATATACCTTTCTAAACATTTAGGGTAAATTTCCTTTTAACATTTAAGACTGCTATATTAGAGGTAACCAGCTTTAAAAAACAATAAATGTAAACGTTATTGAAGCCCTAAAGGTTAGTGTATTTTTTACATTTAAGTATTCAAGTGTTCTGACCTCAACATTACAAAAGATTTTTTTTTATTGCTGACAGATTAGCGCTTGACTGTGATCTCACCTGATGGTAAGTGATGATACAGTCTAAGATGGTAGCGCGCTAATCTGTACCGGAACACAAATCGCTTTGTTTGGCGGTACGTATTTGCTGGTAGGGTGGTAACTAGCCACGGCTGAAGCCTCCCACCAGTCCAGACTCAGATAATTTAGAAAATACAATTTCCTAAATTCGTCCTACCGGGGATCGAACCCGGGACTTCCGCTAGCAAAGCGAATACTAACACCACTGCGCCAGCGAGGCCGTCAAAAGTCTTAACATTTGAACACTCTCGCGCACAAAGTCGTGCCAATAGTTCCGACGATGTGCTGCGTTCTATTGGACCGCGGTCGGACCTTCAGAGCGCAGTACCGACGTCGTAAGACAGGAATTGACATGAACGAAGTCTGTCAAGTTTAATTTTGATAATATTAATTGATGTAGAGTTGTTTTTGTTTTTTAAGAATTGTGTGATTATATATAGTAATACACTTAGCTTTGTATCGCAGAGCAGCCTTTTTACCGACACAATTAACTTAAAACACAATAACTAGTAGCTAACGTTGATTAAAAACTGAGAACTCAATTAACTTATACGAATATACTCTTCTGGACACATTTATTGGCTCACCTTAGAGTTTAGGTTTCGATGGCCCCTACCGAAATATTATTGCTAGTTTGAACAAAAACTATTGATGCAGTCTTAAACCTGGTACTTTTTACCATCTTTTTGATCGTAATGTTTTAAATTTGAATTCAGAATACCACACGACATGGAGCTACGCCTAACAAGTCGGGTATGCGCCTTGATGAAGGCACTTGATTATTATATAAAAAACATGTTGTAATATGATTTGTAGTTGTTTATTGATAAATAAATTTATATCAAATTGACAATAGCGAGTAATCGGACGTCCACGTCTGCGGACGCTTCCGATATCCTAGATGGCCCAGGAAACCGTGCACATCTAGGTAGCTACAAATTTCTTGATTATCTTATTTATTAAGAAACCATCACTCCGTGTTAGTTTTAAAAAGATACAATTAATATAATTTAAGTAATTCTAATCGTTTATGAAACATTACTACAATAATATTCCAAATTGGCATCATTAACAATGTTTACAAATTCATCAATGGGAACGACATTGTGAAGGCTATTCTAAGAATACGATTTAGTCAAATGATGAACCGTATCCTTTATTTAAAATATATATAAATATTTTATATATACTATCAAAGACACAGTAAACTACTCACTAATATATTTACTTTCCACTTATCCTAGTATAACTATTTACGTATATACTCGTATTCTTAAATATTTACTGGTTAGCATGTATGTAGTATTAATAAGTGTATCTATACGCTAATGTGTGTTTATGTATAGTGTGCAAATGCGTGTGTGTCTACTGTTAATTGTTTCTGTGTGTCTGTATTTTTGTGTTTGTTTCTGTGGGTTTAAGTGCGAGTGCGTGTGTGTTTATGTATACATATTGTGTGTGTGTTAGTATTTTATTTACAGATAAGGTGCCCTTTTTGGGTATAATAAAATACTTATATTAATATTATCACATTAATTTTATTGTAACAAACTGAAATACAGACGGATTTTCAAGGCCACTTTATACCATGTATTTTTTGTATAACGTATTGATTACTGCTTTATAAAAATACCTTTATAAGCTATTCCTACGATTAGCTCCCACTCTTAGTATATGTCTTAATCAAAATTTCCACAATATATAATTTAAATTAATACTAGTTCCAAAACTTGTCATGCATGAAATTCAACAAATTAATATTCTCATTTGTGAAAGATTGTAAAGCTCACTTAAAGGGTGTAAAAGTTTCGTTCTGTTTGTAAATAGGATAGTTCATATTGGATGGCGTAGGAATTTACTTAAATTTGTATATGTTTTTTGCGTGGAATGTTTTTTGGGTAGCAATTTCATTAATTTGAAATAAGAAACATGACCCCGTCAAAAGGAATATTCCTACCCAATTTCGAGTCTTTACGCCTTATGGTTCCAGAGATATCGCGACGAGTCAATAGTTAACACCCCGCAACCCCCCTTTCGGGTGGTATTTAGTTAAATCCGTTCTTAGCTGACCTCTACTCGGAATAAGGAATATTCCTACCAAATTTCAAGTCTCTACGCCTTATGGTTCCAAAGATATCGTGATGAGTCAATAGATACCTGGGTATCTCTTTTATATATATAGATAATATAATATAGATAATTGAGGTGTCTCTTACTACCGAACAAAATTAGAATTCTTTTGCCAATACATACGTGTATTAAATAGTTTCGGATAAATAATGTTTTAATATGTAGATATGTGAAATTATATTAAACATTTGATTTCATAAAACCAGTTCGTTCGTCTACTTATCCCTTGTAGAGTTTCCGTGAGAAATTGGGTTAATTAAAAAGATTTATTACAGCACTCAAGAGTTTCCTCGATCTCCAGATGAAATTTATTATTAAATTAAACAAATTAACCTTTTACAGTTTGCTGCTTGAGCATATTTCCAGAGTTCGACTAGTATTTATTTATATTTTATTTCTAAGATCCGTATCTTGATTATCATATTGTTATGCAATATTTTTGTAAAAGTAAATAAAACTGGAATATTTGTTAGTTCGATGACTGCTATCTCTAACGACTGAACTGATTTTGATGGGACTTTACTGGCAGATAGATGATGTTGTCAGGAGTAACTTAGGATATTTTATAGTAGAAAAATTAAAATTATGCGAGAAATACCATGGTGAACGTTAGACATCTATATATAAAACGTCATTTTATTCATAATATTTGCACCCGTTAAATACTCGGTTTGGACGATCTTTTTTCCTCGTACCTGCAAAATGTGGAACCAACTTCCAGCAGCAGTGTTCCTCCAAGACTTCCACATGCAAATGTTTAAGAGGCAATTGAACTTCAACCTCCTCGGCCGGCAACGCACCGGTAGCTCCCCTAGTGTTGCAGGTGTCCATGGGCGGCGGTGATGACTTATCATCAGGTGACCCGCCAGCTCGTTTGACTGTTATAATTATAAAAAAAAAACATAAGAATAATAGCTTTTTTTCTACATGCATATGAATTTTTGTTACAATGAATTAAATATATTCTTCCCAATGTTAGTTTTTCTAACACCCTAAAAAGTAAAATGGTATAATGGGTTTTTTTAGAATTTTCGCAAAATACTAGTTTGAAATCAAAATGGGGTTGAGAAATTGTAATAGGTACATATTCTTTATTCAAGTAGGCTCAAAAAGCTCTTTTGAATCGTCAATAGTCTGTCCGTTGGTAACAAATCTACCACCGTTTCGGAAAGTTAATTCCGCTGAGAAGAAACCGGCAAGAAACTCAACGGTTACTCCTTTAAACATAGTTTGGTATAATAAGCATAGTTTAAATACAGTAAGTAGTTATAGAATATAAATTTTAACAACAATTCAGTGTACATATACGATAAACATAGATTTCATAGAATAAGTTTATAAATGTTATTAATAGGTTTAAATAGTATAATTTAAATGATGCCAAATAATAAATATCGTCATTAAAAGATAATAATAACATCATTTAAAAAAAATAGGTACATTTAGATGTTCATGTAGAGATATATTAATCCCTCGTGGACTCATTGTCACATCTCTAAAAGTAGCTAGATTAGATATTGTAATTCAGCTTTGACAATGGCTTCACGATGTAAACGCTCACTGAGAACGGATTTTCCAATATTACATTGACATCGGGAACCATACGGATGACCTATAAAACTCTGCTATTGTTATATAACAAACAGACATTTATTAAATTTATGAGCGTAAAAATTTTGTTTGTGATAATTACCATTGTACCCAACGTATGGAAGCCAATTGAGACATAATGTATTTCTAATTTTATTACCCATATATCTATTGGGAAATAAGCCAACAACCGTTATATTATTCACGTTTCAGGGCTCCTTGAATAATGTATAACAACACCACATGTTAAACGCGTGTACTTTATTACTTGGAAAACATTTTTTTCATCTGATAAGTAAATAAACTTCGCTCATAGCGGTCTGGATTAGCTCTCAACTTGTTTACAGGAACTTAATTTGGATAATACGAAACAATGGTAAGTGTTTACTCTAATCAATCAAATGTAAAGTGGAAGTTTGCCAATATAAATGAAAATCATTGGATCGATTTCATCTGTATAAACAACACGTGTATCTTTACATACTATAGAACATAGTCCTCAGATGAATCTCTCTGTATGTTCCAGACAAACTCAAAAATTACTGAATATATTTTCATATGGTTAAATAATAGATACAGCAATGCTTGGTGAAGATTTAGGTATATGATCTGTCAATGTTTTCTATCAATTGGTGAAAATTTAATGATAATTGTTTGAAGTGTCGGAAAAAATAAAGCTTTCATCGAAAAAGCTGCCAAATCCCTTAAAGATATAACAAAACTTTGCGTGGTGTAATATTTCTCTTCTATAGATCTACAAAAAATCTAAGTGATCACCTGCAATGCAGTAATTGGAAATCGGAAAAATCTTAAAGTTATTATACAAATATTTTTTTATTATTATTATTTATAATAGGCTACGCAGCTTTCGCTGATGCGCCTATATCAATTTTAGTGTATTCAATTGTGCTTTTTGCCATTTCTGTGCTTGTCCAGTCAATTCTTGAACTGATTTAGCGATCTCGCAGTCACACTCACAGGCAATTTGTTCCACTGGTGTACAACTCTGTTATAAATAATATCTAGATAATCAAATCGATTAATATACTTCATGTTGTGTGTTTAAATAGCATAGAAATATTATTCGGGAACTTAAATAGTAGTATAGGAACCACATCATGCCAAGGCGGTTTTATTGCATAAGCAGTCTCTTATCAGACAATTATTGGGTAAAGAAAACTGTTAGAGAACGAGAGGAGGTGGCACGTCACAAAAAAAAACAAGGAAATCTATAAAAATATTTAAAATGACTGTATAGTAAAGTAAGTAAGTAGCAGCCCTTTAACGTCCCACTGCTGGGCACAGGCCTCCTCACTCCAAGGAGCGGGGGTTTTTAGAGCATAGACCCACCATGCTGCTCCACTGCGGATTGGCAGGCATAATACACAACAAGTGTACTCTCTATTCCTTCACTCTCATAGTCCGATGTGACTGGAATCCGACACGACCGGAGAGAGATCAGGCGCAGGACCGACGGCTTAACGTGCTCTGCGAGGCACGGGGGTGGATCACACCGTCAATTTCCCAACTTCGGGCAAATATTGAGAAAATCTTAATAGAAAACTCAATATTGGTTTTTAATTGGCCCGACCTGGGATTCGAACCCAGGACCTCATGTCTGTAGTGGAACATGCTAACCACTAGACCAATGAGACAGTTAATGACTGTATAAAATACATTAATAAAGGGAGAGTGACCCATAAATAAAAATAAATTTAGCAAAATACATATTTATAGTATATATTGCATTTCATTGCAATCTAATCCACATATTTGATTTATTAAACAGGAAAAAGTAGAACAGGTGAGAAAATTTGTATATTTGGAATCTAAATTCACAAAAGATGGAACATGTGAAAGTGATATTGAAAGGAGAATGAATGCAAGGAATATGGTAAATGGTGCTTTGTACGCCTTTATGAATAGCCAGATGGTGTCTTAAAGGGCCAGACTGGCTGTGCGAGGAGCGTTCGTGCCAACACTCATGTATGGTAGTGAAAGTTGGATAAGGCAGAAAAAGCATAAAAGTAAAATGCGGTAGAGATGAGAGTATGATAAGAGAACCTTGTGGTATTAAAAAAGACGTAGTGATTAAAACTAAGAGATTCGTAGAGAGAATGAATGAAAGGAGACTGACAGAAAGGATTTATGAGTCAAGCATGAATATGAAAGTTGGAAAGGGAAGACATAGCAAGAGAAGACAAAGGCGAACAATCCTGGACCAAATCCAGGAGATTGTAAATAAGGGCCAATAGTACTCTAATCCGTCCATTAAACATATACAATCCAGCGACAGATAAAATATAACGTTTTACTATACAAGCGAAGCCGGATCTGATTACTGAACGTATGATACTGTTTGATAATAGCCATCTCAGTCTACTGCAATATTATAAAATGGTCTATTTTCCAATAGTAAGTGGTCTGCTTGAACTTGGTTGAACGTTCAGTTACTTTATTAGTTTGACTAGTTTCAGTTGCATAACTTCTATTATGATTGAAATTGAGCTATCTTTAAGCTAATATAATGTCTGTGTATTTTTTTATATATTTGTATGAGGACTATCTAATATATAACTACTACGGTCAAGAGGGTCTTTTGAAATCGCTCCTGTCTAAATAAAGATGACGGAACAACGCTTAAGTTAGTTTGGCCACGAGATGAGGTGCAGAGACGATAATGTAATAAGCAGTTTCAGACAAAAAGACAGGAAGACGAAGACCACCTGCAACGTGGTGGACAACCGTGTCCATAGATTTGGACCTGGCTAAGTTATATTTAGAGACAATCCAAGAGTTGCGAAAAGCAGCACTGAGCCTAGAGCGTCACATGGCGGTGACTAATTCTGATTGGTCTACCGCCGGCGACCCTCCTCCTTAACACCGGCGATTACCCCCTGTCCTGCTCGTCGCGACCGCATGCACTTGCCGAGTGGGAGAGTTATATAAAACGCCTCTCCCAGAGTTTTTATTCATAGTGATTAACGCGTCCTCCTATAGGGCCTATCTCAACATAGGCGGAATGTTGAGATAGGCCCTAAGAGAGGGGCCAAAAATGTCCTTAGCGACTCAAATGATTCAACTACTAGATACAACTTCCTATATGAGGTAGGGCCCGACACTAACAAAAACACTACACAACAACTTCGTCGGCGGAGTCGAGGTCCCCGACTTCTAACGTCACTCGGATGTGGACTGCACCCACGGTCCTGGGAACGCTCTTGATCAGTTTTTAACACCCCCTAACATCATATCGGCTATGGGGAGACCCATACCCGTTATGATGTTGCTACAAGCCGAGGTTCGGTCTGGCAGGAGACGCCATTGGAGAAGCGTTTCCATGAGAGACAGCCCTTTCCAGGTCTCGCACTCGAAAAGGGGCGATCTCCATCAGAGCCCGTCTTCCTTCCGGTTACGCTGTAAAAGCCAGTAACAGCTAAATACACTCCAAACAAAAAAGTTTGCAGACACATTTCGACTTGTGAACAATGTACCAGAAATCAGCAGAACCGAAGACCCAAGTCCGAGCAACTGAACATCTGAATCTGCAAGAACTGAACCCACACCCAAACCCTGACAATCGAACCCCCGAACCCCGAAGACCCAAGCCCCGAATAAGAGTCGAACCCCAAGAACTGGAGATCCGAAGATTGAAGATCGAAGCCCTAAGAACCCCATATAGTCCACTGAACCCGGAGGGATTTACCTGAACCTGAATCCCTTCCCGACACCAAGACAGGAGTTCTTGGCGCCTAAAAACGGGTAGGGCCGACCCCAAATAAATTAAAGAAGGCGAAGGGAAAAAAAGACGAAGATTATTTTATGTAGACATAAAAATAGAAACAATATAAAGTATTTATTAAAAAAAATTGGTAACTTCTACCTGATTACGAGTTAAAATATAACCAGAAGCGAGTCGTCTTAACTTTATCTGAAACTTCCAACTATTATTTATATATTTCAACCTATTTACTCAAGACATTACAAATTAAATATATAACACTATATACCTAAACCTTCCTTATAAATCAATCTAACTATTGGTGAAAACCACATGTAAATCTATTCAGAAAGTTCGAGTTTAACGCAAAAAACAAGCAGTGAAGAGTGGAGGAAAGTGTGAACTGATAGTGGGAATTGGATTGAAAATTGATTGAATTTGTATCACTGCAGTATAATAATTGAGATTACCAAGGCTTGATAAATATAAAACGAATTGTATTCAAATAAAACGAACCACTGAATACGAGTATACAAAACACGACGTGAAATTACGCTGTGATTTGATGCCCTACATTCGTTTATAGCTATTGTGAGCTCCCTTTTATCTTCAGGTAACAAGGAAATTGTCTCGCTCATGCTTCTGATATGTTTGACTGTTATGTATTCTTGAATGGGTTTATATAAAACAAAAAACATTTCATTAATTGGTGGTATTTGAAGGACAGATGTCGTCGACTAAGGGAGTGAGAAAGTTAGATAGTGCTATATCATTATCTATATCATTATAAAGATAAACCGCTTGTGTTTTTGTATGTTTTGTTTGTTACGTTTTCACATAAAAACTACTGGACCTTTTTTAAACATTTTTTCGCCATTCAAAAGCCGCATTTTCACTAAGCGATATAGGTTATATTACTTTCTAAAAAAATGGGGATCCCTAAGAAAAATGCATTAATGTAACCCAAGGTGTGAAACAATAAATCTAGTAGTTATCGTGCGCTGCGAAAACTATTGCAGATACAACAAAACAATGTTCTACAATATTATAGAACCTATCAATATCTATAAAAAAGTCTGTGATGCTATATGTTAAACTACTGTACTTATGCCACTATAACTATTTTTTTGCATTTTAAAACTTAACAAAACTGCCGACAATAATCAAACCTCTGTATTAATCCTTATCTTAAACGGTCTTTAATAAAAAAAATATATATTTTATTAAGGACCTGTTAAGTAATTTTTAATTTTTTAAAATAAGATATTCCATTTAAAAGATATAACGAAGTTAAAAATCTCAGTCTAAACAGAATAACGAAACAAAACGGCGTCGAATGTTGTGTATAAAGGCGCATCCTCTGGTTTTGGCATTATAATCTTGGGTTTTGTCTGCCATAACATGGGTAGTCGGGCGAAGAGATCAGCGTCGGGTATTTCAATAAAATATTCCACGATATAATTAGTTCCTTCTTTATTGATTTTACTATAAAAATAAACACATAATTTTAGATAATTAACAAAGTATAACTAGATTTAAAAGATTCCACCAGAACACGTGGGCGCGTGCGCAGTCTATGAAATCCGAACCTATAATGGCCGCCACCCCAGCGCTCGGTGTTATGTCAGCTGTCAACCTCAAAAATGTCAAGTCCGATTCGATTGTAAACCGATTAACAATCTGTGCGCCATTATGAATATTTCTAGGAAAAAAAGTATTACAAATAAATCTCTTCTGTAATATTATAGAAAAAGGTTTAAACCTTTCAAAAGCAAATACTTTTGTGTTTCGCTCTTGTAACAATATGTTGTTTACAAGCTTAGATTTAATTAATTTCACTTTACCATTATATAAGAAGCAAATAAGAGCCATTATAACATACAATTTTGTGATTGATTTTAACTGTATTAATTTAATTAATATTGCTCTGCTTTTTGTAATTCTGTGTTTTGTCTATTTTATTTCTATAATTTTGTAAAGCCATTTTTTTCCCAAATTAAATTACTAAGTAGAAATAACTGGCAATTGTAAATTATTACTTTTTTTTTTTTTTTTTTTTTGCTGACAGATTAGCGCTTGACTGTGATCTCACCTGATGGTAAGTGATGATACAGTCTAAGATGGAAGCGCGCTAATCTGTTAAGAGGCGATATACCCCTTACGGTTTCTACACAGCATCGTACCGGAACACAAATCTCTTTGTTTGGCGGCACGTTTTTGCTGGTAGGGTGGTAACTAGCCACGGCCGAAGCCTCCCACCAGTCCAGACTCAGACAAATTAGAAAATACAATTTCCTAAATTCGTCCCTACCGGGGATCGAACCCGGGACCTCCGCTAGCAAAGCGAATACTCGCACCACTGCGCCAGCGAGGCCGTCACTTTATGTATGTGGTAAAAAAATTGTAGTTTTTCGTATTCACCTCGCCCTGTTGATGTTTTCACTTTTGTCATGTATTCTTAAGCACACCCCAGGTTTTTTATTATTATTTAAAGCTAACTGATGAGATAATCTATGATGGTAACAAGATTACATGGTAATTTATATCTTATACTTTTCGGTACAGATTGCTTGTTTGTTGTTAGTGACGAAGGAAAATAATTTCCATGTAAAGTGACTATTTATATGTAATTATTTGTTAAAGATAAAATAAAAAGATTTTGTTTGGTAACACACATAAAAATAAATAGTCTTATGTAAGTGCGTGTTTTTAGTAAACCAACCAAGTAAGTAGCAGCCCATTAACTTTCCACTACCGGGCACAGGCCTCCTCACTCCGAGGGTTTTTAGAGCATAGACCCACCACGCTGCTCCAGTGCGGATTGGCAGGCATAGTACACAAGTGGACTTTCTATTCCTTCGTTCTCATAGTCCGATGTGACGGGAATCCAACACGACCGGAGAGTGATCAGGCGCAGGATCGACGGCTTAACGTGCTCTCCGAGGCACGAGGGTGGATTACACCGCCAACTTCCCAACTTCGGGCAAATATTGAGAAAATCTTAATAGAAAACTCAATATTGATTTTTGAATTGGCCCGACCCGCGACTCGAACCCAGGACTCGAACTCATGTTTGTAGTCGAACATACTAACCACTAGACCAATGAGGCAGTTTGTGTTTTTAGTATTTACTCGATATCTGTACTTTACGTGAATGTAGCACATAAATTTTATAATACCGAAGACAAGACGTGTTTGTTAAATTGGGTTCGTAATGAATTACTTAATAAACTCTGCCTATAAATCATATCCTTGGACCCACGTCATTCAAATATTCTTGAAAATATATGACACATGATTTCTGGAAATATCTTCTTCATTGTCGTTATACTTTATAACGCCTTTAATGGTTTACAACGAAATATTTTGTAAACAACGTAAATATACAATATTTAAAATAATTACGTTTCAATAAACTACTTTAATATTGCATTTTATTTAAAGATAGCCTGGTTAAATTACATTATAGCATTCTAATTAAGAGTATTATAATTATGTAACTATATTTCATAATAATTAATGCATATTACTTGTGTTTTGGATCAGTTAATTGATGCGGATATCCTTTTCTTTTCCAAAACACAAACGATAAGTCCACCGTTTTCGCATATTTTTAACCTTATGGGTTCCTTCTTCTCTTCCTTGTTGCTCAATTTTAAACAAACTTTAAGTGGACTCTAAATACGTGTGACATTTGGAAACACATAAGACTTTTTTTGCCAGCCCCAAAAAGAAATTCTGTCGTAAATTTTACAATAACGCGCCCGCTTTAATGATTGACGAAATTAAGATATTCCACTGATTTTTTTTTATTATTTCTTCTATGCAAACCTTCTCCTGACCCTAACAATAAATAGGGAAATAAGGATTCATTTTTATATATGAAATAAGGTTTTGAAACAACTGAAATATTAAAAATTTAAAGGTTCGTGTAATTAGTTTGAGTGATTTAAATATAAACATATATTTATGAGTTTCTCTCTAGGTAATATTTTATTTTAAAGCTACATTACGCGGTTCCATGAGCGTATAAATAACTGGTTGTTGACTGAACGCTATTAAAAACGTTAGTGTTTACACATTTTAGATTTATTATAGGCGGTCTTTGTCTTTCGACGAAATCTCTAACAGACACAATGCATCCTGGTTTTAATTATAGATTCACAGTCACTACTTTAACACGACCGTTAATGTTTGCACAAAGTACCTTTTACAAAAAAAAAAAATACACTGTGACGATTAACAGAAATCTCTAAACTAGACTTGAAATTTATTAAAGTGTCTAATTAACATATTACTCTTGATTAAAATTAATACAATATTCGTCTGAATCACTTTCTCATTACCGCATATTATGTGACATATGGGTATATTAAGTTATGCATTAAAGATAGATATATGCTTTCCTGGACTTTTTTGTGGGTCTATTAAAGAGATCGTCTTATTATATATCGTTTTAGTTACATTTGTAAGGGAGTAGGTAACTATATCGATAAAAGCTCCCTGGAGGCTTTAGACAAATTACTACATCGATTACTCCATCAATTGGCTTAAACTGCATGAAAATCCCTTTAAGAGTTTTTGAGCTTAATGCGAATAGATAGATGTGTTTTGTACGCTGGAAGAAGAAGAAGAGGAGAGTCTATAGCGTCCTCTTTCTGCCTCTCATGTGCGTCCTTCAGCGCAATAACTGTTTCACATAAGGACGCCACCTATCCTCCCCTCCTTTTTGCCAAATATACTATGCAGCTTAAGGTCTCTTCGAGGTAGATGTGGAACAGAACTTTGTTTTTTAATTTCTAAGGATTTATATACATAATATGTTTTACAGTGTGGGTATGAGTGAGGAGGCCTCTGCTCTGAAGTGGGCGTTACTGGGCTGTTACTAACCTTACTTACCTATGTTGTAAAGAAAAAACACCTTTTCAAGCACTGGCTTAATAAGGTAGTAAAATATTTTCTTATACCATTGTTTATATAAAAGCGACAGTAACTGCCCCGACTGCGATCTAGGCTTAAATAAAAAAGTTGTGCTTACAGTTAAGGTCGTTTTTCTGGTCTTTGTAATTAATGAGAGTAAATAATAACACCGGCTTCAAATGGCTTAAGTTCGGAAACAAAATGAGGACAGTGCCGTTGTAATTTTTTTACGAGCTAACGAAAGAAAAAAGGAATATAAGAATAAGATTAAATGGGATCCTTTTAGACAATTTGTCCGCAAAACAGCGAATTGGCTGTGAAAATTACGTCCATTTTAAATTTTGTTTTGGGTGACTTCATCGTACTTCATTAGCATAGAACACTGCTTGACCGCTTCATCACTTACTATCAAATATGATAGCAAACGAACTCAATGTTGTGTGCCAAAAATTATATAAATAAATAAAATTTGTGAGTTTGTGGTACTTTCAAATTAACACTTTTTCACTAAAAGCTTGTTAAAGTGTATACAGTCTTATTATAACCGTGCTTTCTGTTTGTCTGTCTATTTATTTTGGCTTTTCTTTTAAATAGCTAAACCGAATATTACGGGACTTCCATTGATAGATAGCTGATGTTATAAGTTGTAACTTAATCTCCAACAGTGGTAGGTTTTATCCCTGTAAGAGTAACTTGGACTAGTTTTATTCTAAAAAAGGAATCTGAAGCTCGCCTGATTACTATTACCCATACTAATAGAACTTCCCAATCAATTACATACATGTATAAAAACACAATTTTCGAAAAATTTTACTTTGTATTTCTGATGACTTTATGTAAAATAGAAAGTCTATCAACTGTGAAATTATTTCTGAATATTAAGACGGTACGGTACGGTAAGAATAATGTACGCCGGCACCAATCCCATGTGACCTATTTTATGCAACCAACAAGTGAGTATATTCAAGTAGAATACATAATAAATTAATAAAGTTTTAGATACATTGTTTTCATTTATGTATTATTGGCATGATCTCGAGGGTGGACTGAGTTAACCTTCCACCTATTATGTTAAATGATTGTGTAGTGCCTTATAGCCAAAAAGTTAAAAATCTGGGTATTTTTATAGATTTTACGCTTTCCTGGTCTTCTAAGTTAAATGAAGTGAGCAAAAGAATATTTGCTACAATGAGTTCACTCAGACACTTGCGTTCTTTTCTTCACATTCCCACTAAAATAGCGTTAGCCCACTCCTTACTGCTTTCTATTCTCGATTATGGTGACGCAAGATATCTTGAGTTGAACGAGGACCAATTAAACGAACTTGAGCGCCTTCAAAATATTGCTATTAGGTTCATATTTGGTTTACGTAAATATGACCATGTTTCCGAATTTTGTTTAAAGTTCAAGTGGTTACCTATCCGATTTCGCCGGAATCTACACATTCTTTCTCTTCTCCTGTATCGTGTGTTGCTCAATCCTCGCAGTCTCTCATACTTGAAAAATCGTTTTAATTTATTACATGATAGCGGGCAAAGGATGGCACTAAGGTCTCCATATAGTCAAAAATTGAGAACTCCTCTGCACCGCACAAAGTTTTTTCAAGATTCATACATACTTTTAAAGTATTAGTTAAAAATCATTCTTTTCCCTTAGTTAAATCCCCTATAATGACGACGCGACTTATATATATGTTATTATCTAATTATATTTTATATATTTTATTTTGATATATATTTATGATCTATGTATTCTATTTTCATGTATGTAGATTCGTCGGTTTAGAGTACTCTTCACCTGGCCCTTATTTAAAATGTCCTGGATTTGTTTCAGGAACGTTCGCCTTGGTCTTCGCCTTTCAACTTTCGCATTCACTATTGACTCATGAATCCTTTTTGTCAGTCTCCTTTCATTCACTCTCTCTACGTGCCCAAACCATTTGGCTCTGTTCAGGTAAATGTTTTTTTTCCAAATCAAAACATTAATTCGCTGAATATGGTATACATAGTCCTTATATTCTACTTCTTTAAGTTTGCGAATTTACAGGTTTTTAAATGAAATGTCTATTGCTACTAATTAAATTATGTTATTAACGTGCCTCATTGGTCTAGTGGTTAGCATGTTCGACTACAGACATGAGGTTCTGGGTTCGTGTCCCGGGTCGGGCCAATCCTAAAATGGATATCGAGTTTTCTATTAAGATTTTCTCAATATTTGCTCGAAGTTGGAAATTGGCGGTGTGATCAACCCCCGTGCCTCGGAGAGCACGTTAAGCCGTCGGTCCTGCACCCGATCACTCTCTCCGGTGGTGTCGGATTACCGTCATATAGGACTATGAGAGTGAAGGAATAGAGAGTGCACTTGTATACTAAGCCTGCCAATCTGCAGTAGAGCAGCGTGGTGGGTCTATGCTCTAAAAACTCTCTCTCATATGAGTGAGGAGGCCTGTGCCCAGCAGTGGGACGTTAATGGGCTGCTACTTGCTTACTTACTTAACGTGAACTTATACATTACATTATATTATCTCTTATTAAATATAGTTACTTATTATTACTTATTACTAGATTTCATTTAAATAGTCCTCAACGGAGTAGAAGGTTTTATGGATAAGAAAAGATTTAACAGAATTTTTAAATTTTATACAATATTTAAATTGTGAGGCTTATATCTTTTGGTAAATTATAAAAATTTTAATAGCCATATTTATTTACATATAATTGTCTCTAAAATATTGACACTAAAAAAGGGGTTTTTTAAATAGCATAAGAATAAAAGTGTTGCGGATTCTAGTTCGCTAAATTCATTTAAGGGTTGTTGTATTCCTTCAGTAAATTTTTATCTTTCATTTAAAAAAGTAATATATAAATAGTATTATAATTTTTAGCAATTACTTAGTAATCGAGAGCTAAATTAAATTTCTGGAGTACAATGAAGAATAATACATCTATCTAAATCAATTGACATTATATGATGATGGTAAAAAACAATGTGCCCCACTGAATTAGTTCGTTCTCATAAAATTCGTAATTAAGGATTTTTTTTAATATCATATAAGTAATTGAAAAAAAAACAACTACATGTGAAGATTCAAAGCAGCTGTAAAATCCAACTTTAATAAAGGACCTTGGACGGGTTCAAAACTTGTCGGGCTAAATTTCACAATTATAAGTTATCCAATTTAGTATATTATACCAAATTTACAAAGATTTTGAATAGGCTTCAGGTGCGATATGTAATGCATTAATAATTTCAGAAACATCAATAAAGTTGGTGTAGTAGATGATTACTTGTATAAATATTTTTTGTGGAATCGACTTTATTTTTTTAATGGAATGAACTAGCACAATTCTCAATATTGTAGTATGTCCGACAGCTGTATTTGTTGAGTAAACCTCCCTTGACGACCCATTGCGACCGATGCTTAAGCATGTTGTAAAACTAGGCTTTGATATGTGATGTCCTGTACATAACCTGTCTGTTTTGTTATAAAATTATTTTGACATTACTTGCCCCTATAGTCAAGTTGACATTCTAAGTACGACAACGCTACGTCGAACGACTAGAACACTACAATTTGTTCATGGGATCACGTGGCATATCGATATGATACATTTTTTAAGCGTTATTCGTTTTGGCATTAGCGTACTTAGAATGTCATCTTATCTATAGGCCCTGTCTACCTTTCGTTACTAAAGTATTACAGTGTGTGTATGTGTGAGCATATATGTGGGTGTGTATATGTGTGAGCATATATATGTATATGTGTAAGCGTATATCTGAGTGAGTGCGTGTGTGAGCGTATATCTGAGAGTGTTCATGTGTGAGCGTATATCTGAGTGTGTGTATGTGTGAGCGTATATCTGATTGTGTTCATGTGTCAGCGTATATCTGAATGTGTGAATATTTGAGCGTATATCTGAGTGTGTGAATATGTGAGCGTATATCTGAGTGTCTGAATATATGAGTCTATATCTGAGTGTCTGAATATGTGAGCATATATATGAGTGTGTGTATGTGTGAGTGTTTATACGAAAGTGTGTTTGTGTGTGTGAGCTTATATCTGAGTGTGTATATGTATAAGCGTATATATGTGTATGTGTGAGCATATATCTGAGTGTATGTATGTGTGAGCGTTTATGTGCGTGTGTGTGTGTATTTGCCTGTGAGTGAGGGCGTATACATGAGTGTGCGTGGGTGCATATAAGTGCGTCTGTGTACACACGAGAGGATTATCCTGTTTGCTTTATTAATAATTAAGTTTTCTATGCCGGTCGTTAGTATTAGTTCACACTCTCCCGACAAATATCATTTCAAATGTTCAATGTCAATAAAATACTTTTTATGCCATCACTCCATTTTAAACACATTTTTAACACAGTTAAAGGTTTATGATAAGGGTAAAAGTACTTACTTTTCTATCAGAGATCCTGGGTTGAACTTCCTACACGACAAATTTATGAAAGTACATATTTCAATTTGTCTGGATCTGGTCTTATTATGCTAACAGCAATGAAATCCGATGGAGACGAAAATTTGTATTCAGGTATATGCTTTGAAAGAAAGAATAAAAGATAAATAATCTTTTTAATCGATAAATTTCAGTAATTAAAAAACGCTGTCAAAGGTAATCTAAAGAAGAATATAATATAAATCACTTATACAACAAAGTGTTATAAAAATCGATAAATATCGCCGTTTGTCAAACGTAGGCATAAATATGCGGGCATTCAGTAGAGGAAAGAAAAATACGGACATAAATAATATGGTGCCATCAATCCTTGTAAGCTGTCACTAGGTTGGAATGAATTTGAAATAGCATTGACCATCAGTTAAGGCCAAGTGGGTGCTGTTTTTTAAATAAAGGTTATAACGTCTATCAGTGTTTACCATTAAAATATTTTATATTAAATAAAAATATTATTATTTGAGAGAGGTAAAATTTTTATGGATGATATGCGCGATTAGTGTCACGATCATGTGCAGCGTTTTTTATGCTAATTCGTTTGAAGGGAAAGTAGTTTTAATCTGCCACTCGTCATTTAACACGTACGCTGCATTACGAGATCTATCAGATCTCGTGTAGGACTTTCGTATTGTGCGTTGACTATAATCGTATTTTACTCCTTGCGGGAGGCTCTAACGTGTAAAGTTTTGTTTTAGTATGAGTAAGACAAATATACATATTTGCTACTTAAAGCTTAATTCAATGACATAAAAAAAATAGTAACGGATTTGGTCCTTAACGCACAGTAGTATAATTATTTTCATTCCTTGCGTTAGTGGATATGCCGATACGCTTGGAAAGTACAAAACTGTATTTTTAGGAGACTGATTAGATCCCTAACGCAAGAAAAGGTAGGTTAGCTACGATATCTTTTACGTCTCCAAAGCACCAGCTGAAAGTTCTGTGATAATGTTGGCGAATGTGTTAATAATTTAATATACGATTTAGCATATAACACATAATCAAGAAATATTTGCGACGACATAAAGAGGGTTGCCGGTAGCCGCTGGAGCCAGGCGGCGCAAGCTCGGGCCTTGTGGACATCATTACGTGAGACCTATGTCCAGCAGTGGACGTCCATCGGTTAAAGCGACGACGAAGTGACGAAATATATTTAATGAATTATCTTTTGTAAATTTGAAATTGAAAAACAAAATTTTATTAATAATTTTTAATATTGTCAAAAAACACGTAGCATTTTTATGTACAATTCGTCATTTGAGATTTCAATAAATTATTTGCCTCCCTCTAAGTCTCGGAACTCGAAAGTTTTAGATTTGTATAAATATAAACAAGACTTAATAATTAGTTTGTCAAATAAGTTTTGCTTCTGACATCAGTACTTTGTACACATGCACTTTTTTATTACTGACAGTTTAGCGCTTGACTGTGATCTCATCTGACGGTAAGTGATGATACAGTCTAAGATGGGAGCGCGCTACTCTTTTTAGAGGAGATATATCCCTTATGGTTTCTACACCGCATCGTACCGGAACACAAATGTCTGCTCGTACGCCTCCCACCAGTCCAGACTCAGACAAATTAGAAAATACAATTTCCTAAATTCGTCCTACTGGGGATCGAACCCGGGATCTCTGCTAGCAAAGCGAGTACTCGCTCTACTGGGTCAATACAATGTCTGCCAAACAGCAGTGGAGCAGCCTGGTGGGTCTATTCGCTAAAAAAAACCCTCTCTACTCTCAGTGAGGAGGCGTGTGCCCAGCAGTGGGACGTTAAGAGGCTGCTACTTACATTGTCTAATTTGTCTAAGTTTAGACAGCTTACCAGGTTAACACGCTTTCATCTGTGACTGCTTCATCACTTACCATCAGGTGACAATATAGTAAAGCTGTAACCTGTCAATAGAACAAGAAAAACATTTCAATATACTTGATGCGGTAGTTGAAAGAACTCTAACGAGGCTGTATTCTATTTATCCCATCTTTTGTTCGACCTTTCCTGAACAAAACCGAACGAGCCTCAAGTGTATTGAAAAAACTTCATGATAAAGTGCGTCAGAGAAAAGGGCTAGATCAAAATCGAGATGTTACGCACTACTGCTTTGAAAAGGGTCAAATGTCTTTATTGGGGTTTCAACTCACGTCCACGTTTCGACCGCACGTAGTACCCTTATATGCCTTGCAGATTTTTAGAGATTAGTTTGACTTTATATAAGATTCCTAGGGGTCTTTCATTTTTTACATGTAAATTACCAGTCTTTATTAAAATATATTTAAAAATTACCCTCATAATATGCTTACTAGCTGATCCATGAACTTCACCTGCATCATATAAGAACGAGAACAGATTTGATTACCTAAAAATGATTATAGTGACACCAGTTTGCAACACGTCTTTTACTAATTAACAATTAACCCGCGAGACGACAAAAGTAGTTTTTTAATCCTCAATCGGTGGAGTCTCAGATATCACCGGGGGTTCAAGATGCAAGCAACTATGTCATAACTATTATCATTCTTAAATTCCTCCAGGTTCTGTGGGCTCTTGGATCTTTCTTCTTCAGTTCTTGAGGGTTCGGATATTCAGATGTTTGAACTTCGGTTCTTCGTGGTTCAGAGATTGTCACAATTCGCGGTCAGTAAGGATCTATTGCGATCGGGAGTCAACGGCGAAATGTAAATACAAACTTTTTTATTGTACGGAGTCATTAGCTGTTAACCCTACTGGCTTTTACAGCTTAACCAAAAAGCGTCTCCTGAGAGACCGAGCTTGGAGCAACATTATCGTATATCATCATATCGGGGATTGGGGGGATTTTCTGAACTGGTCAAGAGCGTCCCCGGGAATTTGCATGGAGTCCACGTCCAGGTGACGTCAGAAGTCGGGGACCTCGAATCCACCGGCGGAGTCGTTGTGTAGTTTTTGTGTGTGTGTCGAGCCCAATCTAATAAGAGAGGTTGTCCCTCGTAGTCAAGTCATCTGAGTCGTTAAGGACGTTTTTGGGCCGTCTCTTCCTAGGCGGAATGTTGAGATAGGCACTATAGGAGGTGAATTCAAACTCTAGGCCTTTTTTACAACTTTCCCACCCGGATATCACATCGATCAATCGATCGAGGGTGCTGAGGTAGGTACGGAAAGGGTGTAGCCGGAGGTCGACCAATCAGAATTAGTTACCGCCGACGACGACAGCTAACTAGCAGGCGACATTAAGGATTAATGACAAAATTGAGAGAATATAACCCGTTCAAATTGTGTTCAGAGGAATAGGCCATACGAAGGCTGCAGATTCAGTAGAACAAGAGCCTACGTATGATAATAGGAGCTCCGAGGAACGTCAGGAATGAGGTAATATACCGCGACACCAGGAAGCCTGCCGAGGAGGCGTTCGTCCGCCAGCTGGCGAGGAGGATGTTCCGCCTGGCTGACGACACACCTCCATGTAATTGCCAGCTACAACCTTAGAGTGGCAAACACTGGACGTCCCTTACCGCGTGAGCTACTGCTGTCACTACCATCATACGTGGGTGATGACGGCTTAGACGACGCGCCGGCAGTGGCGACTCGCGGTGTAATATCATGGAATTATACTTGGATGGGCTCGCTGGTGTCGCCGACGGGCACCAGCCCGTTGATATAAAATAAATTACCAAGCATCGTCGTAATGCTAGAGGCTAACCCGGGTGATGGGACTAATGCTCCGAGGCTATTAATCCTCAATTGAAGTGAAGACAAACCCAAGAGAGCAACATTATCTTCATACATTGACGGCCCCGCAAGCGCAAAGATTTGCTGAAAGGCTAGCGCTTGACTGTAATCTCACCTGATTTACGTAATAAACCAGTCTAGAATAGAATCTCGTTAAGTTGGTAAGACGTAATTTATTTGTTATGGTTTCGACACCGTATCAGAAACGCAAAATAGTGAATTGTAAGTCTGTGCTGGTAATGTGGTATCTAACCTTGGCCGGAAGCCCCTCACCAGTCCAGATTCAAAAAAATTGGGAATTATAATTTCCTGAATGAAAGTATTAATAATTTTCATAAAAAAATCAATTCCTATCCCATCTAGCACGAACATCTAAAACTCATTAAATATAAAAACCGCCTCGCTGGCGAAATGTTGCGTGTAATTGTTTTGGTTACAGAGATCCCGGGTTCGATCCATGGAGCGCCGAACTTAGGAAATTGCATTTTTTAATTTATGTAAGTCTGGACTGGAGGCTACTACCCTACTAACAAAGACGTACCGACAAGCAAAGATAATTGTGTTCCGATATGATTTTGTGTAGAAATTATAAGAAGTAAACTGCCTTTTAGCAAATTAGAGCGCTTACATTTTTGACGGTATCATCACTTACCAACATGTGTGATCACAGTCAAGCACTAATCTGTCAGTAATAGAAAGAAAACAGAAACATTTACACCTTTTTCATGAGCTTTCAATATATAAAGAGTCCTCCACTTTTGAATATCTTATTGTGTCACATAAATTTTATCGTTACGTTTTATCTGAGATTGAGGAAAACCATTTTACTGTGATTCTGTACGTCTATGCAATCGGAAAACTCGAACTCTCAAAGTTTTGTGCGAGAACAAATTTTAAATCAATCCACTCCACTCGCAGTATGGACCTTAATTTACTTTAATAATTTAGTATAAAACTTCCCCAGAGACAGAAATTTATAATGGAACTAAAAGTTTGTCTCGCAATTTGGTTAGCGATGGATACCAAACAAAATGAACCTTCTCGTAAAAGCACGGGACTTATAATTGGCTGTGAATAAGTTTTCCTACGTTATAATGTGATATTGTGATAGACTCGTCTCGAAAGTTTGAACTTTTGAACGGCAAAGTGATTGCGTAGCATTTGTTCAAGATTATCAAAGAATTAAATGAAAAATATAGGAAATGGCGACAAATCTTCACTGATGGTTCAAAAATGACCAGAAGCAAGGGGCCGCTTTTTATGATCTTAGTAGGGAACACAGACATATGGTCAAAATAAAAAATGATATAGCTATTTTATCGTTGGAACTTGTTGCAGTCTCAGAAGCCTTAAAATACGCTGCTTCTACAGAATCAGCACCTACTGTAATATTCTCGGACAGTAAAAGGGCTACCGATAGGTTATGACATTCTGCAGCAAATTCATGATTTTTGTCGGAATGGCAGATTGCTGAGGCTGCAATTGGTTCCAGCGCATATAGGTATAAAGGGAAATGAAGATGCGGACAGACTAGATAAACTGGGTGGTACTATCGAACATGGTTTTACTATCTGACCCTTTTATTCTGAGATTCTTCCCAAAGTAAAATATTTGATTCGTAATGTATGGAAATCTTATTTTAATGAGAGATCCAGAACGAAGGGGATCTGGTATAAGACCATGCAGAGTGAACCTCCGCGAGTACCCTGGTCTGAACTCGCTGCCTTAGGTAGAAACCATCTTAAGGTAGCTTTCAGGTTGCGGCCCGGGCATTATCCCTCAAATAAATATGCCTATTTAATGAATAAAGCGGCTACACCGAACTGCACTCTATGCAATCAATTAGAAGACGTACAGCATCTTCTCTTGGAGTGCATCAGGACAATGAACGAAAGACAATCGCTGATAAACCGCTATGGTCTACATTGTGTTGATGTTGGCCTACTGTAGAGCATTCTGAGTAGTCCAACGTCAGAAGTAGCTGTAAAATTTTACAATGTGATAGTAGCGGGTTATCAGTGTTTCCCTAATATTCTCTAGATTAAAAAAATATATATATTTAGTATTTTCAATGATTAATCACCCCATTTACCAGCCTTGTTAATCGTTTCTTTAAAATAATATAGATATTAAAATATCAAGCTTAAAACATATAATTAGTATAAAAGGTATTTCAGTAATAAATAATCTTTGAAACACTTTTTTATAAAGTAAGGATTTCATACTTGATTTTTTATTCGTAGGATATAAAATTGACGGATAAAAACTTAGAACATAAAAAGTAAAAACTTAAAACAAAAAAAAAACTTAAAAAAATAGGTCCGCGATACCATATGTCCAACTAATGTAGTTATGCCACTATAACAGTTTTTTACATTTTAAAAGTTAATAAAAGTGCCGACAAAAATGAAACTATGTTATTCATATCGCTGTGTTTATCTTCTCTTTAATAAAATATATTAAATATATATTTCATAAAAAGCCGTTTCAATACCTGTAGAATACTTTTTAATGATACCCTCATTACCTCCTTGAAATCAAGAATTTTTCAATCCCGTATTTTAATTTCGCTAATGTCGGATATTCCACGTAAATGATGTTACGAATTTAGAAAATGTATTAGATAAATATTCCTTGCTAAGTAAAACCTGTATCGATTAAATTGAGCATGTGTGTATCTAACAATCTAAAAGGAAGTAATTAAAAACTAAGTGAAATAAATTTTTATGTTAACTAAATCTATAATCCAACTTAGTAGACTTTCCACTGCCATGTGATCCGTATCTACGCGGGTGAAACCGCAGGGCATTGCTAGTATCTTAAAAAATAATAAGTCCACCAATCACAGTTGTCGTGAAAACGACGACTAAACAGAAGTTTTGATTAAATTTGAGAATTTCCGGAATAGGGTTAAACCGGATGTAGGGCATGTAAACGTTTCACTGGTATAATTACAAGCATAATAAACAAATATAGTAATTTAGTAGCAATCTAAAAATAAAATAATAATGACCGCTAACACCACAAATTAAGTTTAACAAATTATATACATAAAACATAGTCAGCGACAACGTCTCAGAACCGTAGGTCACCACTAGTACTGGTTACGTGGTCGCTGACTATGGGCCTCATACGGAAGCTCAGACTGACTCAGCGTGCGACGGAGAGGGCCATGCTCGGACTGTCTCTACGTAATCGAATCAGAAATGAAGAGATCCGTAGTAGAACCAGACACAGTCCGACGAATCGCGAACCTGAAGTGGCAATTGGCTTAGTCTGAAGGACAGATGGACGTTGGGGGCCGACGGTGCTGGAGTTGCGACCCCGCGCCGGACGGCGCAGTGTAGGTAGACCCCCCACTAGGTGGACCTATGATATAAAGAGGGTCGCCGGTAGCCGCTGGAGCCAGGCGGCGCAAGATCGGGCCTTGTTGACGTTATTACGTGAGATCTAAGTCCAGTCCAGTCCAGTCTAACCTTCCTCACATATTACCCTTACTATTGGAAAAAGCTACTTGAAAAGTCATATAATAATTTTAAGTTTATCGCGTGTAACTTTTTTATATGCATCGTTTCTCTTAGAGGTTCTCTTTCGAGATATTTATACGTGAACTATCTTTAGGCGTATTGTTGTCGCAGTGAGAAATTTTAAACTCATTGTTTCTAACCTGCATGAAAAGCACTATGCATTTTAAAACCTCACACTAATTTGACGAGTACTAGGCGTTCCAGTTTACACCAGCGCGGTTTTATTTAGTGATGTAATGAGATTGACTTATCGGTAATTCGTTGAAGTCGAATTTTAGAGAATGATTTTTATATATTATATATAATCTTTAAAAAGGGGGCAAACGTCTTGGCAATTTTAGTGTTTTTTTTTTTATAGTATTCAAGTTGCTTTTGTAAAGATATACAATGCAAGTTGTTTTGGGATTACAAGCACGTTTAGGAGTCACTATCTGAACCCGCGACTTCGTAGGCGTGGAATGTTATTTGGTATCATTTTCATTATTTTAGGAAATTGTTTTACAAATATGAAACGTAGCCGCACTGCCCATTCAGGGTGTAATTTCCTAAAAGTTACATTTGATTACGTTTCCATTATGTTAAAAAGAATTTCTGATCAAGTTTTATATATCATATAAGATACAATTTGTTAATGTAAAGTCAGAATTTATTTTATTGTGAAAATTTTAATTTTTTTATTAAGATGTCCGCAAACCCTCTTGCGGGTGGAATTTCGTAAAATTCTTAGCTGACCTCTACTTGGCAAAAGGAATATTCCTACCAAATTTCAAGTCTCTACGCCTTACGGTTCCAGAGATATCGTGATGAGTCAATAGGTACCTGGATATATATATGTCGGAGTGCAAGAGTTTGTGGATCGCTGGTCCGTGTGTAATAGTCCGTGGAACGCCGGCGCCATCTTTGTCGGCGTGGGGGCAGAGTCAATAAGTGGCGGTCCGGCCCGTCTCTCGGCAGTTCTCAAGCGGCGGTCGACCGGAGTGGTCGTATTGAAACTGTCGCGTTCCTAGCTATTAGTGTTAATGAGTTTGTGTAAATTGATATCGGGAACATTAAGTAATAAAGTGTTTGATTGGATCAACATTACCCACGAACGCCCACAGAATAAGAAATTAAATAATGGATCCAATTAACAACGATGTCGGCGGAGAACCCTACGCCCCTGTGCTTTATGCTGCTCCGTTTCTCTCTTATTCTCCGACATATAGATTATAATAAACTGCCGTCTAGAAACTGAGACACAACATTTTATCCGAGAACGAGAAATTCCGAAACGGAACGCCTGCACAGACTGACTATATTTTTTAAAGCAAATAGTTGAAATCATAAACAGACTATATGTATTCATATCCTGAAGTTTTCCCATATATTCATATTTATATAAACTTCAAGCGGAAACTCTGTCGTATTTCCTAAACTCCAAAACTAGTCACCCGATTTTATTTTTTTGTTTGTTTTCTTCGTATTAGTAAGTACTTATACGTAAGGTAACATTTAAATTTATAAACTAAAACCGTTTTTATTGCTATTTCTTATACTTAGAGATTGTTAAGTGTGATTTATTCTTTTAATTGACCTACATATAGTGTCAAATAGATTTAAACAAAAATAGTTTTAATAATAATTTTTTACTTAACACATACTTGGTTGAGATCTTCAAGCTTCTATTGAGATATGTGTCAGAAAATCTCGCCCTCCCCAAAGTAATAGTCACAATGTTATAAAAATAAAAGATTATAGATTTAACTTAAAATTAATAAATAAAATAAAAATTTGCAAGCTTATCTCTGCACCCGCGCGCGTGTGTGTATGTGTGTGTGTGTATATGTGTGTGTGTGTGTGAGAGTGTGGGTGCGTTTGTATGTGTCTGATTATCTGTGAGCTACTACTATAGCCAGAGCATTAAGTGTTTCAATTTAATAAAGCTTCAGTATCATCGTAGTTAGGTTGGCGAGAGACCGATGGAAGTGGAAGACTTTGGAGGGGGCTTTTACCGCCACAGATGGTCCCCACATAAACGATTTAAAAAAAACACATCAGCGATTAATTGTTAATATAATAGAAATAGACTGTAACTAGTATAATAGTATTTAGTATAAGGTCATTATTTTTTTGTTTCTTTTTTAGTTGTTTTATTTTAAAATTGTAAATAGTATTAACGATAAGTATGTGTGGGAGTTCAATAAAGCTTATTTATTTATTTATCATCGTAGTGAAGCTCCTTTAACCACTGTGCTACTGTCCTTTTGCAATCATAGCTGTTAACAGGATAGATTTTTAGTGCGTTATTAGATAGATAGCGCTGTACATTGAGTCCCAAGTTTTAAAACAGTATACACAACACATAAAGATCATAATAATATAAATATTTTACACCACAATCAGTTTCCGCATATCTTTTATAATATTAATTGAAAAGCATGTGTAGATGCCATAAAATTAGGTAACTTCGCTAAATTTTAGGAAGTAAACTATTTGTACATTTGCACGGTTTATATGTTTAGAAATTTAGTCGAATAAAATCGAAATGTTTGGTTAGTCGGAAGGATTCGTTACATCCCTAATATAAATCAGGCTATACACGAGAGAGGTTGCTAATTAAATGGATTACCGCTGATAGTGCTTGCTCCCTGGAAACTGTGGTCTATCAATGTATTACAAGCATTTAAGATCAATTTCATCCGGGCGCATCGCTAAACTCCTAAATGAATTTACGGGAACCTTTATGGCTTGGTTATATTATATTAAGTGTAAATTTTTCCTTGGGTATCATAAAATTTGAAATAATGACTGTAATAAGAGGATACACGAGTGAGGTTGAAGTTTGTTGAGGAATCCTCACGACGTTATCTATATATGTAAAAGATATGTAGATATACATACATACATACATAGCATCACGCCTCATTCCCATAGGGGTAGGCAGATACAACATCCTTCCACTTGCCACGATCCTTGCATATCTCCTTCGCTTCTTTCATTCTCATTAAACCTTTCATACAAGTTCGTCGGTTTAGAGTACTCTTGACCTGGCCGTTATTTAAAATGTCCTGGATTTGGTCCAGGAACGTTCGCCTTGGTCTTCCCCTTCCAACTTTCGCATTCACTCTTGACTCATAAATCCTTTTTGTCAGTCTCCTTTCATTCATTCTCTCTACATGCCCAAACCATCTAAGCATACCTTTCTCAATTTTAGTCACTACGTCTTCTTTTATACCACAACGTTCTCTTATCACACTATTTCTTACTCTGTCACTCAGTTTTAATCCACTCATGCTTCTCAACGCTCTCATCTCTACCGCATTTATTTTACTTTTGTGATTCTTCTGCCATACCCAACTTTCACTACCATACATAAGTGTTGGCACCAACACTCCAGCATGCACTGCCAGTCTAGCCCTTTGAGACACCATCTGGCTATTCATAAAAGCATGCAGAGCACCATTTACCATATTCCCTGCATTCACTCTCCTTTCGATATCACTTTCACATGTTCCATCTTTTGTAAATTTAGATCCCAAGTATACAAATTCTTTCACCTCTTCCACTTGTTCCCCATCTATCAAAATATTGCCATTCATCATAGATTCATCTCGTTCAAAAAGCATAACTTTCGTTTTGTTTACATTCACTTTCATTCCTTTCCCTTTCAAAGCTTCATTCATAATATTTAGCATCTCCTGAAGCTCGTTAGCGGATGACGCAAGTATTACTTGATCATCAGCGTAGAGTAAACATTTGATGAGTAATTCATTCATTCTTAACCCATACATACTTTCTTTTAAATCTGTCAAACATTTATCCATGAAAAGGTTGAACAGCCATGGTGACGCAACACATCCCTGTCGAACACCTCTTTCGACAGGAAACCACTCCGTGTACGCTCCGTTTATTCTGACACAGGCACTAGAACCCTCATAGAGAGACTTCAATGCTTGAATCAGACTACCGCTCACACCATACGTAGAGAACGTTGACCACAGCTCATTCCTCACCACTCGATCATAGGTAAATATTGACTCATCACGGTATCTCTGGAACCATAAAGCGTAGAGACTTTTTTTTTCTTGCTGGGAAATGAATTTACGCACTAACCCCGACCCGTAACTCTGGAGTGTGGACTCTGCGAGGGAGGAGACTTGCAATACCCACCAAAACCCAGCAGAACCCTCTTCATCCGTGAGTGAGACACCAGAGGATCAGCTCGCGCATACCTACCTGATTTCTCGGATGAGTCCGACTGAGGATTCACGGAAGCGGGAGTAGATGCGCAAACATACGCTGCCTAGAATTTCGCCTTCTTCGGCGGTAAGAGGAGGCATTTACTGCATTCTCCCTCTCTCGTTCGCGGGCCTCCTGTAGCGAGACTACGGTCTCACAGAAGAAGGCCATTTCTGCACAACACCTTTCACTGGAGACCATCGCGAAGGCGTAGAGACTTGAAATTTGGTAGGAATATTTCATTTTGCCGAGTAGAGGTCAGCTAAGAACGGATTTTACGAAATTCCACACGCAGATTGCGGGGGCGTTAATTAAAAAATGTAAATTTTCCCATTAAAAAAAATTAAAACTTCACATTTACAGCCCATATCTTTTATGGTATGTAAAACTTGTTCAGAAATAAATTAATGAAACTGCTACCAAAATAACATTCCACGCAGACGGAGGCGCGGGTGCAGCTAGTTTTTTTTTTAAATATTAACGTTAATTGTATATTGCTATAGAAGTCTAATTGAATGCAGGAATTTTGGTTTGATTTGATGTAATTCTTTGTATTCCTTCTAGCCTGCTTTCATTAGAAATTACATTACAATTTACGTTTTACATTTACAACGGTTTATATTTTCATGTTGCAAATACCTTCATTTGTAAAAGTGACTTCTCTATACCAGGAAATGCCCGGGAACTCGAGTTTAAATTATTGACACAGCTTCCATATACATATAACTGAGTTCACGTCCCTTTGAATTGCTTTACAAAGTGGACATGTAGGTTGCAACTAATGTATTAGTTTAAAATGAAAGACTCTAATTATTTTGTTAGTGAAATGTACCTTTAGGTGAATTAGTTTTAATCTTTACATATTATGTTAGTTTTGTGCTATAATATATACATATTATAGCATAGAAAACTCGAAAAATTCAATGATGTCTAAAGTAATGTCGTAACAAATTCATTCTATGCTTCTAAATAGTAAACAGTAGGCTAAACAGTGGCTAAACGTGCTGCGAGTTAGTGTAACTCAAAGAAAATGATAAAAAATTCAACATGGTATGTATTATTCTCTAAAGAACACTATTTGGTATATTTAACATAAAAGAAGGTAACTAGCAACCCATTAACGTCCCACTGCTGGGCACAGGCCTCCTCACTCATAGGAGAGAGGGTTATTAGAGCATAGACCCACCACGCTGCTCCAGTGCGGACTGACAATCATAGTAAACACAGGTGTACTCTCTATTCCTTCACTCTCATAGTCCGACGTGACGGCAATCCGACACAACCGAAGAGAGATTAGGCCCAGGCCCGAAGGCTTAACGTGCTCTCCGAGGCACGGGGGTGGTTCACACCGCCGACTTCCCAACTTCGTGCAAATATTGAGAAAATCTTAATAGAAAACTCAATATTGATTTTTGAAGGCTCGACTAGGGACTCGAACCCAGGACCTCATGTCTGTAGTCGAACATGCTAACCACTAGAGCAATGAGGGAGTTTTTTACATAATTAATACAAAATATATGTGTTATTTACCAAGCTATTACACGTAATACAGGATTTTTCGATATCCAATAAATACATTATACACGTTGCACATTTCACGCAGGTGGTGTTGAAATAAATTTGAATTTTAATGGAATGATGATGAAAAGAGTTAGTAATGGCTACCTCTCAGACATTGTAAGCATCATTACCTTAGATTTAAAGAAAATGCCGTAAAAGCCAACTAGATTTAAAAAAAAATTTCATTTGAATTTGAAATATATTATGTTAATACAACTTCATTTGTCTTAATGGTCAGCTTGTTCGGCTACAGACATTTTTATTTATTTATTAAAAGAACAATATAGTGGCATCTTTAAACGATAATCTTGCAAAAGTATAAACTGTATTGCAGTGATCAACTCCACCGTTTTATAAAACACACATTGTTGGTAAGGCGAAAACATGAGGTCCTGGGTACGAGGTCCGGGTCAGGCGTGCGCAAAAATTGAATTTCAGTTATCTTTTAAAATAATGCACAGTATCTGCCTGAAGTTGGGATGCGTGCTCTTACGTTGTGCTTCGGAGAGCACGGTCCAGCGCCTGATCTCTCTCTTGTTGTATCGGATTGCCGTTAAAAAGGACTATGAGAGTGAAAGAGTAGAGAATGCACTTGTGTTAAATTGCAAAAATCCTCTCTCCTATGAGTGAAGAGGTCTGTGACAAGCAGTGAACGTAAATGGACTGTTACTTCGCCGCTTCAACCGAAGGACGTCCATAATATTGTCTATAAGGCCTGATCTTGCTACTGCCTTATTGGTCTAGGTGGTTAGCATGTTCGACTACAGACATAAGGTCCTGAGTTCGAGTCCCGGGTTGGGCCAATTCAAAAATCAATATTGAATTTTCTATTAATATTTTCTTAATATTTGCCCGAAGTTGGAAAAAAATTTGGCTGTGTGATCCACCTTCGTGTCTCAGAGGGCACGTTAACCCGTCGATCGTGCGCCTGATCTCCCTCGATCGTGTCGAATTACCGTCACATTGGACTATAAGAGTGAAGGAATAGAGAGTGCACTTGTGTACTATGCCTGCCAATTCGCAGTGGAGGGTCTATGTTCCAATAACCCTCTCTCATATGAGTGTGAAGGCCTGTGCTCAGCAGTGGGACGTTAATAGGCTGCTCCTTACCTTACCTCGCGCTGCTTAGTTCAAGTGGCGCTACCAGCGACCCTCTTTCTATAGTCGTTCCTTCTTGTGGAGTCTGCTACCATTACGCCGACCGGTGGGCGGTCGCCTTTCCAACACCTTAGAGCCACAACGTCTATCGGTTCGTCGGATTATATACCTCACCCATTGTCACTTCAGCTTCGCGATTCTTCTATGTACTCCTCATTTCAGATTTGATCGCGTTAAGAAACGTAGCCCTGTCTATCGAACGCTGAGTGACTTTGAGCTTTCTAGTGAAGGCTATAAACAGAGACCACGTTTCTGATAATTGCTGCTACTTATCTTACCTTTTTCATGTTAGTACATTATTTTACTATATTTATGTTTGACTTCAGATATGAGGTCCTAGGTTGGAGTTCCGGGTCAAGATTTTCTCAATATTTGCACGAAGTTGGGAAAAATTTGGCGGTGTGATCTACCAACGTGCCTCGGAGAACACGTTAAGCCGTTGGTCCTGCGCCTAATCTCTCTTCGGTTGTGTCGGATTGCCGTCACGTCTGACTATGAGAGTGAAGGAATAGAGAGTACACTTGTGTGTACTATGATTGTCAATCCAGAGTGGAGCAGCGTGGTGGGTCTATGCTCTAATAACCCTCTCTCATTTTTTTTAAAAAAGGGCTCCAAATAAATTTTAAAGAAAACAAGTTTTAGAACTAGAAGTAAACCTACTTACTGGTAGCCTCAACATACTTATATAATAAAATTACACTAAAGGGAAAAAAAATGACACATAACATAGAGTGAAAAACAGAAACATGACTAAAACTACAACGACAACTAACTTAAACATTTAATTATTCAAAAGTAACACTAAAGAATATAAAGTAAAAGGAAGCTGAGGAAGATGATGCTAGTATTTGGCAAAGAAGATTTTTTTAAATTTTGGCAGACTATCGCCCACTATATCGATATCGATAACTTTGCTAATATTATTATATGTTGTTAACATCCTTTTTATGGGTGCTGAATCACCAAGGTTCGTTTTGGTAACGGTGGGATTAAATGGATGGATGGAACTCATATGAGTGAGGAGGCATGCGCCCAGCTGTGGGACTTTAATGTGATGCTACTTACTTTTTTTTTACCTTCATTACATATTTGATGTTGTGATCAACAGGATGCTGGGCGGCGTGGGAGGGCGGCACGCGTCGGTGCGGCGGCGGGGCAGTTCACCGGGCGTACACGCGCGACGCGAGTCCCCGCCGTCGTCACCGCGACCAACGCGTCGCCGCCGCGCCGCGCTTGCCGTCTCCGACCACAAGACATGCGCGCTTATACACACGCGCCTCAAACTCGGAGATATTATGTAAGTTTATGCTATACCAATTAAATATAATATGTAATGATTTATAAGATTCACTTATTTCGTAAAATCCCCAATGAATATTTATTTTTGTAATAACAGCATGCTTATTATATTTCAATAATTTAAGGTAATGTGGCGTTTAATATGAGTGTTTGTTATTATTTTTGAAAATTGCAACGCAGGTAATTATATTTCATTATGACGGCTATGTCTTGACTCATCACGATATCTCTGGAACCATAAGGCGTAGAGACATGAAATTTGGTAGGAATATTCTGTTTGCCGAGTAGAGGTCAGCTATGAACGGATTTTACGAAATTTCGCCCGCAAAGAGGGTTACGGGGGTGTTAATTATTGACCTATCACATAAGGCGTAGACATAAAATTTGGTTGGAAGATGTCCTTTGTCGAGTAGAGCTCAGGTAAGAATGGATTTCACGAAATTTCCCCCGCAAGTGGGATGGCGGGGGTGTTAATGTATAGCCTGAAAAAGGACTATAAACTCTTTGCAGTAATACACAGCAAATAGTTCATTAAAGTATTTATAAATTTGTTTCTTATTTGCTAAATAATTTGCCTTAATTAATGAACATTACCCAAGAAACGTTCTACGCAGACGAAGTCGCGGGTTCAGCTAATAAATATATATATATACGACCGCCCGTTTTAGTGTCGACATGGTCACCCACTCATTTATATATACCGGGTGCTTCAAAAAAATGTATACACACTTTGAACTTCCATAGAAAATTTATTTACCGTTCTACAAAGTTAAATTTCAGGAAAATAGAAAGCTGAAAGTCCAATGTAAATGAAACATAAATAACAAATGTTAATACTGTTCAAATTGGTGACCTGCAGCATCAATACAATTCTGAGTACGAGTCACCACAGATTCTGTACATCGTATCAAAACGTCCAATGAGATTTCTCTACACACTGCTTGAATCTCATTCCAAAGAATGTCTAGGTTACGTGGTTTACGTTTGTACACCTCATCTTTTACTGTGCCCCACAAGAAGAAATCCAGTGGTGTAAGGTCTGGAGAGCGTGCTGGAAACTCGATTGGCCCCCTGCGTCCTATCCAATGGCCCGACAAATTTTGATCCAGGTAAGCTCGTACGTCCCTGTGATAGTGCGGCGGAGCACCATCTTGTTGAAAATAAAAATCATCATTACCGTATAATGCACGAATGGCAGGAAATATGGAATCAGCAAGCATTGTTAGGTAATTAATACCAGTTACAGTGCCTTCAAATCGAAAAGGTCCAATGAGTCCCCTTGAAGACAAACCGCACCACACATTTACACCAGGCAAATTTACAGCTTTTTCAATTGTAATGTGAGGATTTTCTTCACCCCAGTAAACACAATTGTGCCTATTGACAGTTCCATTAAGTTTGAATTGGGCTTCATCCGACCAAATGATGCTACCCATAAATCCCGGTTCACGTATCACCATCTCCTGAATCCATTCACAAAATTGCAACCTTCGATCTGGATCGTCGTCATTTAGCTGTTGCACCAGCCTTGGAATGTAAACACGATACTTGCCTCTCTTCAGAATGCGTAGCACGCTGCTAGCACTTACATCACTTTCACGTGCCCCTTGCCTTGAAGATTTGTTAGGAGAGCGTTGAAACAGTTCCAAGACTGCCGTTGATGACTCATCACTTGTAGCTGTTCGAGGCCGACCTGAATGACCTTTATGCACATCACACACTGTTCCATGAACTTCGAATTTGTCTCGTATGCGTGTAATTGTTAATCTTGAAGGTGGTTCTGTATCATACTCCCTTCTCCACTGTCTTTGAACTTCATTTACATTCTCAAACTTCCAGTACCACTTAATAACCTGCTTACGTTCTTCAAAACTCAAACGTACGTCCCCCATGTTGATATTACAAATTCCAACTGATAATATAACATAGAGGGACGATTATGCTGGCACCTGGCGAAGAAATATAACATTAGCCTTGTAGAGCGGGAAAACTACAATAGTTTAAAGTGTGTATACATTTTTTTGAAGCACCCGGTATATATATATAAATATATGTGGGCATTCCAGTAATCACCACGCTTGGCATGCGGGCTGGTAATCACTGATAACGCTGCTGGCTGTTATCAATCTGTGATATTGTGAGCCCCTTCGACTGGATAACAACATGGCTTTCAACAAAGCTTCTCCGACGTACGCGATGATTCTTTCCTCGACGTAATTGGAGTACCAGCTTCTTGTACTTGGCATTTCACAGCCAGTCTTCAATACTTTGCTATATCTATCTATCTCTATGAAGGACTAACATTTTAGCCCCTTTGATGCTATTCGACACAAACTATGCCGGTTTATAAGTCCGTTAAGTTTATACATAATTTTTCAACTCGGCAGGCTCTGATGAGTAGGATTTAATACAATATAAGCCAAAGTGTCAAGCCTAATACAGGACCAAAGCTAAGGATCTATCCAACTGCAGCGTGGAGTGCGACAGCGAGACATTATCTCCCCGAAGCTCTTCACCGGTCATTATAGCAGAAATTCTGTAAGATCTTAATACTATGCTCGATGACCTCAACAGAGCTTCTTAACAGTTGGGAATAAAAATGAACATGGATAAGACGAAAGTTATGTCCAATATCCATGTTCCGCTCCACCCAGTTATCGTTGGGAACTCTGCACTCGAAATTCTTGACGAGTATACATATCTGGGACATATAGTACAGCTAGGTAGGTCCAATTTCGAGAAAGAGATCAACCACCGAATCCAAATCGGTTGAACAGCGTTCGAGGAATTCCGGAAGATATTTTCGTCTAATATTCCTAAGTGCCTGAAGACTAAAGTCCTCGAACAGTGCGTGTTGCCAGTGCTTACCTACGCATCGGAAACGTCACACAGCGTGCGATGGAGAGCGCTATGCTTGGAGTTTCTCTACGCGATTAAATCAAAAATGAGGAGATCCGTAGAAGAACCAAAGTTACTGACATTGCCCTAAGAATCAGAAAGCTGAAGCAGCAATGGACGTGGCACATAGTCCGACGAACCGATGGACGTGGGGGTTCGAAGGTGCTGGAATGGCGACCCCGCACCGGAAGGCGCAGTGTAGGCAGACCCCCTAGAAGGTGGACCGACAACATAAGGAGGGTCGCCGGTAGCGGCTGGACCCAGGCGGCACAAGATCGGGCACAATGGGCATCATTAGGTGAGACCTATGTCCAGCAGTGGACGTCCATCGGTTGAAGTGAATGAGTGAGAGACGCCAAAGTAGTTTCACTTCCTCCATATGATGAGATAAAATATTTAGGTACGTATGTATCTATAATATGTTCACAATGAGTATTTCTTAATCATGAAATGAAATAATATAAGTTTAAATTGGTTTAAATATTTATTAATTGTCTTTGGCCACTTTTCTCTTCATTCTTGATTTAACACGTATTAGTTTCAACTAGTTTAAAAATTCAGTGACTCTCTAATTGTTTTTCAAATCATTTGAGAACTGTTTCCTGAGTCTGAATTCTTAATCAAGAAATCCCGCATTATTGCCCACGTCTAGGTTTTCTTGTTTCATTTTCTTCCATTCCCTTCTCTTCATTTATACATAATGCTAGTTCCGACACGTATATGTGTGCATAAATTAGATTTGCAAGTATTTAATATACAATGTAACTGGTTGAAATTGATAGTCCGTCCGTGTAACTAAGGAACGGATAATAGTTTTTACTGTTTATATACTGCTGCCCTCTATGAAGTTATACTGACACTTACTAACTGTACTGAAGTACCAAAGCGTCGGAAATGATTTAGCGATGAAAAGCGGAACTTTTTGAGCGCCATCTATTGAAAACAACCCTTCAACAAGGTGTTTGGTTTTAGAACTACAATTTACATCCCTATCTCCAGCTTCAAACCATAATTCAAAGTTTCACTACATAATTTTAATAGATGACGCTACACGTACTGAAGTTTCATTAAGTGCTATAACCATATTGAAAAGGTTTTTTTATTTCATTAATAAAAAACTTGACTTCTGTTTATTTATTAAGTCAAATAAAACACATTAATAATATCTTGCTTATTAATTTTATTAGCTTTAATTTGAAATTTAAAGTTCTGAATAGATGTCGCTACATGTATTACATTTCATTAAAGTATATAAGCGCGATAAAAATAACGATAATAATGATTTCTTTTGTACGGTAACTTTTTTTATGATTATATTGTTTATACTTATAATTTTTATTAATATTTCTAACACACGTTTAATATAAATTGAACACACCGCTTTGTTAAATATATTTTTATGGTTGGATTTCAAAGCCGCAAAATGCTTTTAAATTTAGATTTTTTTATCTGACATAAATTATTTTTTTCTAGATATTACTTTTTTTGTATTTTTTTTAAATATATCTATATTTAAAAAAAAAAAATAACACACTTTATGGTTGGTTAGGAAGGTAAAATTCTTTTTAACATATATCGAATTATATAAGTAATTATTTTAACTTTCTAAAATATTTAATGTAAATTTGATTTGAATACACCATTTTGTTATCTATGGCAGGTTTATGCGGCATAATACTTCACGATTTTTTTTTTATTTCAATGAAATGAAACGTGGAATTTTTTTGGAAATATTAGTTTTTTAATTTTGTTAATATTTTAATGTACATTTGATTTAAATTGAATACACTGCTGATTTATTTCTGGTCGATTAAAGAAAAATGCATTTCGATACTTTTAATCTTATTTAAATTAAACGCCAAATTATTTTAATAAATACTTTCTGATTGTGTAGTTTAAATTGAACACGCCGCTTTGTTATCTATGGTTGGTTATGGCGGCAAAATAGCATTCGATATTTGAATCGTACTTTAATTGAACGCGGATTTAAAATCACTTGAACTGGAAGTGAGATGTTCAAATTCAATTTTCGGATAATGGAACGTTGTCAAAGTGGTTTGTTGGCGACGTTTGGCAAGTGTAAATGGAACGGGTTTCGCTTCCTGGCTCCACGTGGCCAGTTGCCACTATTGATTTCCGGCGCCAGAGAGGGACGAAGCCATACTATAATTTGTTGCACTATTTTTCGTCTCGTTCATTCGCCAATATATGACCTATTTTTATGCTTTCCCTATATTAATACAGCCTAAGTAATTAGGTGAAAAGTTTCGTCGACGATATAATCTAGCAGTTTAATTGTTGTGTTAAGCAGAACGTTTATGCGCAACATTTTTTAAATGTAAAACTTCGCGATACTGTTTCATATGAATATGAAATATTTTTATTATCTTATGTCAAACTACGATTGTATATTTCCTTTAATGACATTTTTATATAAATTACAAACAATCGACAATTTATTTGTTTGAGCACGGTAACCTCAGGAAGTATAGATTGGACTCGAAACATTATTTTAGTGTTAGATAGCCCTTTTTTATCGCTGAGAAATGCTATTACGCACCCCAGTCTGGAATGTGGAAAACACACATTCGGTCAAATGAACAGAATACCCACTAAAACTTAGCGGATCCTAAAGTGGGATATCAACGGCTCACTTGCGCGATCCAACATGGTATCCCGGATGAAGTCAATCGTGGTTCAGGCTACGACTCTCCACCCTCTTTCAAGCAAATGAGAGGTCAACTCCAATCAGTGACACCAGAAGATACTACTGAAGGCCCCACGCTGGGTATTCTGCCACGGTATGTAGTGCCGTGTCGACGGGGACACCACACTCATAGCAAATAAATTATTCCTCTCGAGCAGAAATCTGATGCAAGGACTTACTGAAACAGCCATGTCGGGTCAGCACCTGCACCAGTCTGATTGTCAGCGCTCCATGTTTCCTAGATAGCCAATTCTCTAGCTGAAGGCGCTACGCTATCACTGTCACTATAGGGGCCTCAAGATATTTCCTCTATTTAATGATCAAAGTTCTTTCAGCTAGTATTCTGACACTACGAACCTCATCGTAATCATGCGGTTCCTCTATTCCTCGTGGCTTGTTTACATTGATAGGCATCCGCGAGGACTACCGCCCAGAGCTCCCAAGGAAGGTCACCTGTCAGGAGAGTTGCCACCGTGTGTTGTATAGCTCAATTATCAAGGTTAAGCCCAATTAACTGTTAAAGTAGCGCATATGGCGCATATACCAATTAGCAGGATATTAACCTCTCATGGATTTCCAAATTCATAGAAGAGATGGTTTTAGAGTATAGACCCTCCATGCCGCTCCTCTGAGCGTCTGAGCGGTCAGCAAGCTGCTCATACCCCGGAATTACTCCCGGGATATTCAGGTTTCCTCGCCATGCTTTCTTTCAGATAAAAGCACAATGATGCATTGAAAAGTAAAATTTAATACAGAGAAAATTAACGATGCTTTCCCAGGATTGAACTCGCAATTTCGATAAAAAAAGAATCCACGCGTATCACCACTATTAAGTCATCATGGTTTCCTTGGGCTAATTTAAGCAGCGTGGTGGTTCTATGTTCTAAAACCCTTCTCTGTTACGTATAAAGACTACTGTACCTAGTTGTGGCAAGTTAATAGATTGTTAGCTTTTTGTTATTTAGACAAAGTAACGGCTTTAACTGCTGTAAGGGGGAAATCGCAGCTAACGTGAAACCGCAGGGGAGGCTTAAGCAAACATATAACCTTGCTTCTACTAATTGGGGCAAATAAATCATATTCATGGTTGCAGTTTCACGTAGCGGTTGAACGATATTAAACATTTTACCGCCCATTTTCATAAAGTTTAACAAATTTATTGGTACACATTGTAAGTATATAAAATGTTTGTGTAGTGTTTTTTTATATAATTTCAAGGCATTCTAGTGATATTAAAATCCTTGCGATATATCTGAAATAAGCGCAAGTTATGGTATATTATCACTTGTTTTTTATCGATTTATTTTGTAATTTTTTGTTGTAAAGTGAAATTGTTTACAATGAATCAATTTTTTATGTCCATGTATGGCATGTCGCATTACAATAAGCCGCGGTGAAGGCGTAAAGCAAAAAAACGCACGGAGAGACTAATATACACACATGGATCGCTTCAGCTGTTTGAAATAGATAGTAACATTTTTAAGTTATAATTTTCAACTGGATTTATAAACTTACTGTCTTCTAGTGACCAAAGTGATCGAATCATGGGAATATATATATATATATATATATATATATATATATATATATATATATATATATCCATTTATACATATACTGCCTGTTTCCGGTGGTGTCACTCGCTTAGTTCATGATCCTCTAGAGACATAAATAAATTCGTTATTTATTGGATAGAATTGCTAACCTAAACGATTCACGGATTTAGGAGGAGTTCAGTGACATACACACGTACATAAGAATTATATTTATCAAAATATACATGCGATAAAAATCCGTAAAGTACTTTGGTTAATCACGAATAAAGATCATGAAAAATTAAGAAAATAAAACCTATAATACATTTTCAAGGAATAAGCGCAATAGAAACAACGAAATTATACATAATCTTATATATAGACAAACTTTTATAGTGTTATAGATGTTTAGCTCGTAAATTATCCATCAATCTTGTTGAATAGTTTAACATTTATGTAGTAGTAAAACAGTCCAATGGAAATCATAATAGTTATTGAATAGGTACACTGGCGTGTCTGTATCCTTGAGTGAGGATTATAGGTCATCGGTATAGTTCGAAGAGCACTTGCACTCCGCTTTTAACCAACAATGGCTGATAGTGTGTAGAAATCGAACAACTGATAAATAATAAATGAAAATAGTACATCATTCATCAAATTTTAATAATAAATAAAAGTTTAGAGTCTTTTTTAAAGGCTGGATGGGTGAAGAAACACAGGAAATTGACAGAGAAGGGACAAATTTGGTAAGCATAAAATAAATTTTTGTGAGTCAACCTTAAAAAAGACATATGCTGTCCTAGATTTTATTTTAGTAATCTTAACGGGAAACAATTCTATCATACATGATTGTTGAAAACCTTTAACAGTTTATGTGGAGCACGTAGCTGAAGCTCTTAAAAAGAAAACCCAGATTTTGAAACATTTTTCATTGGTGCACCGGTCTAATTTGTCTTAGCGTGATGATATATAGCATATATCCTTTCTGAATGTATGGACGATAGTCCATAGATATAACTGTTAGATATAACAGTGAAATAATTATTCAAATCGGAGCACTAGTTCCCGAGATTAGCGCATTCAAGCAAACAAACTCTTTAATTTTACAAAATTCCCCTTTAGATTGTCCGGCCACGTTTTTTTTGGTGCCCGTGCTTTTTAATGGAAATAATCGTTACTTGTCTCGCCCCTCATGGACGTTTTTGCATCGATTGCCCCGCGGGGCGAATGAAGCTAAAGTAGCTCTTAGGACTTAAATATTCAGCAAAGACTACCAAATGTTATGATTGTTATATCATCTAATACTTAAACTATATGTTACCTTTAATATAATATAATGTTACCTTTTGCTCATTAAATTAAGACTGGTGTAGCTTCATGTTCCGCTAAACTTTGAGATGGTGATAAAAGCTCATATAGGCTCATATCTACAAAATTAAAACTTACCTCAAGGGTTCTCATTGTTATTCACATCACTTATATAATCAAAAATACACATAATCACTAATAAACACTCGCAGTTTATAAAATACCACAAAAAAGGTAATGACCTTTGACGCGACACACGCACCTTTAGTTACGGTCGCTTTGTAACTGATTTATTTTATGTTTCTTCTATTTTCTGATGTTATCTCTACGGATATTTTCTTACGACAGTTACCGAGAAGCGAAATAGATAATACACATTATGTCTTAAAAGGAGAGAGATGCTTACATTTATGATTGCCCATGTATAGACAGATCTATCGTTCAAGCTTAGTAGTTGACACGAGAAATCTACTTCAAGTATGCTTTGTCAACCGGTAGTAGACATGGGCAATCTAAGTAATTGTCTGTTTCGTTTTCCCTCTTATATAAATGGAAGTTTATTAATAGCATTGGAATATATACGCTTCACCTATATACGAGTCGTTTAAAACGGCGCACCCTGTCGTTACTTAAGTTCATAGCGCATTTGCACCGCGCCCTCGGCCAACAGTGGTTCATAGAGTGCACAAAGCAAACATTTGATGGCCTACAAACGTGCCCATTGTTCGCTTTTCATTACTCTTTGATTTTTAGGCTGTGCGGAATTAGGTCACATAAAAAGCTTATTTTTAGATTTTCAGCATTGAACTTCTGAGTACCTTCTGCTTTTATAATAGTAAGGAATTTCGCAGGGTTCAGTTTTGTATTATTAGTGTAATTATTTTAACGAATGCACCGCATATAAATACATGTATGTGTGTGTAACCATACATATTTTCCACTTAGTCTAACTGAAGTGTTTATAAAGTAAATCCGATCTGGCTTATGTAATAATAAAACTCTATTGTATATTTATACCTAAGATGAAGCTGTGTAGATTTGGCAAATAAATAAATATAACTTAAGAAATAAAAAGCCTAATTCTTTAGCAAACTAACTTTTAGGTCTTGTTTATACAAATCTAAAACTTTAGATTTCCGAGAGTTAGAGGGAGGGAAAAAGTAAGATATGTTAGGTATTTTATTGTCATTAAAATTTTAAAATTGTCGAAAATTAATACAAATAATTTGTTGAAATCTCAAATGACGAATTGTAAATAAAAAACTATGTGTTTTATCTCTTTAATCTGATTGATATTTATATTAAATTAATGTGAAGCATGATTAAGATTTAATAAACTGCTACCCAGCCCAATAGATTCCCTTTTTTCTATCCTATTTTTTAATTATTCGTTCCGAAAGAATCATCGAAAAATTATTAGAAAAAATAAACAAAGCTGAAATCGTTATGTTCGTTTTCAAGTTATGACGTGACCCTAAGTGATTTCAGTTTGTATTTCATTTAAAATTGTGTAAATGGAAATCACAATTTTAATACAACGAAAAAAAACTTGTAATTCCATATTTTAGAGTGAAGAAGGTTTAGAAATCATTTGTAGAGTTGCAATCAGTTTTAGATTTGCCTCAACATAATTTTAAGAAATCTGTCAAAAAAATCCTTCTACAAAAGGCATATAATAATATTAAATATTATTTAAGCGATAAAAATGTTTTGACTTGATTCCAGTTGCACACAGAAGCAATATATTACACATTGGAGCATACAAAACTATCTTTAAAAGAGTTACCGTTGAGTTTCTCGCCGGTTTCTTAGCGGATCCATCTTTCAGAACCAGTGGGAGATTTGTTACCAACGGACATTCTACTGACGATTCAGAAGTGGTTTATGAGCCTACTTAAATAAATAATATTTTGAATTTGTTTTGTATTGTTTATTTATATGGTTTGACCAATTGCTCTTGATTTTTATAATGATCCAATTTCATTAAAGTTATTTAACTTTAATGAAATTGAAATTGAAATTGGATTAGTTGTTAAAAATATCTCAATATATCAATCTAGTGATACCTCTTTTAAGAAGCCTTTTGATACCTTATTTATTACTAATTCAATCATTGAAGCCTTACAACTTAAGCTAGCCTATGCACATTGTAATACTTGTCATAAATGTCAGAAGACTACTGTACTTGGAGAAAAATATATGAGACAAATGCAAATCATTTTAAATTTGCTTTAATCACATACCATCAGTCGAGATCACAGTAAAGCGCTTGTTAGCAATAAAAAAATTACATATTCCAGAAGTGAAACTTCTTTGGCAAACTAATTTTTAAGCCTTGTTTATATGTATACAAATCTAAAACTTTGGATTTCCAAAACAGTGGGAGGGGAAAAGGAAAATATGTTAGGAATCTAATGAATTTAATAGTCATTTAAATATTAAAAATGTCGAAAATTAATACAAATAATTTATTGAAATCTCAAATGACGATTTGTTAATAAAAAAAAACTCATGTTTTATTGTCAATATTAGAAATTATTAATAAAATTTTGTTTTTGAATTTAAAATTTAGAAAAGAGTATTTATGAAATATTTTTATTTTATGAATAGTATTTTAAATTTAAAAATACCGAGTTTTCAAACGATTTAGCATACAAAACGCTGCACATCTTCGTGGCGCTAATCACGTGTTTCATCCGTAAAAATTATGCCCTCAAAAAGCAGTTTCACTTAAACAAAATTTGTATGTGACACGTTAAGGAAGTGATATTTCTTTGGCTTATGTTGTATTAAATTCTACACTAATTTTATCTAATACAGCAAACGTTGTTTTGCCATATAATAATTACTATCGCTATTAAAAAAGGGGTTGTTCGTAGACGAGTGAAAATTTAAGGTTATATGTAATTTTTAATTCCACACCATAAAAAATAACCAAAAAAAAAATTAGGGGTGGATCAACCTTAACATTTAGGGACATGAAAAATAGATTTTGTTAGATTCTCCACCCTAGCCGATATGCACGATAAGATTAATGAAAATCGGTCGAGCCTTTACGGAGAAGTCCAACTTCTAACACCGTAACACGATAATTTTATATATTAGACTAGCTGACCCAGTTGTTTTGCCATATAAAAAAAAATTATAAAACCTTTCATTCGATTCAGTCACACTTAACTACATACAACAATACAATAGACAAATATACTAGATACATTATATATAAAATTTTATTATAGTTAAATGTGACACCGACTTGGGAGCACCGCTCAGCTACTAATGTTGGCTTTAGCCCAACGCTGGTTTTCAGCGGCGACCCTAAAAATATCCTATTATAAATAAATATACTATATAAAGATAAATAAAAAAATAAATGAGTCGGGAACGTCAGTATCAGCCTATGCTGTTGTATAAAATGATTACTTAAAATTTAAAGGGGATAGACGTGTATGGGTAAATAAATAGTGGTTATACGATGAATATGGAAAGTTGTTATATAATTACTATTATCGCTATTAAAAAAAAGGGGTTGGTGATAGAAAGGTGAAAATTTAGGGTTGTGTATATTTTTGTATGCTGTATCACAAAAAAATAAAAACAAAACATTTCGTCCAAGAATTAAAAAAAAAATTAAGGATAAACAACCCTTATCATTTAGGGGTATGAAAAATAGATAGTTGCCGATTCTCAGACCTACTAAATACGCATATAAAATTTGGTACAAATCGGTAAAGCCGTTTCGGAGGAGTACGGTAACTAACATTGTGACAGTAGACAAGTAGACAGTTTCCGTAATTTCTTCTAAATAAAGTGTGTCTGAGTAAAGATCTAACAGTAATATAAATACTTAAATAGACGTTCTCGCGTAACGCATAATGAAAAAAATTTCCTCCCGTTATGTAAGAAGTTTCACTTAAAAATACTGCTGGGCCATCATCACCATTAGGCTTTACTTGTTCCTTAAGCTTCAACAGAATTAGTGCAAAGGCGACAAAAGGCTTTAATCAGCAGAAACATTGTTTACGATAGTCTGCAGCACCAAGTCGGGCATCTAGGTTCGCGGGTCAATTGCGCGGGTCGCGTTGCATCGGCCGTCGACCTCGGTCACTAGGTCGCTCGCTGCAGCTATGTTTTCTTTATACCCACTCTTGAACTTTGCTATTGAAAACACATTTAGATTATCGATGCTAATAGACAGTTAACTTTATTAATAATTATTTACTAGTACGTCAAAAAAAAAATTCATATAGGTTTTTACGAAAATTACGCTCACGCACGAAATTTCTCACACTTACAGTTTACATAGGGAGTACACAATGCGTAATCGTTTGAAGGTTTGGTAGTTCTAATATTTACAAATAACATGTGGCAATTTAATTTGCCACATGTCATTTAATGTTTAATATATTATTTGTTTACGCATATATTACAATCTGGACGCATACAAACAACAGGACACAGAGGTCACTTTCACAACGAAAAAAGAAGCGAAAGAAGCAGCACCGTTAATATTCAAAAATTACACGCAAGAATTAATATATCATCGATTATATATTTCATAAAATATAAATTATAAATATTTCATATATTCTCATTTCTAAATTTTAAATTCAAAAACGAAAATTTCATTAATAATCTCTAATATTGATAAAAAATACGTGGCATTTTTATTTACAACTAGTCACTTGAGATCTCAATAAATTATTTGTATTAATTTTCGACACTTTTAATATTTTAATTACAATGAAATTCTTAACATATCTTACTTTTTCTCTTCCTCTTAGTCTCTGATATGTAAAGTTTTATATCTGTATAAATATAAACAAGAGTTAAAAATTAGTTTGCCAAAGAAAATTCACTTCTGAGTAAGTACACGTTAATTTGTACGCACATACTTTGTATTTATTAAATAATGCCTTTAAAATACATTAAATCAATAAAGAATACAGTGCATTTAAAATATAGTATATATGTGTATTTATCAATGATTGACAATCATATCAAACGTCGTAAAATATCATTAAAAAAGTTTATATTGTCAATAGAATTAAGGAAGTTACATTAGAACGATTACTATAGTGGTTAAGTTTTCTTAAAATTCCTAATATTCTACGTAATTTTGTTAATTTTCTTTCTTTCATACGAACTTTCTCCTGATTAAGCACAACCCAAAAAGAATTTCGCAAACGATGAAAGACTTTTGTATTCTTTTTTATTTAAATGTAACATATTTTGTTTGAAAAAACTAGTCAAATTAACAGAGTATCTTTGGCGAAATGTGTGATTGTAGAAGTATTTGGATTTAACTTTAATAATGTTCAAACTTATAATTTAAATTTATTATGGTCGAATTTCGACCATGATTATAAGTAGCTTACTAGCTGACTCACACAATTTTATCTGCGTCTCGTAAATAACAAATTTAGTTAGCATAAAAAAGGGTTTAGTGAGTCAACCTTATCTGATAGGTTTATGCTGTCGAAGATTTAATTTTAGAATTTTTAAAGGGAAACATGATTTTTATGAAAATTTTACCGTTTACGCACAGTGCTCGGAGCAGACGCTATGAAAAGGAAGAGAAACCCCAATTTTGAAACATTTTTCACTGGTTCATTGTTCCTAATGATTTTAGGGTGATATAGTAGTGATATATTACAAAAATAGCTTGTAGCTTTTTTAGATAAACGGGCTAACTAACACTTGTTTCTGAGATTAGCGTGTTAAAACAAACAAACTCTTCAGCTTTATAATATTACTGTAGACTATTATAAAATTGTTATTTTATAAAAGGCTGTATATAAATAATATCCTTACTAAATGTAGGTTTCTGAACCTTCAACCATACTAAATATTTGACATCGTATGCTTAAATGTGAGGGTTATTTATATATAAATAATATAAACTCACGTCACAAAGATATCGATTTTAGATTGACTCTTTTCGAACTCGCTTGGCATCCTTGGTCAGGACCCATTTATGCAAATTACTTTCAAAATATGCAGTTTTTCTCGCATAGAATATCACAATGATACATTTTTAATGAAATATTTTGCCAATAATCTTTTTAATTTATGGCTATGGCTTGTATATTACAGGATGTTGATTATTATTGGTTACTGATGTCAAATTGATGTTGTGTCATTCGTACATTAGAATTTATGTAAGCTAATCACATACGACTCATTATATTTTAATTATTGACGTAAGATTTACGAAATATTACTGCAGGTAGATATAATAAAGCAGGTAAATATAATAAAATTTTTTTTTTTTTTTTTATTGCTGACGGATTAGCACTTGACTGTGATCTCACCTGATGGTAAGTGATGATACAGTCTAAGATGGAAGCGCGCTAATCTGTTAAGAGGCGATATACCCCTTACGGTTTCTACACAGCATCGTACCGGAACACACATTTCTTTGTTTGGCGCTACGTTTTTGCTGGTAGGGCTACCTCCGCTAGCATAGCGAATACTCGCACCACTGCGCCAGCGAGGCCGTCGAGTCTGTCATTACGTCATCTCTACGTAAAATTTATGATCTTCATATGACCTATGTATAAAGTATTTATAGGTCACGTGTTCACTGGGATAGTCCAGCTTGTCAATAGATCTATAAAACCTTTCAATATTATGTATATTACGTAAATAACGTCTATACTTTCATTGTGAATAGAAGGTTCCGGCACACTTTTGCATTGAAGACTTTCGAGGGTCTATCTATACTACAGTCCTACTCGTTCCAGTCTGGCGAGTTGATCTTCTTGTTGCGTAATTTTCTTGAAATAAATATACCTTAAAGAAAAATCTTACAATCATGCCACTCATTACATTTGCACTGCCAGTGACAAACCAATGTTGACCAGTAAGATATCTAAACTAATATTATAAAGAGGAAACATTTGTGTTTTGGTATGTTTGAAACGTTTTCCAATCGAGAAACCCATCTATGATGGATGGCAATATTTTGATAGATGGAGAATAAGTGGAAGAGGTGAAAGAATTTGTATTCTTGGGATCTAAATTTACAAAAGATGGAACAAGTGAAAGTGATAATGAAAGGAGAGTGAATGCAGGGAATATGGTAAATGGTGCTTTGCACACCTTTATGAAAGGCCAGATGGTGTCTCAAAGGGCCTGGCTTGCTGTGCATGCAGGAGTGTTGGTGCCAATACTTATTCTGTTAATACTTTACTGTATGATAGTGAAAGGTCGGGTATGGCAGAAGAATCACAATAGTAAAATAAATGAGGTGGAGATTAGAGCGTTAATAAGTATGAGTGGGTTGAATCTGAGTGATAAAGTAAGAAATAGCGTGATAAGAGAACGTTGTGGTATAAAAGAAGATGTAGTGGCTAAAATTGAGAAAGGTATGCATAGATGGTTTGTGAGAATGAATGAAAAGAGACTGACAAAAAGGATTTATGAGTCAACAGTGAATGCGAAAGTTGGAAGGGGAAGACCAAGGCGAACGTTCCTGGATCAAATCTAGGACATTTTAAATAAGGATCAAGAGTACTCTAAACCGCCGAACTTCTATGAAAGTTTTAATGAGAATGAAAGAAGCGAAGGAGATATGCAGGGATCGTGGCAAGTGAAAGAACGTGGTCTCTGCCTACCTCGATGGGAATGAGGCGTGAAGCTATGTATGTAAAATTTACTGGAGAGATTAAATAAATCTTTCATTACATCCTTGAAAAAAAGAATTTTTAAATACCTGTTCTTTTAAATTAACTAATATCAGATGTTACGGAAATGATGTTACGGGTCCAAAGGTTTATTGGTTAGATATATATTCGTTGTAAAATAAAATCAGTATATTGATTACATTGTGAATATGAGTGTGTATTTAATAATCTGAAAGGAAGTAATTAAAAACTAAGTGAACTAAAACCTTTTTCTTAACAAAAATAACTCTATAACTCAACTAAACTATGAAAAATTTGAATGAATAATTAGTATGATATGATCTCTGAACTTCGATAGTTGCTCTTGCGAATTCAAACAGAATATTAGCGATAACAAGGTAAACAGCAGAGTTAAAGTCAGTAAATAGCTAAACGTCCTTATGCAGGACAAAGGCCTCCAAAGTCTCAAGAGAGAGGACTTTTCGATCAAAGACCTACCAATGCTCTACAGCAAGCTGGCAGGCTATTTAAATCCCACAATTGTTCCATGGATATACATATGTTCTCATGTTTTATTTCATCGAAAAGCACATAACGCCTTTCAAGTAAAAATTAATCACAAGATTTGAGCCTGTGACGCTTAACAAGGATCGCTGTTTATCCATTTGTATTTTTAAACAAAAATTAAACAGGAAAACTGAAGTTGTTCGTATTTTAAATAGAAGTTCCAGGTATTAATCTAACAGCCTGCACTATATTCTCGGAGTGCTGACTATAAATTTAGTGTACTTTACTACTTAAGTTTATCTTTCTTCTTGCACATCGAGTTAAATTGTGTACTATCGCCGTAGTGGCTTATAGAAATAGTGACCTATTTGATGATCGTTTATTTAAATATAACAGCTAAAATAGTCATATTTTTTCACAATTTTAAGCATTGTAATCAACGTAAGGTAATTAAGAACCTATTAATGACACACTACTAAGCACATGCCTCCTTTCTTATGGGAGATGGGGATTGGGAGCCCCACCATGCAACAGTGAAGGCTGCTCCATACCAAAGAGTTCAATGATGAATTTTAAAGGCCTATCAAGCACATTATAATAAGAAACATAAAAGTGCCTGCTAACGATTTGATTCCTAGACTCAATCTTTTATTATGGTCTTCAAGCCTTAAGTATTGTAAGAAGCCAGTATTAGTATAGTTATCTAATTCAAAACATTTGTTTCATTAAATCCTTGTAACCGAATTTCAGTCATTATGATGTGGACCGCAATGCTTGCGTTGGCCAGCGTTTTCATCTTCTGATACTTCAGAATTGGATCCAAAAAGAAATAGCTAATTCATCATCTACGTTCCAACTACAACAGTGGTTAAAACTGTAAGTGGTTAAGCCAACCAGCCTCCTAGATCTAAAAGCACTGGGCGTCCACTGCCTTGTGAGCAGCAGGATCTGTCACCACCACCAGGTGCGGGTGAAGATGACGGCGTTGACGACGTGCCGGCAGTGGCAGAACTCGGATATGACTAACACTTGGACTGACCTGGATGGTTCCACTGGCGTAAGCTGTTGGTAACCAGCCCGTTAGAACAGCGAACTGAAACAAATGCCGGGAATCGTCGATACCTGGAAAAAATTAGCTTGGATATTGATGCATTGCCTTGAGACCTGTACCCCACAACTTTGATGTGAAGAACCCCGGATTAAGGTTGTAAAGCGTTACAAACTTTATAATTTATGATATTTAAATGTGATAATTTATGATATGTAAATCCAAGGGGTTGGGATGTAGTAGAGCTAAACACTCACAGAAAAGAAAAGTTTTGCTTTGCGAGATAAGATTTGATGATAGGGAGTTAACAAACCACAATAGAAGCTTCCCACGAATCCAGACTTGAAAGCGTTAGGATATAGGATTTTCTTAATTTGCCCTGCTTGGAATTGATCCCTGGATATCTGTTAGCGAAGTGTGTAGTTGCGTCGTTATGCTGGCGTGGTTTGTGTTTTAAAGATAAATGATTAACTACTGTACTACTATTTGCTGATATGTTTATTGTTCTTTTAAGCATCATGTTTTAATGGCTATATGGTTTTAATGACAAAAATATCTTAAATGTAACATGACTAGAAGTCATTGATGAATTAGGCGCCCATAATCGATTTAATTCTTGTAAAACTTTATAGTAAAAGGTTTTATTCTACTCACGTGGCATTGCGAGGCATTGCGAGGCATAAAAATATCAATATTACATACCTCCATTGCATTTAGAAGACTGTATTATTAATCACATAATTGCGTGATTATGAAATTGACTCGATTAATTACTGCAATTTTCGGGTGAAACCTAACTTGTGTAATTTCAAACCTACATTTAAAGTGATTATAAAGTCTCCCTTAATTTATGAAAAAAATAATTTTTTGATAGTTCTTTAATAATAACGACAATATTGCGTGTTGCTAAAATTAGTTTTTTATTTCTCTCCTATCCATTGTTTTCATGACCATGAGCCTCGGCCGAAGCCTTCCACCAATACAGGGAACATTATTATTATCGTATATTATATTACTATATGTCGTAAAATATATTCAAGATTATTATAGATACTTATTCAATTATTATTATGTTTAGCTTATATCTAACTCTAGATGTTGAATGTGTACATTATATTGATTAATTAGAAAACTTAACGAAGTTATGAGGACAATATTGAGTAAAGTAAAGGTAAGTAGCAGCTTATAAACTTTTAACTGCTATGCACAAATGTTTTCACTCATAGGGCGGATGAGTTTTAAAACCAGCACTGCTCTTCTGCGGATTAGCAGGAATAACATATATCCTAAAATTGCTCTAAGGATATATGTTTTAAAATCATCATTGTGCCTTTAGGTAAAGGAAAACATGGCGGGCACTATCTTTGTTTTCTCAAAATGTCATCTCACAGAAGGCGGCATCAGAGAGGGAGAGTGAAGCTTCAGCTGAGGCCTCCTCTATTCATAGGGCACCGGGAGCCAGGAGACGTGTCTCGCGCATCTCTTCTGAAGGACCCGCTGGGTTTTAGTGGGTAGTCTGGTCTTCAGCAAGTCCCGCACTCTTGGTTCAAGGTATAACATTCTGCCGGAATGCATTTTCCAGCGAAAAAAAGTGAAAGAAACCATACGAATCCCATGAGAATGGATCTAAGCCTCAAAAATTCCTTTATGATTTAGGAGGCTTATGTCCAGCTGCGGGACCTTAATAGGCTGCTACTTTGGGTGGTTATAACAAAGAAATGTACGGTAAGTAACAGCCTATTAACAACCGACTGTTGGGCACAGGCCTCCTCAATAATAGGAGAAAGGGTTTTTAGACCCACCAAGCTGCTCTAATGCGGGTTGGCGGGCTATATACGAGTATAAAGCAGAAGCACTTTCGGGATTTGCTTTTAAGTTTCTTTTTACACGAGAATCTATTCAACTTACCCCTGTTTTATAATGAAATAAGTATATACATTTATATAAGAATCATATTTATGTAACAAATATAAATTCCCACAACTTTTTTTTTGTATAATTAACAACACAGGCCGTGGCATAATTTAAACTTAATAAACACGAACGCAAAACTAATCAATTGCACAATAAAGTTGCATTCAAAAAATTGGCAACTCGCGGTACACTGTAGTCGTAACAAAGCACGTAACAACGAAAAACTCCGTCTTCGTGCCGATTTTAAAGTTATCTGGACAAAGTAGTCGAATAAGAGAAAAGTTTCGCGTTCGAAACGTTTTAGCTGTATATTCCAATGGTTTATGTTGAGGCAAACGACGGAAAACAAAACGGGGAAAAAAAGTTTCTCTTACAATAAACATAAAACGTGAATACGTTTTTATATCCCCACTCTACACTCTTCCTATAATATGTATATTGTACAATTGGGAAGACACTGACCCCTAAGTCACAGGCTTACCTAGTTTAGGGGTCCAGGATATTTTAATTATGTATATCTTTTATGCCCAAATAAAGTTATTATTATTATATCTTGTTCAAAATCAAAATATTCTTTATTCAAGTCGGTTTAAAAAGCACTTTTGCATCTTCAGTCTGTCCATTGGTTACTCTTCTAAATATCGTTTTGTATGTTACAATGTATAATATTTTGCTTCTGTGAGCAACTGGAATCAAGTCCAAATATTACTAACGCTTAAATAATCTTCTTCATACAATATGCCTTTTATAAAAGAATGTTTTTGACATAATTTTTATAATTATGTTGAGGCAAATCTAAAACTGATCTTAAAAAATGCGTAAGTTCAACCCGACAGAACCAGTTTATTTCTATTTCTTGTATTAAAAATGTGTATTTCGCTATTTTTCTTTATATAAGGGTGGCTACTTATTTTACTACTGGGTTGAACATAGTTGAGAGATCTTATACCCTTTGACGCTTTGTCTTTATTTCCAAGGTATTCTAGGTCAAAAAAGTGAGTGACGCAAATTTTCATAATTTAAACGTGACGTAAGTGTAGTATGCTGAGAAATAAATGAGAATTAGAAATAAAAGAATAAGACGTAAGGTAAACAGATTCTTCTCCTGACATCTCTGTTTGACACAACCACCTACAGCAGTAACGTCTTGACAGCAGCAGGGTCTATGGAACAGGGTCAAAATAGCGACATAATATATAATTGCCATTGTGGTACCCAGGTGGGGAAGGACCAGGATTAGTGGACTGTGTGCCGTAGACATGTTATTTAATATATCTGTTTAGTTAGTCTTTGTTCATCAAAGTTAAACTTATTGTAAACTCATAATGATTGGTAGTCTTTGTACTTCGTAATAAATGATCGTCAAGCATCTAGTCTCTTAATCACCAATCGCGCTACAACTGTATGGATTCTTAGGGCTTAGATTTTCGGTTCTCGGTCTTCAGTTATTCGTTGCTTTGGTCTTCAGGATTCGTCGACAGTGATCTTTTTGTTTTAATTTACAGTTCCCCGACGTGGAGATCGGGGCCTTTATTTATCATAATAACTTTTAAACAATTTGTGTTTACCTAAGTTGTAATAGTAGTTATGATTATTCTATTTTACAGTGTTCATTACCATTGTTATCTATTTATATTTACACAGGTATTTATACTTTTACGGTAACATTCCTTTTGCGATAATCAGGACATATTTTTGGCAATATTGCAAACAAGACTTTTACAAAAACAATTTTGATAAAAACAGGTGTATACAATTCCATTTCAGTTATAATTGAGACTTACATATTAATTAAAATAATAACAGCAAAATAGCAGTGGTATCAATTATTTTAGTCTCTATTTAAGTAAGTTTATCGTGTTTCATACCTTTTCTTAACTATTTTAAATATATGTTCGAGATCTTACATCAAGATTCAGGCGATGTCTTTGTGTGTTAGTGTTTGATTGATTTTAAGTTGTGTATTGTCGTTCAGGGTTCTTTATTCGGTTCTTCACAGTTCACATTTCGCGTTTAGTTGTAGGATCTACTCCGATCTGAAATGTAAGGCGAAATAGTTTGATCGAATCACGAGATTGCCTTTTATACCCACTACGTACATGCGACCGTGCTGAGCGGGAACTAGGGCCAGAGCGGGTACCGGGGTAGGTGCGGGAGAGGTATCACTAGCGGTTGACCAATCAAGGCGACAACATACCCGTTAATACAATGTAAATGTCATTAAACCACGAAAATATGAGTTTAAAATACCTTTTGTAACATCTGAAATATCAAAACACGGCTAACCTTTCTACACGGTCTTTATATTAGCTTTTTTTTAATGAATAAACAAATACATTACTTAAATGGAACAATGTAAACTAAACTTTGTTCTGACTTCACATTGAGTACAAAGTTGGATTAAATACAAAGTTATACGTAAAATATAGACCCGAATAAAAGAAAGTAGTACATGCTAATAGCGGGCATGCAGTCGTGCACTGACAAAGTGCAATATTCGAGTCGGCTGCTCCTCGGACTACAATGGACGGGGCCTTCTGTATATTTCTATACATTAATAGGTCACTTATCTTTTGGTGACCTGTTTTGCTTACTTACTGTTTAGCAGTGATTTTTCTGCATTCCAATTCAATATTATTCTTTTTTATTGTTTTATATGGAATGCTCCAAATAAATGATACACTCAAAATCAAAATCATAATGTTCGTCATTCAAGTAGACTCAAAAAGCACTTTTGAATCGCCAGTAGTCTGTCCGTTGATAAATCTACCACCAGTTCGGAAAGTCGATTCAGCTAAGAAGAAACCGACAAGAAACTCAACGGTTATTCCTTTGAACATAGTTTTTGTAGGTTATAATGTGCTTAGCTTTCATGTGCAACTGGAATCAATCCTTTGTATAATAGGACGTTTTGACATATTTCTTAAAACTATGCGGAGGCAAACTCAGAAGTGATACGGGTATCTTATTAAAAATATGTGCTCAACCCGATAAACAATTTCTGAACCTTTTTCACTCTAAAATTGCTTAACAAGTTTGTTTTTATTTCTTTTATTAAAATTGTATTTCGCACCTTTTGCTGTATAAATGAATATTATCACGGATATATAATATATTATTCGATATGTTAAATATTGTGACGGTACTGTGAGAATTGATATTTCGTTGAATTTTTCTCTTAAGGTAACGCGAAATCCTATTTGATATATTGAACTGCTTTTTTTGCAATATAAAGATTCGACATATTCGACATTTAATTAGGCATTTTCAATTTATATTGACAGAAAACTCTCTTCTCTATGACTATCTCCATCGTCGTCGTCGCCGCTTCAACCGATGGACGACCATTGCTGGACATAGGTCTCACGAAATGATTCCCACAAGGCCCGATCTTGCGCCGCCTGGCTCCAGCGGCTACCGGCGACACTCTTTATGCCATCGGTCCACCTTATGGAGGTCTACCTACATTGCGCCGCAAGTGCAAGATCGCCACACCTTCGGGCCCTAACGTCCATCGGGCCGTCAGACTTCGGTTCTGCAACGGATGTCCTCATTTATGATTTGATCACGTAGAGAGACTCCGAGCATAGCCCTCTCCATCGTACGTTGAGTGACTCTGAGCTTTCGTATGAGGCCCAGTTAGCGACCACGTTTCGGAGCCACTAAACCCTAATCTAACCCAAATACCCCCCGAAACTCCTATCTGAAATACTGTCATTTCCTATCTATAACATTCCACATCGATAAATGGCGGTATATCCATTCCCCGCTGACGTTTAATAAGTTTTTCTCCAAACTATGTTTTCTCGTTTGTTGTTAATTTCGCACGAAACTAATTTTATATTATAGGTTCTGAATAGTATTTTTTTAAATACTGCTTTTTAACAACTTTTTTTAAATTTTCGGCAAAAAAGCTACTAGATTATATATACACTACTAGATACTAATGACTAGATTTCTTATAAAAGTAATGAGTTTTATTGGTCCTTTAATATTATTTCGGGTAATCCGATAAAATGTGATGATGATCGAAATGCAAATTGTAAACGTGGTGATTTATTTTTATTTACATGAATCTGTCAAAGTAAAGTTAAAATAATTTATTTAAGTAATCTGTGTAATCAGTTTTGAGAAATGTCTTAAATGATATATAAAAAACTCCCCCAATCACGTTCCTAACTGTGTCGTCCCCTAAATGTGTTTGTATGTGTAATTAGAGAATATTTTATTTTTCCTTTTTTGCTTCTGATATTTACGGTTTAATAAATATACATATGATTGTTCTCTCTCTATACACTGGCATTACATTTTTGTTATTATGTACAATTTTTTCTGTCTATTTATATATCTATTAAAGATCTTTTTTACTTTTTTATATTCGTATTTGAAATAGATTTATTTTCATTTTTTTTATTCATTATTACGTTTTAGTTAAACCTGACTACAATTCGCTACAAAAACTTCGTGTTATTATCACCTATCAGCAAGTAAAAGCCTGGTAACTTCTATTAGTCTGCATTTTTAGTGTTTGTTATCACCAAATAGCTTGATTATACTTTTATAAATTCTAATCACAGACAGGAACTTTAATTTATATCTATAGATTAGAAATCTGGTTTCACTTGGCGGTGTCCCAACAACGATATCAATTGAAAAGGATTTTGTGCTAAGGGCAGAATAACCGCAGATAACCCCCCGAATGTATCTTTAATAACACGATACGCCTATCATCGTAAGTCTGGGTCAGTGGTTCATTGAATTTTATGAATAGTTCTAATGTCTGAAACCAAGAAACTGGCAAGAACGTATCACGGAGAGCTCACCACTCTGTATGCTCACAAAAGCGTCAAAGGAAGGCTTTTGAACAGTAATGACCGCGTTTAAATCAGTTCCTTAGCTTTCTAATGATGGATGTATGTATAAACGCACAAATATATTAATAAATACCTTAGATACGAATTTCATATATAATTAAGTATATACATAATATGTTTCTTAATATTAAATCTAAATAAGTAGCAGGCCATTAACTTCCAATTGCTGAGCGCAGGCTTCCTCACTCAGATGTCATTAAATTTGAGACAATTTTCGGAATAGCATTAAGTCGGAAGTAGCACATGTAAACGTAAACAAAGACCTCTATAAAAAATATAGAAATTTAATAACAATCCAACAAATAACATAACAATGATCGCTAACATTAGTTTCACGAGAAAGGCTATAACCTGAATATGATTTTAAACCACAAAACTCCCCCACTCGTTCGTTAACTCAAATTGACTGACTTAAATTTAGAAATGTGACTCTTTTCGGAAAATATTCGGTCATATAGTACGGATGTCCACACATTTCCATGGGGATTGGGAGGCACGAGTGACATCGCGGAGAACAGGTAGTTCGTTAATAAAATAGATCTGAAAAACTTTACATTTCAGGCAAAAATGGTGTTGATAGAATAATGCTTGCAGACAGATGACAACGTCAACTTTAGTGGTCAGTAAACAAAAATCGAGTAACTCCGCAAAAATCGGGGATGTGAGAAATAAAACATTTGACAGGTATTGTGGAGCAATATTTTCATACAAATTGAGTGTCTGTTGCCAAACCGCCATCTTGGCGACTTTAGTTTTCTTTTCAAATAAACGCGTTAAGTCGTGACCTGATTTTAAGCTCAATCTTAAGTAAATTTTATTAATGGAAAGGGATTTTGACGGTCTTGCAATAACGCCGATTAACTTGCGAAGGTTCCGGTTTTGATTATACAAAAACAAATAACATTTAGTCCACAAATTGAACGCCAAACTTCATTTTGAAGAAGGCAGTCGTTGGTAGTGATTTAGTAACAATTACTTATGGACTGCCTGTGGACCAGAGCAAATTTAACTAATTGAGTTTTCTAATTTATCAAGCTTTGGACTTGTAGGAGGCGTCGTTATATACCTCCCTATCAAGTCAACCACCACAATGACAGAAATAACCACTTATTAGAATAGCGCGCAACCATCTATGACTATATTATCATATACCGAGTAAGGTCACTGTTTTGTGATTATTGTTGGTTGTACTTGCAGATGATCATAAATGCTTTTTTACTGCTGCTAGTTTCACGCTGGAGGGTAAAAACACCTTAATATTGTATTCCAAGATGGTAGCGCGCTTACCTGCGATGAAAATTAGTTTTAAAAGTTTGTAAATAGCATAATAATATAACGCAATTTTCTTTTTTAACGGCACTGCTGGCATAGTTGTAACTATGCAAGGATCGTCAGCAAAACGAGTTGGAGGCTAGTTGCTTCTCTTTGTGAGACTGTCATTTTGCAGTAGGAGGCGTTGGTGAGAGAATGCGAGGCTAATAACCCTCGGCCCGTCATGAGAGGGTAAGGAGTTGGAGACAAATGTTTGCCCGCCCGCTGCCCTTACTTGAATGAAACTTCTGTATAATGCATTTGGGATGCTATCGGAGTGAAATGCCCCGTGTGATCTTCTGGCTCCCCACTATATCAGATGCAGAATGTTCCGCTACACGTAAATATATTTCCCAGCGAAAAAACATAGTAGTAACTATCCTCGGTCGAAGTCCCCAACCAATCTAGATTAGACATTACTTTTCCTTAATTTGAACTGCCGAGAATTCAACCTCTGGATTTAAGTGGATTTATTCAAAAACTTTCAAGTAATTAACACTGACGTCATACTAAAACGCGTCAATCTAAAAATAAGGTGCCGTAAGTAGAGTTGATAAGACTAATTATCAAGGTATCGGAACTAATTGTTTGGAAGTACAGACTGCATATAAGCATCATTACTGATTATTATTGGTACGGCCAAATATTATTTATTTCCGCCGGGAGGCTTCGGCTGGGTGGCTAGATAGCACCCTATCAGCAAAGACATACAAACAAGAAAGGGATTTATGTTTCGGTACGATGTACGGTAGAAACCATAAGAAAAGTGCCTTTTACTAGATCAGCGTGCTTCCATCTTAGACTGTATCATCATTTATCATCAGGTACCTCAGTCTAGTGCTAATCTGCAATAAAAAATATACTTCGGGATATATACATCGATGTTATTATGAGTCATGATAAATGACTGAACTAATATAAATTGTTTCAGAAGTAATCACCTTCCTAATTATACTGGTGACATTATATGAGTAAAACATATTATTTAGATAAATATTTCATTAACTTTTTTAATTTGTCTCATAGCAACATTTTATTAAAAACTAATTTTTAGGTCTTGTTTATATTTCTTCAAATCTAAAACTTAGACTTCCGAGACTTAGAGGGAGCGAAAAAGATATGTTAGGAATTTAATGTATTTAATTGTCATTAAAATATTAAAAGTGTCGAAAATTAATACAAATAATTTATTGAAATCTCAAATGACGAATTGTGAATAAAAGTGCTATGTGTTTTTGTCAAAATTAAATTATTAATTAGATTTTGTTGTTGAATTGAAAATTTTGGAAGGGAAATTTATGAAATATTTATATTTAATAAGAAATAGTATATTAAATTATAGAATGACGAGGGGAAAATTAAAATGCCACATGTTATTAGTAAATATTAAAACTAACTAACCTTCAAAGGAATTAGCATAAAAACGCTGTATATCTTCGTGATGCTAATCACGCGTTTCGTCTATAAAAATTTTATCCTCATGCGCCTAAAAAAGTTTCTCTTCAATAATACGACCCTAGATTATAAATGAATAAGATTCATGTATTGCAGGAAACGCAACACCAACGGAGTCAGTTATTGGCGGGAAAGGAAAAAAGGCAATCTATTATTTGAAATAGGATAATAAATTAAAAATGTTTGATAATACAGGATATATTGTCTACAGCGCTCTTAATTTACATAAATGTTACGATAAATAACATATTATTATAACAATAATACGACCATAGATTATAAATGAATAAGAGTCATGGGTTGTGAGGGAGGGCACCACCAACGCAGTTAGTATTTGGCGGGAAAGAGAAAAAAAACAATCCATGACTTGAAATCGGATAATAAATTATAAATGTTTGATAATACATGATATAATGTTTACAACACTTTTAATTTATATAAATTTTATCGTAACAAACATTTTATTCTAATTGTAATATCAGACCATAAATCAAGACCATAGATTATAGCAGGTTTGGGCAAATGGCGGCCCTCGCGCCGCATCCGGCCGGTGGTAGAATTTTGTCTGGCCCGTGAAGCATTGTATATATTATTGGTTTTTGTAGGAGGTTTTTTGAAGGAATTTTGTTTGTATTGAGAATAGGAGAGAGAACGGAGCAGCATAAAGCACAGGGGCGTAGGGTTCTCCGCCGACATATTCATTAATTGGACCTATTATTTAATTTCTTATTCTGTGGGCGCTCGTGGGTAAGGTTGGTGCAATCAAACACTTTATTAATTAGCTCTAATTCTAATGCTCAATCACTTAATGTTCCCGATATCATTTTACACAAACTCATTAACAATAATAGCTAGGAACGCGACAGTTTCAAAAGTCGACCACCCCGGCCGACCGCCACTCGAGAACTGCCGAGAGACGGGCCGGACCGCCACTTATTGACTCTGCCCCCACGCCGACACAAAGATGGCGCCAGCGTTCCACAGACTCTTTCTTGCACTCCGACATATATATATATATCTTTATTAATTACATATATTTGCCCACCCCTGGACTATAAAGTATAAATGGATAAAATAATGTACATTGTCTATCCAGCGCAGTTAGTTATGACGGGAAAAGATAAAGGCCATCCATGAACATAGAATAATATTATAAATATGTGATACTACATGCATAATATATTATTTACGACATTGTTAATATATATAACGTATATAGATAGTAACTTATTATAATTATAAAGTAGTATAAATTAATAAAAAATTAGAGAATGCCTGGAAGTCATAGATACTAGCTATAGGCTTGTCTTTGAAGAATATAATTATAAACGTTTGATAATTAATGAGCACTATATATATAAAAAAGTTAAAAGTGCATGCGTACAAAGCACATATGTCAGAAGTGACACTTCTTTGGCAAACCAATTTTTAAGTCTGGTTTATATACACATAAATCTAAAACTTTAAATTTCCGAGACTTAGAGGGAGGGAACAGGGAAGATATGTTAGGAATTAAATAAAAAAAATCATTGTCATTAAATATTAAAAGTATCGAAAATTAATACAGTAATTTATTGATACCTCAGATGACAAATTCTAAATAAAGATTTTGTTTTTTAACATAAAAATTAGAAAAGATAATTTATTAAATATTTTTATTTTATGAAAAACAGTATATTAAATTATTAAATGCAGGTGGCAAATTAAATGCCACATGTTTATTAAAATAATTGAAACTACCTAACCTTCATACGAATTTACATTAAAAACGCTGCACATCTTCGTGACGTTAATAATGAGTTTTATCCGTAAAAAAATTACCCTCATGCGTCTAAAGAAATTTCACTTAAATAATTTGTGACAACAAAACGCCTAAATAAGTAAAACATGTTTAATTGTATACCATACAATATATAATAAAATAAAAAAATGTCCTGATACAAATATAAGTCATAGATAAGAAGTTTTTCGTTGTTGACAGGTTAACGCTTGACTGTGATTACATTTGAGGGTAAGTAATTATGCAGTCTAAGATAGAAGTCCATCTGGTAAAAGGCAATTTACGTCTTATAGTTTCTACACAGCATTGTACCGGTGACCGCTGCTAGTAAAGCAAGTACTTGCAACACTGCGCTAGCGAGGCCGTTTTTGTAAAAATAGCTTTATATTAAACGGCATACAATTGTGTGTGTAGTTAAGTAAAGTAAAAAAACTCAAACAGGTGCTTCAAAAATGTTTGTTTGTCTATTTATTATACGTGTTAAACTTTTGTAATGGAGAGTCCTTTTGTTGATACTTCTACATGAAGGTAACTGTAGGGGCAACATTTACAGTGAGTTTTTTAATGTAATCTTACGTTAAACCAGATTCAAACTGAGTGTCGATGGGCTTTCATGCCATAATACACATACATAGCATCACGCCTCATTCCCATGGGGGTAAGCAGAGACTACGCCCTTCCACTTGCCATGATCCTTGCATATCTCCTTCGCTTCTTTTATTCTCATTAAACCTTTCATACAAGTTCGGCGGTTTAGAGTACTCTTGACTTGGCCCCTATTTAAAATGTCCTGTATATGGTCCAGGAACGTTTGCCTTGGTCTTCCCCTTTCGCATTCAATCTTGACTCATAAATCTTTTTTGTCAGTCTCCTTTCATTCCTTCTCTCTACGTGCCCACACCATCTAAGCATACCTCTCTCAATTTTAGTCACTACATCTTCTTTTATACCACATCGTTCTCTTATCATACTATATCTTACTCTGTCAGTCAGTTTTAATCCACTCATACTTTTCAACGCTCTCATTTCTACCTCATTTATTTTATTTATGTGACTCTTCTGCCATACCCAACTTTCACTGCCATACATATGTGTTGCCACCAACACTCCTGCATGCACATCCAGTCTGGCCTTTTGAGACACCATATGGGTAATCATGCCATAATTACTTTGGAAAATTATAAAACTGCTTTTTTATAGTTATTTAATTATGAAACCAATAATTATAGGTTACGAGTACAAATAAAACTGAATTAAATGTTTCGATGACAGACAGTTACAATTAGAAATAGCAGTGGGTCCGGGTTCGAGCCCCGGTAGGGTTAATTAAGAAAATTGTATTTTCTAATTTGTCTGAATCTGGTTTAGTGGAAGACTGCGGCCATGGTTATTTACCACCCTACCAGCAAAGACGTATCGCAAAATAAAGAGATTTGTGTTCCGGTACGATGCCGTGTATAAACCATATGAGGTATATCGCCTCTTACCAGATTAACGCGCTTCCATCTAAGGCTGTATCATCACTTACCATCAGGTGAGATCACAGTGAAGCTCTAAGCTGTCAGGAATAAAAAAATACTAATATAGTACGAAATATTATAAAAATTAAATGAAACAAATGGGAATTTACTTTAAGTTAGAATATATTTCAATTTGTGGTGTATATATATAAATATATATATATAAAACATTGATGATATTCATTTCGGATTTAATCCTATTTATGGCATAGGACCTATACTATGCCATAAATAAATGAAACACATTTTAATTTAAAATACTAAAACAAGTGTTTTTATAATGTTAAACAAAAACTGTATTAAAAATTTGTATATATATAAATAGATAATAAATGATTTAAATAGATCAAATAGATGGAGACGTACATCAAGTCCTCTAGCTAGTAGAAATAACTACATAACATAATCATAATAAATACACAAAAGCAAACAAAAAGTTAATTACAATTATGAAATGTAACTGACACTTACTTCTTAAGTTTGGCTGCATTATGAATTATGTCTCTTTTCTGGCTTTTCTTGACAAGTTCATTGAATAACTCACACAATTTCAAAATATACGTTAAATTAGCAGTGTTTATATTTATGCAATACAAATATATACCAAATTTAATACAACGGTTTGTATGATAATAAAATATGAAAAATAACTATGCAGTTCAATTCTCTACATTTAAAAAAAAATCAATGATTTGTGTAAAAATCGCTTTAATCTATATCGATTTATTATTTTATTGACAAGATTTATATTTGGCAATATGTATTAGGTAGGAAATTGACGCATGAGGGTAAAAATTTTACGGATGAAACGCGTGATTAGAGTAACGAAGATGTGCAGCGTTTTTGCTAATTCGTTTGTAGGTTAGGTAGTTTTAATAATTGAAAATAACACGTGGCATTTAATTCGCCACTTGTCAATTAACGGTTTAATATACATTTTTTTTATTTCTAAATTTTAAATTAAAAACAAAATTTAATTAATAATTTCTAATATTGACAAAAACTCCTCTCCTTTATTTTCTTTTTTGGATCCTTTATTTTTTTTTGTTTAACATTCTATTAATATTCCTTGTAGTATTATAGTTTTTCTTTGATTTTAGTTTATTTTAATGGTTTAAGCAAGCCAGCCGTACATACTTTTAACAGATTTCACCCGTTTAATTTACCAAATAAAAAAAAAACACGTAGCATGTAAATAAAAATAATTTACAATTCGTCATTTTAGATTACAATAAATTATTTGTATTAATTTTCGACACTTTTAATATTTTAATGACAAATTCATTAAATTCCTAAGATATCTTCCTATTTCGCTCCGTTTCGGAAATGTAAAGTTTTAGATTTGTATAAATGTAAACAAGATTTGTATTGAAAATTAGTATGCCAAAGAAGTTTCACTTCTGACATGTGTATGTACTTTTAATTTTTGTTTACCATCGTCATTACAATATTATATTTTAATTTAAATTCGAGCAATTCGTTTACACAAACTCCCAAAGTATGATTTTTCAATCAATTTTCTTTCATAGCCTGCCTCATTGGTCTAGTGGTTAGCACGTTCGGCTACAGACATTAGGCCGTCGCTCCTGCCCCTGATTTCTCTCCGGTCGTATCGGATAGCCGTCACGTCAGACTGTGAGAATGAAGGAATAGAATGGTGGGTCTATGCTCTAGAAACCGCCTCCTATCACAGCGGAGGCCTGTGCCCAGCAGTGGAACGTTAATGGGCTGCTTACATATATAATAGCTTAGCACAAATCGTGTTTAGGAAAGGTGCAGGAGCGCGTAGAGTCGACAATCGATAGGCAGCGTGTGTTGTGGTGTGGTGCCGGTGCACGCGGTGCAGGCCGCGCGGGCCGAGGCGGAGGCGACGAGTGCGGGAGTGCGCGCGCATCGGCGGCGGGCGCGGGCGGTGCGCGGACCAGTGGCGTGCAGCGCGCGCCGCGGACGCCCGCACCGGCCGCACCGCAGTGTCGAGCAGGAGCCCGCCATGCCCGGCCCGCGCCTCTCCCGCGCCGCCTGACAGCATGGCCCACCCGACCGCCAACACCACACGCAGCCACGCTCTGACCACGGTACGACCCCCGACCCTCGGCTCGCCGCTGACAGTGACAGTGTTCTTTGAGGAGTTTCGTCCCGCGAGGAGTTTCTCGGTTCGATCCGCAGAAGGAGAGAAGTAGGCGCGAGGGAGACCGCGCGGGCCGCTAGATGGCGCCGCGCGTCGCTCCTGCGGCGAGCGCTCTCCGCCCGCGCCCCTCCGCTGTCGCGTTTCGTTCCGCGAGTTTCCCGGCCGTGTATATAAAATAATAATTGGCCGGCGACTGTGGCGAGTAGGGCCGCGCGGCGCCGTGCCGTCGCTGACGTCAGCGGAGCCCGGGCTCGCGCCGAGCGCGCTCCCGGCTTCCCCGACCTTCCGCCGCCGCCGTCTACCGCTCGGCCGTTACGCGACACGCGCCGAGCCAGGACTCGCGCTCCTCCGCCCCTCTCTCGCCGTGCCAAATCCTTCGTATTAACGAAACAGTTGTGATTCTAGTTGTTACTTAATTACGCGGTCCTGCGGAGAACTTGTACGGATTATTGATACGCGACGAGACCGTGTAGGTTTCATTCATGTAACCTGACGATTGATCCGTTCTTAGCTGCGGTTTTGGCGTCATAATAACTTGCCCTCTGCTAAATGAGGGGTGTTTCATTGCGGAAATGAAGACAAGGGATGCGTTATTTCGTAACGGATTCATTTAACTAAAGGAGTGCGTCGGCAAGCGGCGCGCCGCGCCCATGCCCCAAAGTCTGGTGAGTGCTACATTGTAAGGCTTCGCAACGTGCCGTATTCGCGTCAACAATACGTACTTTATAGCATAAACACGGATACCATGGATATATTGACTACTCTAAGTTGATATGTCGATGTACAATTTAATTTCGAAATTTAAAACTAATTTTACTTTACTTCATTTATAAATTGCAATTTATAAAGTTTATTTATAAATATAATTTATTTATAAGTTTATGCACTTTATAAATAAGTTTATTTATAAAGTGCAATTTATAAAGTTTAAATAACATACTATATTTATAAAAAAATTATTCCATATTTATCATTTTTATCAACACTACTAATTGCAGCGCGAGTAGTTTATCGTTGCTAGTAATTACGAGTAATGAGACAAATAATAGTATATTATATATAGTATAATATAATATAGTATATAAGCTAATGTAAATACATTAAGTATCCATTAACGTACCGTTTCATATTTGGTAGAATTTTTAAGCAGCAGCTGTTTTTGTCTTTCTCTCTCTTACTCCGTACAAATTCAAACGAAAGTGACGGCGTTAACCTTTTGAGCGAGATTGATTTTCTGAAAGCACGTTGAATTCTTTCACAATTTTTTTTGGCATTCTAGCTTTAAGAAACATCAAAATGTTGAACTATTTTGTTACAAAACAAGTGTTGAATTTATATACCATCTTATCATACTATAGAACAAGATTTATAAGAAAGAACGTTACACAATTCCCTTAAAGATTACTTTTACATGTAAAATATTAGAAGACGTTTAAGACTAGTGGATCAATAAATTTAGAAAAATTATTAAAAGAAAACTAATTGAAACATGCTAAATTTATAGTATTTAATTAGTTGAAAGATATATAATCGTGGGGGGAATAAAGTGCTCTAACTGATGTAAAATTTAAATTAGTTTTTAAGGAGGACGATAAAGAAAGTATATACGATCGAGTATATCGTGAGTAACAGACTGCGAAGACGCCCTCGTAACTTAAAATTTTAAGACATTCTTTAATGTCGTTATCAGTCAGATATCGTTATCTATTTGACGATACAAATATACTGTAAAAGCCTACTTAAAAAAGGATGTTTTCTACTTTTTACTATATCGTATACTTTGTAATAAGAAATTTTAAACAAAGCCTTGGCAGCTCGTATACATCGTACGTTATTTATACTCATTGTAATAATTTACGAAGTAATCAACTCCAGTAACAAACTCTATGTAAGAGCAACTTCGCAACGTCAATTGCCTTGGATAATTAAGAATAACGACTGGTATATTACAACGAGGCTTTTTATTTAACAATACTGTGTGCTGTAGTTGTTGAAAATTGCATTCGTTTTAGTAAAAGCATATGGAGACATCGAATTTTACATTTAAAAACTTCCCTGTGATGAAATACCTTACGATCGAAGTGAAAACTTCACCAAAACGAGGTTAATATATATTGCGACATACTGTCTATATTCATTAATCAATAACATTTACAGTATATTTATAATTTGGTATTAATTATTATCAGTAATGGTATGTTGAATAAGTTGGTCTCTTAGTAGACAAGAACAAACCTTATGCGAACAAGCGTTACATAGTCGAACGAGTCGGCTCAGTCTCATCCAATATCCACAATATAAAGAGAACAATGCACTTAAAGAAAATTTCATTACAAAATAAATGTTCCTATTTCGGAAATATGAGTTTGAAAAGAATGCAAAACTGCTACTGGAAGTAATTACCTTATTTTACCGTTGGCTATTTGATAGCAATAAACTGACAAACAAGCATATTATTCATTTAAAGTTAAGTAATTTCTCTTGCGCATAGATGTTTACGATCCACTTGAACAACAATGCTATGATAGAAGACCTATGACATCAGCCTTGTCCCTATCTAGACTCTAACCCAGTCTAGATCTAGATCTAGACAGGGTTTTACTGTTGAACTGGGATGAGTTTTCCAAATCAAATAAGTTGGTACATAGACATTACGAAATCCTTGTTCCGCTGTTAAGTAAATGACAGATAACTAAAAGCCTATTAACGTCAAAGTGCTGGCTATAGTGATCTCATTAAAGAGAGTGATTTGACAGTAAACATCCAATCTCAATTATATATAAAAGTTAAGGTGAGCAGCAGCTTATTGACGGCCTTCTGCTGGGCACACACTTATCGTATAAAACACAGAGATTATAGGGTAAAGATCTACCAAACTGCTCCACTGCGAGTTGGCAGACTACACATATTCCTAAATCACTTCAGGAATATGCAGCTTCTTCACGATATTTTCCTTAAGTAAACTACAAGTAGGCACATTCGTTTTACAAAGAGATCTTCCCGGTGGACACATGACTTGAAAGTGACATAGGTCATACGAAGATCACTCATTGTTACATCGACATGATGTGATGGTGACTTTGCTTACGAAATTTGTGGACTTCATACGTACCATATTTACGTGTACTAGTATTACGTAAGTCTTAAGTCGACAGGAAGTACAACATCATTTTGACGTCACTTTGATGTTAACGTGTTCACTGGGTTAATTATTCTTGCACAGGAGTCGTATCTGTCACACTTTACAAGAATTTTGGTGCCTGTCCATGGGCGTTTTGTAGCTTTAATTCTTCTATACATGACACATACAATATTGCATCTTCCGGATATAATTTTATTATAACGTGGCATTATTTGGTTTTTTAAAAAGCACAATGATTAATTTCAATCAACCAATTAGATACACAAATAAATCATTGAGATCAATTTGTATGTATTTTTTGTATTTCTATTTATGTATATATATTACTAGCTGAACCCGCGCCTTTTTTTGGTAGTTATTTCATTAATTTAGGCAAATTGTTTTACAAATAAAAACATGACCTATTCGACAAAAGAAATTTTTCTACCAAATTTCAAGTCTCCACGCCGTATGCTTCCAGAGATATCATGATGAGTCAATAGTTAACACACCTGCAACCCACCTTGTGGGTGGAATTTCGTAAAATCCGTTCTTAGCTGACCTTCTACTCTTCAACAGGAATAATACTACCAAAGTTCAAGTTTCTACGCCTTATGGTTCCAGAGATATCCTGATGAGTCAATAGATACCTGGATATCTCTTTTATATATATAAGAAATATCCGTAGGTCTATTTATTTATAAACAATGCTTACCTTCTCTCTCCTTTCTCAGACGGTCTGCCTACACGTAGAGTTGTCTCAAATAGTATATAATTATTTACGTTAAGTCATTGTATTGTTGTTACTCTTCTTGTGTTCAATAAATTATACTATCTACCTATCAATATTACATCAGTATTGTTTAATATAAAAATACTTAATTTATCGATGCTACAATATCAAAAATTGTCAAGCCATTTCATCTCGAAATTGGAACGAGAAACAACCTTAGAAATTGGGTCACTACAGTACGGAATATTTGTTAGGCAAGAAATAGCGGACGCGCAACAATCCGCCCAATTTTATGCTATGTTGGCTTTAATGTTGATAAAGAATTTGTGACTTATTCTTGTAAATATAAAATATATGCTAAGTATTCTCATAAAAGTAGAGATGAGAGCGTTGCGAGTAAGAAATAGTGTGATGAGAGAACGTGGAATAAAAGAGGGTGTAGTGACTAAAATTCAAAAAGGTATGATTAGATGGTTTGGGCACGTAGAGAGAATGAATAAAAGGAGACTGACAAAAAGGATTTAGGAGTCAAGAGTGAATGGAAAAGTCGGAAGGGGAAGACCAAAGCGACATTTTAAATTAGGGTACTCTAAACCGACAAATAAGTTTTAATGAGAATGAAAGAAGCGAAGGAGATATGCAAGGATCGTATCAAGTGGAAAGACGTGGTCTCTGCCTACCCCTACGGGAATGAGGATGGAATGGAGGATGAATGGTGCTATCTTTGTATGTTTGTAAAAGTTAAACAGTATCCATTTGCAGAGTCAGTTGAACTGCTAATGCGTGGTTAATTAAATGGGAATTTGCAGATATACTGTTATCTTTCTCTATCATATCCTGGTCTTCCAACACATTTACTTACCATGTCATAGTATGATATTAATTCTTACGACTAGTATCCTGTGATAATAAATAAATGAGCTTAATCTCCTGTCGAGCTGAGCGTCTGCATAGACTTTAAAAGAACATTTTAATAAGATTTTACTCTTCTTCTTAATGTTGACGACCATTTAGCATGGAGTTTATATTCCTAAGGGATAGGAAACTACGCAATTGACACTTTAAGGACAGCTAGTTGCTTAATAAACAAGGTATCATTCGGATCACGAAGTACGAATTTTTTCATACTCCAAGAATCGGAAACTACGCGTTGAACACCCTGGGAACAAACAACGATTCATAATTGGATGCAAAGTTCAGCGATGGATATTTCTATCATATAATATTCAACTTTGCTCAACCTAGATATGTTACGTCTTAAAGTACACGCTTTAATCGTTATCAGTTAAACAAATAAATACAAGTTGAAGTATCTATTTGTTATAACAACATTGGCTATTTATATGGTAATTAAAAGTTTAAAATATATATTAACAGTTTAAAAGCATGTTTCTTTAAATTACAATAGGAATATCCTACCATGCAATGTTTTGTTATATTTTTAAGAGATTATTAAGCGTTTTCAATGCATGGTTGCTGTTTTATTAGTTTTGCACACTTCTAAGTAAAGTAAAATGTAAGTATGTAGTAGCCCATTAACGTCCCACTGCAGGGCAGTCCTTGCTCATATGAGAGAGGGTTTTTAGAGTATAGACCCACCACGCTGCTCCACTGCGGTTTGGCAGGCATAGTACAAGAGTGTACTCTCATATTCCGACGTGACGGCAAATCGACACGACCGGAGAGAGATCAGGCGCAGGACCGACGGCTTAACGTGCTCTCCGAGGCACGAGGTTGGATCACAGCCAAATTTTGTCCAACTTCGGACAAATATTGAGAAAATCCTAATGGAAAACTCAATATCGATTTCGAATTGGCCAAACTCATGATTCGAACCCTACCATGACCTAATGTCTGTAGTCCAACATGCCAACCACTAGACCAATGAGGCAGTCTGCCACCTCTAAGTATTAGGCATATATTTCAACCAAATGATAAAAAATCTAGACATATTATATATATAAACGTTTATCATGACTCACTCTCTTTATTCGTGCAAACGATATAAAAATACGTTCTGCAGTTTTGAGGTTGTCGTATTCAACGGTTACTCCTTTAAACATAGTTTTAACAGGTTACAACGTGTTTAGCTTTCATGTGCAACTGAAATCAAGTCCAAACATCTCTGTCACTTAAATAATCTTCAACATTATGATATGCTTTTTGTAATACGACGTTTTTGATATATTTCTTTAAACTATGTGGAGGAAAACCCGACAGTGATTCGAGTATCTTATTGAAAATGCGTATCCTCAACTCGATAAATGATTTATGGACCTTCTTAACTCTAAAACATGGCATTACCAGTTTATTTTTATATGTGTGTGTATACATCATAGTATCATTTGTATTATAATAGGTTTTACATTCCCCTTACGATAAAACGATTTTAAATCATTGTATCACACGCACCGTGAGATGTAACGCAGGAAGGATTCAATAAATCTCAATTGCCTTATTTGTAACCGTAAGTGATAGTAATAACTTAATATAGGGCGTGGAAAATGTGCCAGATGTATAAAGGAACTTCTAGAAAGTTGTTTATGTTTAAAGTGTACTGAAATAATAATTAAACACAATTGTTTCTATTCAAGTCACTCTGATGTGCGCAAAACCATTTTCATTAGAAAGACTAAGATGTTTTTCAATTGATACTCTTTAAGTTTATGAGGGTAAAATTTCACGGATGAAACGCGTGATTACTGTCACGAAAATGTGCAGCGTTTTTATAATAACTTGTTTGAAGGTTAGGTAGTTTTAATATTTACAAATAATTATTTATAATTTAATATACTATTTTTCTCTGCCTCATTGGTCTAGTGGTTAGCATGTTCGACTACAGACATGAGGTCCTGGGTTCGAGTCCCGGGTCGGGCCAATTCAAAAACCAATACTGAGTTTTCTATTAAGATTTTCTCAATATTTGCCCGAAGTTGGGAAGTTGGCGGTGTGATCCACCCCCGTGCCTCGGAGAGCACGTTAAGCCGTCGGTCCTGCGCCTGATCTCTCTCCGGTCGTGTCGGATTCCCGTCACATCGGACTATGAGAGTGAAGGAATAGAGAGTGCACTTGTGTACTATGCCTGCCAATCCGCAGTGGAGCAGCGTGGTGGGTCTATGCTCTAAAAACCCTCGCTCCTCGGAGTGAGGAGGCCTGTGCCCAGCAGTGGGACGTTAATGGGCTGCTACTTACTTACTTACTTTTATACTATTTTTCATAAAATCTCTAAATAATTCTAAATTTTAAATTCAAGAACAAAATGTAATTATTTCTACTATTGACAAAAAACTCGTGGCATTTTTGTCTACAACTCGTCATTTGAGATTTCAATAAATTATTTATGTTAATTTCCGACACTTTTAATATTTTAATGACAATTCAATAAATTTCTAACACATCTTCCTTTTCCCTCCCTCTAAGTCTCGGAAGTCTAATGTTTTAGATTAATATAAGACTTAAAAATTAATTTGCTAAAGAAGTTTAACTTCTGACATGTTACATCGTACACTTTTGTACTTGTGAACTATGCGGTTACTAAAAACTTGTCACTTAATAAAAAAGCTTGGGATTTCCCGATGTTAAATAAATAATAAATAGTTATATAGATATTGCATTATTGCACACAAACATATACAGGAAATATAAAACTAAGATTATACAACTAAAGCTAAGAGCGTGCAAAGGCGGTCTTATTCCAGATAATAATCTCTTCCAGACAACCTTTGTCGAAGCAGATGTTTATTTAGTAAATTAATTTATTAAAAAAATAATGTATTTTACCCAAATTTATTTGTTTAAAAATTTGATTTTTCAGTTGTTATGTTGCGAGTTCTCTAGCAATTAAGATAATATCTAATAAGTCTAGATTTTGACTACTGGAAAGCATTGGATAAGGCATTTACGTTTACAATTACGTTACGAGAAAAGAAAAGTTGTGAAACACATTCATTACTTTGAAAAATTATTGGTTTCAAATAAAATTACAAAAGAGACATCTCGTGGCAGAGGCCTTCTTTTAATCATAATATATACGTATATCAGGAGAATTCGCTCTTCCCTAGATGAAAATGAAATATATGCAAGAAAAACCAAAAAGGTTTAATACATTGTGAGATTGTGCGTGTGCATGTGTCTAAGTCTATATTTATACAAACTCGTAACATACTTTTATTTAAATATTAGTAGTGATTCCTCATTTTCATAGTTTAAAGAAATCGAGTAATCTGTACAAGCCCTTGGAGAAAATTAACCAGTGCAATGAACCAACGTGAATAACGCTTAAAAGGCTTATACCATATCATAAAATTACTTTAAGCGCTATGTTGTCATTTCTGAGCGGTGCAGGTGAGTATACGAGTAAATAATTATTTTTTTTGCCATTTATAATGAACGGCTATAAGGTACAAGGGTAATATTTAACAGCATTATATAAAAAAAAACTTGCCGTACATAATTTTTTGATGTTACAGCTTACTCGTCTGTACCGCTCAGAAATGATGACATAGCGCTCAAAGTAAAATAAATACGGTAGAGATGAGAGCGTTGAGAAGCATGAGTGGATTAAAACTGAGTGACAGAGTAAGAAATAGTGTGATAAGAGAGCGTTGTGGTATAAAAGAAGACGTAGTGACTAAAATTGAGAAAGGTATGCTTAGATGGTTTGGGCACGTAGAGAGAATGAATGAAAGGAGACTGACAAAAAGGATTTATGAGTCAAGAGTGAATGCGAAAGTTGGAAGGGGAAGACTAAGGCGAACGTTCCTGGACCAAATCCAGGACATTTTAAATAACGGCCAAGTCAAGAGTACTCTAAACCGACGAACTTGTATGAAAGGTTTAATGAGAATGAAAGAAGCGAAGGAGATATGCAAGGATCGTGGCAAGCGGAAGGATGTTGTCTCTGCCTACCCCTATGGGAATGAGGCGTGATGTGGTTAGTTTTTCCATGGGCTTGTAGTCTATAACTGATCTTCTTCTGTATTTAATTTTCATCCGATATACATTTGGTTTTTGGTTAATGAAACTATATAAATAGATTTACCTGCAGGCTGGTTCTGAGCAAAAACTAATTATTTGAAAACAACAATAGAAATTCTCCGTTCTTATTAATTGACGATGGAAACTTACCTGAATAAAATGACTTTTGCCGAGTAGAGGTCATTTAATAACGGATTTTACGAAAATCTAGCAGCAAGTGTGTTGTGGGGGTGTTAACTATTGACTCATCACGATATCTCTGGAACCAGAAGGCTTAGAGACTTGAAATTTTGTACAAATATTCCTTTGGCCGAGTAGAGGTCATGTTTCTTATTTGTAAAAACAAGCCTAAATTAATGAAATTGCTACTCAAAAAACCACGCAGACGAAGGCGCCGGTTCAGCTAGTAATTAATAAGAGGTTATACATTTGAAATAAGAAAACAAAGAAAACTTAAATTACATAAATGGAATGATAAATAATCTGGCCAACCCTGATCGTTTTCATATTTTTATAGAGTAATTTAAGAGTATATAGTAATAATATTATTTGATAATAGGTTAAAATTACCACTACGATTAGCTAGTAAACAAATATTGTTGTATTCTTTTAATATAACGAGCAGTGGTGAGTTTGCTCTACATATATTATGTCTAAATGGAACAAAAATTGAGTGATGAATAATATTCTAAACGAGCAGAAGTGCGTGGACCTTCTAATTCTATTTTAGTCAGAAGGGAAGGGCTATCAATAAGGTTGTTCATTAGTTTGAACAACAACAACTAACACTTTACACTAGTTTATTTAAATGATCTATATAACTTTACGAGCAAATCTTACATAAATTACAACGCTGCTCTATTTCTTGGTAGCGTATGCATATGATGAAGTTCATTACTTAAACGCAATTAAGACGCTGTCAATGCAACCCTCTACAGCTACTTAGTAAATTAGGTTGCAACGAAATGTGATGTGAATATGCTTTTGTTATGCTTAACTAAAAGCATTTTAAGATTGTGTAAAACTAAGTTTTTAATACATTGCGAATTTTAGTTACATTAACCAAAGAATTTATACTTTTGCTTTAGTATTGAGTCATTAATAAATATATTTTTAACTGAGGGTAAATATATTTGTGCATTCCCATCCGTTAGGGGCTAGCTGAATGTGACCAGAATACCCATTAAAACCCCGCGAAACCCACACGATTTCTGAGTGAGGAACCAGGGGCTCACAATTGGACATTCTACTATAGAACCCCGGATAAATACGACAAGCATACACCACCGATACAAAATGGAGATCAATTACCTTCTCAGAATCGGTCATTTCGCAGAAGGAGATATTAGTGAAGGAGAGGTAGAACGCAACGCTACGCCGATGAAGGAGGCCTGGAAAGAAGGGGTTTTGGCCGCTTCTTTCTCTTATCCGAAATTACTGGTTTTGTGATAGCTGATGAAACCACCATGCCAGAGTAAAATGTTCAAAGTTGGGCTTCTGATTCCTTCCTCAAGAATTTTAGGTACTTTTATCATCGATCATTGCCATTATCCACTCGTCGTCATCGTCGTCGCCTCAACCGATGGATGTACACTGCCGGACATACGTCTCATGTAATGGTGTTCCCTAGGCCCGATCTTGTTTGGTGCGGTGTCACCATTCCAGCACCTTCGGGCCCCAATGTCTATCGGTCCTTCGGACTATGTGCCCCATCCATTGCCTCTTCAGCTTCGCGATTCGTTGGACTATGTCGGTAACTTTAATTCTGCTACGGATCTCCTTATTTCTGATTCGATCATGTAGACAAACTCCGGATATAGCCCTCTCCTTTGCCCGCTGTTTGACTCTGAGCTTCCGCCTGAGGCCCATAGTCAGCGACCACGTCTCAGAACGGTATGTCATCACTGACACTGTTCGAAGAGTTTGATCTTCAGAGACTGACGGATATCGAACGAAATTATTTGCCGCAGTTTCCCGAACGCTGCATAACCAAGATGGATTCGGCTGTTAACCTCTTTGTCGAGAATTGGACCTACCTAGCCATGTGTCCCTGTTGTGTATGCTATTATTCACTAACTTAATTATATTAACCTACACCCGTATACATATACGTATTCGAAAACCTCACCCCATATAATTTAAGACATAAAACTAAACTTGTCATAAATTTTAATAGGCCACAAAAAATTAAAAACTCATTTAAGGACTGTATACGTTTCTATAATAAACTCCCAGAAAACGTTCTAAAGATGTCGCTTAATAAATTCTTATCCTTTTTTAAAAGAAAATTTATTGGAAATCTTACTATAATTTGAAAGGTCATTTTGATGATATAAACGCATGGAAGTAAACGAATTGCTCATATAATATTATAATGATGATGCTCAAAAAATATGAAATACCCGACCGAGTTTGTTGTAGGTTCTTCTCACGCCAAGGAAAGTCCATCTTTAATACCATCCGTCCGCCTTTAATACCGACCATCAGACGATTCAAAAGTCCTATAATCCTACTTGAATAAAACTTTACTATTTGAATATTAAACATGTACATAGAATTAAGTAAAGCGCCATGTAAGTCGTTGAGATGTACTAGTAACATTGGTTCAAATTACATAATAGAGTAATGTAACTCTGTTTTTGTTTTGTCAATTAGAAGGAATTTCTCTCTCTTAAACATATCACAGAAAGTCTTTAATTAGCCTAATAAATTAAGATTAATAACTATTTTTATAGCAAACCTACCAACACCCCGCGGTTTTACTCGCGTAGATACCGATCTCGTGTCAGTGGCAAGTGTACTTAGATTTATAATCGTTGACAAGAAAGTTTTATTTCACTCAGTTTTTAATTACTTCCTTTCAGATTATTAGATACACACTAAAACTCACAATCAAATAAATATACGGATTTTAGTATTTAAATCGGTCCAGTAATTTTTAGCTTGATTATTATACATTGTTCAAAGTCAAAGTCGAAATATCTTTATTCAAGTAGGCCTATTACAGTATTTTTGAATCGTCAAATATCGTTTTTTTTTTAATATAATATTTAAACTGAATGACTGATGTACATTAAAGAAGGACTTATAATCCAAACTCAGTCGGGTGTACGTTTTTTTTATGTCATCATCATTACAATATATATTTTTCATTTAGTCTATATCAAGATACATATAGAGCACGTCATTCACTCCCACGGTTTTTTGTAAATATTCTATATTGTCTAGTAGTTTCTGTGTGAAAATGTTTGAATGCGCATGGCGCATTTGTTGCGGACGGGAGCACCGAGCCTGGCGTGTCGGCGGCGACTAATTCTGATTGGTCAACCGCTGGCGACTTCCCTCCCTCTTCTACGTATGTACGTGCCGAGTAGGAGAGTTATATAAAAGACCTCTCCCAGGGTTTGTATGTCAAATTTCGCCTTAGACTCCCAAGTGGAGTAGATCCCCTACTAAGCGCGACTTGTAAACATCAAGAACCAGAACTCTGAAGAACTTGGTAGTGAACCTGAACCGAACCCAAAACATTGTAACCCGAAAATCCGAACCTTCAAGGATTTACCTGAATTTGAATGCTTCTTCAACAGCATTAGTTTAGAAGACATATATATTTCATTAAATATAATGATGTCTGTAAAAAAGCATACAAAAAGAGCATCAATGCTAAATATGAAAATAAAGCCAAGTGTGCCCTAATAGCGAATTACTTCTTTAACACCGAACCGAGGTCACGCGAGCATGCCAGGTCAAACAATGCAATTATTGGAAAAAAATTCTATCGATCTCACACTCACAGTAACTTATATGACGACGTGACACGTGCTTTACATATACCTATACCGAACAGAGAATTTACATGATCAGATATCGTGATATTACGGCTACTGTAATAAGCTTTTAAGCTTCATCGTGTATACTGTATTGAATAGTCTGTTAGTAAAACTAAATAGATGAAAACTACTACAAAATTTGCCTCATTGGACTAGTGGTTAGCATGTTCGACTATAGATATGAGGTCCTGGGTTTGAGTCTCGGGTCAGGCCAATTCAAAAATCGATATTGAGTTTTCTATAAAGATTTTCTCAATATTTGTCCGAAGTTGGCATGTTGGCGGTGTGCTCCACCTCTGTGCCTCGGAGAGCACGTTAAGCCCTCGATCCTTTACCTGATCCCTCTCTGCGAGCGTCGGGTTCCCGTCACATTGGACTATGAGAGTGATGAAATAGAGAGTGCACTTGTGTACTATGCCTACTAATCCGTAGTGGAGCGTGGTGAGTCTATGCTCTAAAAGCCCTCTCTCCTATGAGTGAGGAGCCCTGTGCCCACCGTGGGACCTTAATGGGCTGCAGTATTACTCTATTTTTCAGTAAGGGAAGTATACCATACTGAAAAATAGGGTAATATGTAATTGTATAACCTAATTAAATAATTTGTAGTAGTAAGTAATGTTTATATATAAAACACTAGCAATGCCCCTCGGTTTCACCCGCGTAGATACCGATCACGTGGCAGTAGAAAGTCTACTAAGTCAGACTATAGATTTTTTTCGTACATAAAAGTTTTATGTTACTTAGTTTTTAATTACTTTCTTTCAAATTGTTACATACTTACATTCATAATGTAATCAATATACAGATTTTACTTTCCAACGAATATATATCTAACTAATACATTTTTATTACTATCATTATTATTGGTATCCTTGGAACATGAGCTAACTCACCAGTCGCAAGCCCAGTTATAAGGGTCGCTACACTTTTCTTTAGATTTACATTTTTAAATTCATTATATCTTTTGAATGGAATGTCCGATTTCAATAATTTAAAAAGTATTTTACAGGTATTGAAACAAACGGTTTTAATAAAATATTTAATAGGATAAGGAATTATACAGATATATGAATTATATGGTTTGATTATTGTCATCACTTTTATTAACTTTTATAATGTAAAAAAGTAGTTATAGTGGTAAAACTACAGTAGGTAGACATATAGTATCGTGGAAGTTTACGTAGATATTAATACGTACTATAATATTGTAGAACATTTTTTTGTTCTATCATTTTCACACGTTGGGTTACATTAATGCAATGTTATTAGGGATCCCTATTTTATTAGAATAATAGCATAAGTCGCTCAGTGAAAATGCAGCTTTCTAATGATGAAAGTTTTTTTAAATCGGTCCAGTAGTTTTTGTGTGAAAACGTTACAAACATACTTACAAGAACACATCATTTGTCTATATTTGTCCGTTCACTTTGAATCCAGCAAACCGATATTACTTGTCTCAATCTTGTTTATAAATACCTATCAATAAGTTGTGAAGTAGCTTGATGGGTTGATGCTCCAAAAATCCCTCTCTCTTGTAAAGAAGGAGAATTCTGCCCACTAGGAAGTCAATTGCTTTATCATTTACATATATTGCGATGGTTCTGTAAGAATCGATGTCTCACTGCAGTTATCTTTTATTGTATAACAAGCTGTTTTCTGCGCTGTCATCTGCGTAATTCCTGATCCTGTGGAAATATGGAGAAAGGAATTCATAATGAATCTATACACAGTGATACAATTGGTATGGCTAAAGTCAAGTCAATCAGTCGAATGGTGATTTCATAGTGATTTTATATTACCTAAGCCCGTGGGAACTTAAAGTGAACTCGTTCTCAGTAAAAGTTTACATCGTGAAAAAAATATTATATAATCCCTATATATCTATCAAATGATTGGGAATGATGCAAACACATCGATTTATTATGTATTTAAATCTCTCTCTGGATTATGTTTTTTTTGTATTCCTCCGAAATTTTAATAATTAATGTGCTGTTTGAGACAAATTTATCAAATCAGTTAACATTAAAATCCAGCTCTTGAGCGATAAATGGTGTAACTAAAACCACATTGTTTAACATATATAGACTTCATTTCGTATTTTTCATTACGTTTTACTGTATAATACATCATGGTAGCTTTAAATTTAAATGAAAATAAAGAGGTCTTCAGTAAAATGTAATGTCATAATGCGTTTTACTGAGAAATAACACTGAATCGAGGTCATACGACATCCGAGGCCGTTGGAGTGCTTCAGTTCAAACATTACAATTATTTATACGGTATAATGGAAAAAAATTAAACTGAATGATATTACTGTATGCTATATGGAAATTAAAATCAGCTTATCTCAATCTCAACTAAATTAAAATCGATTGAAACGGGATATTGGAATAAGGCAGCAGCTGAATGTACGTTACATAAAACAGTCCAAACTTGATCACCTGTGATATAATTTATAATAGTGTTTTTGGAATTTAAACTTGTTTTATTACAAAACTATCTGTTGCCCGTGGTTTTACCTGATTAGTTCACGATCCCGTGGACATATGAAGATAATTCGTTTTAGTGAGAGTTAATCGGGTGAATAGCTTTGGGGATCTCTCAGGAAATGATCTTTTATATATCTCAATCCCGTGGGATTATGAGGAAATCCAATTTTACTTTGAGTCTATGTCGCATATATTGTGATTTGTACTATTTAAGTCAATGATACGGAATGATACAAACATGTATCAGTTGTTGACCAGTATTTAGTGCGTATTACTCTTTCTACTTTATATATTCTCCCTGTATTTCTTTACTTAACATATATTAACGCTATTAGGGGCAGAGAAAAATCCAAGAAATCGATGATAATTTAAAACGGTCCAGCTGTTCCAGCTTTACCCACAAATCTCACTCAATACGAGATCTTAAAAACTATTCCCTAAGGTTGACATTTAGTAAAGTGACTTTTTTCTTCTTCTTTCACTAAAAACTCATTTCCTCATACTCCCATAGAATCAGATAAGCTATTGACAGTAAGGGGAATAGCTGGCAAAGAATGTCAATCTTTAATATCTAATCATTACATATCCGTGCTTTCAATTCAACCACGACATTCTCCTGTCATTTCCTCGCTTCGCAGACTCTTTATATTTGAGGTTCATATTCTGAGAGTAAATAAATGAAAAATTTACTATTTAGTTATAGATATAAAGCCTTGATACAATTAGAGTCTTACACAACGAAAATAGGAAACATTAAAATATATACTGGCCGAAATATAAATACGCAAAATAAAATAGCTAAAAATGTCAATATACAAAAATATTAAAGAGGAAATCTGGAAATGAAGAACGATGAAAAAATGTAACAAATAAAATGTACATAAGAAAATTAAAAATATTGTAAGTTGGTATAAATGAAAAATAAAATCATAGTAGAAAATACGTAAGAGTAAAAACTATTACATAATGAATGTAAGCCAGTTGCAAAACTGCATCAAAAAAACATGCGACAAATGCACATAATGTAAAAAGCTAGAAACCGGTTACAACAGATACACTGCACAATTAAAATTATATAAAATTAGCAAATTAAAACTATAAAATAAGCTAAGCTATTATATATACCAGTTAAAAATGCCGAATGCCGAAATGCCCCATACTTGTACATTAAGCAATTATAAGTAAGTATAATATTTACATATACCATTGGAATGTATATTCACGAATACAAAACGATCTGTAATAAAGAAATCAATAAAAAAGTTCTCCGACCAACATGTCGGGGGCAAACAATATAAAAAAAGCCTTGATAAACACCATTGTAGATATTAGTAGATTTAAAGATAGAAGAAATATCGGGGAGAATTTGCTTTTTACTTTTACAATAGTATTTCTTTACTAACTCTCTTTTGTAAAGCTTTAATACAGACCGACAAACTGACATATAAGCCGGTAGCTTACGATTTATACAACGCAAGTGAAAACAACAAAATTATTTTTGAAAATAAACCTTCTAAGAGGATAACGAAAGATTGAAACGTCGTTGTATTAACTCCACTTGAATTCAACATATAAACAACAAAATTAATTATTTTTATACTTGTATAATTGTTGTATAAAATGAAAAAGTGTTTAATTGATCGATGTATTTTTTATAAATAAACCTCTTCTAGTAGGTAAAACAATAATTAGTTTTCGATTTAATAGATTTTTTTTAACAGGAACATTTATCTTAATGTAAATAGAAAATTCTGTTCTCATTGATACTTGATGTACTTCGCAAAAAGAATTTTAAATTTGTGATCTCTTATAAATAAAAAATATTCGATGATAGCCAGCTGTACGCACGAAAAAGGATTATTCATTGTCACGATAGGGAGGCACGATCGGTCTAATTCCATTGTCTGTTACAACAACCATTTTGCATCAATGTTTTCTTATGACGTTATCACTTTAGATTATCATTCGTAAACCGACTTTATACTATTATAAAAAATACCCACTCATGTTAACTAACAACTTTCTCTTCACTATTTAAATATACACAAATTGAGCAACATTACTAATTACTATTTGAATTTATACATTTTAGCACTATATCTCTTTACAACAACTAATCCACGAAGCAGCTGGAAAGACTGTCCACAAAATTGTTCCGTTCGTTAAAGTTGCTTCGTATTGCATAACATTTCGTAATATGGCACAATGTTTTTATGGTATTTTTAAATGTTGTCACTATATTACTAAATAACTCCCAACATTTCAGAGCTATCAGTCATCGATTGTCTAATAATAGACAGCTAATTTTTTATTTATTCTAATTTGAGATATATTTTACGGTTTTCAAAAATTAAATTTGATTTCATTAATTAATAATTTTATTTGCGGGAAATTGTAGAGCTCCAAAAAAAGCGCATGTAAAAGCTTTAAAAACTTTGTTTTATATAAAGTTCGTGTTAGATGGCGTAGGAATTGACTTTACTTCTTTAACTAAAATTAAAATATTTTACTTTTTCGTCACCGTAACTGTTACCACGTGGCGACGTTGAAATTATGACAAAAAATTTGTCACGACTAATTTAAGCCTTCGTGTTTAGATGTTAAACGAAATAGATAATTATAAAACTTTCCATTATTAATTTTAAAGTTAGCTAAAGGTTAGTATATTGACTATTCCGTAAAATATTTGAGCCATGTATAAAGTGAGTCGAGGTCACGCGTATACGTTTACCTCAAACAATGCAATTATTGGCTTTTACGCTAAGAGGGAGTTCTAGTCGTTACACGCGTGCACTTAAACAAATCCATTGATTCCTTTATATAATAACTAGCTAAACCTGCGACATCGTCTACTTGAAATGTTTTTTTGGGCATCATTTTTTAATTAACACCCCCGCAACCCTCCTTACGGGTGAAATTTCGTAAAGTTCGTTCTTATCTGACCTCTACTCGGCAAAAGGAATATTCCTACCAAATTTCAAGTCTCTACGCTCTATGTTTCCAGAGATATCGTAATGAGTCAATAGAAATCTGGACATCTCTTTTATATATATAGACAATCTAAACCCGCGACATCGTCTGCGTTGAATGTTTTACTCATTGCTTTGAATGGTTTCATTTTCATTAATTTAGTCAAATTGCTTTACAAATATAAACATACGTAAAAATACTTCAATGAGTTAGTTGCTGTGTATTACTTATGCAAAGAGCTTATAGTCCTTTTTCAGGCCCTAGATTATCGCTGTACCAAATTTCAATCAATTTCGTAAAATCCGTTCCTACCAAATTTCCAGTCTCTATGCCTTATGTTTCCAGAGATATCGTGATGAGACAATAGTTAACTGAATATCTCTTTTATGTATATAGACATATATATATTATTTTACTTTGAGTTTATCATGATATAGCATGTCGAATTATAACACTAGCATTTCTTAAAGATATATTGAATATACATATAAGAAACACCAAAATGAGTTTGATGATAGTTTCGTTAAGTTTAGATTATGGGATCCATGGCGAAGCAACGACACTCTTCAATTCTTTAGAGCAAATTGACGATACTCGGCAGAATCTTTTACAGGCTATCCGGATATTTGAGTCACCTACCGTAACGGAGTAATCGTTAAGTAATTATCGTATTTTAATATGATGATCAATGGAATTCCTCAACAGCTTACAGTTAGGGCACGATTTTTGATTTTATCCATCATTATATCTAATTGTCTGTATTGAACGAGCTTACGTTTGATGCTGCATTGCGAGCTCATTAAAGATTGTTGGTAGCGGGGCGGCAAAGTAACCGGTTACGGGTTCGATCCCGGGTGTGACGGTACTAATGTAAATTTCACTTTATAAAGTTGTTTCATTTAAACGGTGCTGTCTCATATAAGCAACACGTTTTTAGGTGTACCCATATTCCGAAAAATTTGCGAGTTCCTTCAGATTTACTGGAAATAAAAAAATAAATGCAAATTTTAACAATATAATTGCGTATTTTTTGGAGCATATCAATTTGTTTGGAATATTTATTTTAAAAGTGGTTGTCTCTCTCATCATGAGACTTGAAATTTAGAAAAATGACTTTAAGTTCCGTAAGCACGGATATTATGATATACAAGCAGAATCAGGTGAAACCGCGTGGAACAATTACTAGTAGTTAAGTACTCGATTTATTGACTAGATATAATGTAATCAAACCGCGAATTTACTATCCAGAATACATGATAAATGTATTTATTACTTAAAAAGATTATACGTATATACGTAGGAGACTGCCTCATTGGTCTAGTGAGACTGTCTCATTGGTCTAGTGGTTAGTATGTTCGACTACAGGCATAAGGTCCTGGGTTCGAGTCTCAGGTCGGGCCAATTCAAAAATCAATATTGTGTTTTCTATTAAGATTTTCTCAATATTTGCCCGAAGTTGGGAAGTTGGCGGTGTGATCCACCCCCGTGCCTCGGAGAGCACGTTAAGCCGTCGGTCCTGTGCCTGATCTCTCTCCGGTGGTGTCGGATTGCCGTCACATCGGACTATGAGAATGAAGGAATAGAGACTGCACTTGTGCACTATGCCAATCCGCAGTGCAGCAGCGTGGTGGGTCTATGCTCTAAAAACTCTCGCTCCTCGGATCGAGGAGGCCTGTGCCTAGCAGTGGGACGTTAATGGGTTGCTACTTACTTAATTTACGTAGGTAGTAATAGAAATCGGGGAATGGAAATGACAAAGAAACTTGCACTATATTTCTTTGTAAAAAAGTTCTAGAAAGTAATATATCACGTTTATTTTTCGACTAATTTTATGCAAAGAAACGATTAAAAAAAATACTAGGTACAATAGTAAACTTTTTACTTTTATTATCAAAATTATACACTTTTGAGTCAATTTTTTCGTAGACCTATGTATTCAAAACTATTGCGAGGATAAAAAGCATGAGATTTAAAGCTTTTGTAATATGCAAGCCACGTATGTATAATTCAAATTCAAAATTCAATTCAAGAACTCTTTATTTAAGAAGGTTCTTTTTAATACTTCGCGCCTCGTTATGATAAGAACCCATAACAAACTCAGTCGGATATCCTATTATCCATCATTATAACAGTATAATTTTCACTAATTTTATTTTGATTAGCAATCCATTTACTCCCATCTTTTTATTGTGTAAGTAACCCTTCAAATTATAGTAAGATTTTTCAATTAGCTGTCTTTTAATAAAGGATTCGAATTTATTTAGTAATATCTCTATAACTTTTTCTGGGAGTTTGTTATAGATATATATGAGTGGTAATTTTATTTAGCCTTCTAGATTTGATGACAATTTTCATTTTAATTGTTATATTATATGAGGTAAAGTAACATCACCAAGGCTTTGACTGAAAATGATTTAATTCTTCGCACCCTTAGACAAGTTGATTACTAAATCAAAACGACAAAAATGTTATCAATACTAAGTATCCCCGTAAACTCTGTTAATTTCCCCTCACAAGCTGTCAATTACTAAATTTGATCATAAAAATGCGTATACAACTGTACGGCGCGTTTTTCCCTTATCTCGAGTATTTTAATAGCCAAAAACGAGCCCGCTTGACATCATGCGATTGCGTGTGCGTTCAGTTTATTGAAATAAGTGGATTATATAAATAAAGTGAAATACAAATAAGCTATTTTCATATTTTCTAACAATCGATCTCTAATATATCTATATACAATTAAAATAAAAGCACAGGAAGCAAAATATAAAATGTATAAACATTGCAACCTGCATTTAATATAGTAACTGCTGACTCTTTTTCCGATTTCTTCTCAGTAGAATGAACTTTGCAAATCGGTGGTAGATTTATTACCAACGTACAGACTACTAACGATTCAAAAATGCTTTTTGAACTTACTTGAATAAGTATATTTTGATTTTGATATGAAAAATACCTGTTACAGTGTTTGAGTGTTTTCTAACTTTATTTCGTACTTAGAACTTAGAAAAGGTAAATCGTTAAGTATTAATTCTGTCGTTAACTGAATTACATAATCATCAAATAGTTTGCGCCATACTTTAAAGTGAACATTTTGGTGTACGCAAATAAAGTCGCACTGGTCAGCTAATCGTTTATGTTCATTAAATAATCACTTTAAACCTCATATCACTTTACCTCAGATATCGCATTTTCTTTTATAAACTAAATTAACCAACAAAACAATTATTAATAATCATTATTGCACAAAGTGTGAAAGGTGCCAACCTGACAAAAAATTTCAGACATATTTACAAAAAAAAGCAAAGTAGGTTCAAGCTATGACTTCAAACCAAGCTTTTACTTTTGATAAAACAGATATCTATATTTAAGAGATATCCAGCTATCTATTTACTCATCACGATATCTCTGGAACACATAAGGTGTAGACTTGAAATTTGGTAGGATTATTCCTTTTGCTGAGTAAAGGTCAGCTAAGAAAGTATTTTGCGTAATTTCCACCCGCAGGGAGAATTGCGAGAGTGTTAATAAATAAAAATCAAATAATTTTTATGGTATGTAAGACTTGGTCAAATTTAAAGGTAATCTGTCAAAAGTAAATTTTAGGAATCGCCACCCAATTCAAAGACCAGATCGAGTATGTTTCCTATTTGTAAAACAATTTGCCTAAATTAATGAAAATGCTACCAGCTGAAGTTACTACTTATAAATGTTATTGGCTCGTGCCATTATGGATAGATGTATATACCTTGGACATAATAAGTTTAAATCTTTTATTAAAGAAAACCTAATTGAGAAATCGTTCTATAATTTGAAGGACTACGTAGAGGATAAAAAATCGCGAGAGTGAATTAATTGCTCTAATCGAAACGGAATAAATTAAATATACTGTAATGATTATGAGAAAAAAGTGATACTCGACTGGAAGGATACCTTCGTAACTATAGATTCTTAGTCGTTCTTTACCATCAGTCACACTTAAGTAATAATAGATAGGAAGAACTATATTTGACGATTCAAAAGTGCTGTAATAGCCTACTTGAATAAATGATTTCTGAATTTGTAATACCAATTGCATAAGTAACTAGAACTTAGAGGTTTTGAAGTTCTTTAATGCAAAATTATCTGAACTAAAATATAATTAACATATTCTTAATATAGTAACAATACAAGGCTGACCTAGTATCGCATTTATGCTTTATTTTTAGAATGTGCTACGGCATTTCGTTGCCTCGCTACGTATAACGTAGAGTGCTACGAAAAGTTATAAACTCACTTTACGCCTCAGTAAATCAGAAAAGTGTAAAATAATTTATCTAATACTAGTTATTTCCCCTGCTATCGCTTGCTTATTCACGATCTAGGAAGATTATGAACAAGTAGGATATGTAAATGGCTGTGAAGGTCTCAAACAAATTTGTGTTTTATATGTCGTCGCTAGAAAGCAAAAACGAAGTATTTCTTTATTGAAAATAATTTTTATTCAGTTGTTTTGCATGGTACACATGTCAGAAGGGAAACTTCTTTGGCAAACAAAGTCTTGTTTATATTTATAAAAATCTGAAACTCTACATTTCCGAGACTTAGAAGGAGGGTAAAAGGAAAATATGTTCCGAATTTAATTGTCATTAAAATATTAAGTGTCGAAAATTACTACAAATAATTTGTTGAAATCTCAAATGAAATATTTTTATGCATATTAAAATGTAACATGTTATTATAAATATTAAAACTAACTAACCTCCAAACGAATTAGCATAAAAAACGCTGCACATCTTCGTTGCAAAGAGTTTGGCTTTAAGATAATAAGCCGAATGTAAAATTTCGTCAAGAGTATGAACTATGCCTTAGTAGAGAAGAGTGGATACCTAAAAGAATCACGAACAAACAACACTGTATAATGCTTCCTATATTATTTTCTCTCATGTGACATAAGTAAGTAAAGTAAGTAACAGCCCATTAACGTCCCACTGCTGGGCACAGGCCTCCTCACTCATATGAGAGAGGGTTTTTAGAGCATAGACGCAGTATGTACCAAGGTGCGTTAACAATTTCTGGAAGTACTTTGTTTTGGACGTCACATAAATGAGAGAGAATAAACTAATTGAAAATATTTAAAAATGTTTTTATGTAAACACCATTTGGCTAATTAGTTTCAATTAAATTAATGACTTACTCAAATTAATTCGGTTCAAAGCCACACAGCGTGGTATAATGAGAAACTACTTATTTAAAATAGCCGGAATACGTCCACTTAGCGCTGGCTTTCTACTTTTAGAATAGTGCTACGCTACTTCGTAGCACTGCTACGAGTGTTCGTAGACTTTACAAACGGCAATAGTTAGTTACTCTAGAAGTCATAACAGATTTTTCTTACTTCAAATCTATAAAATAACTTTGTTTTTATTCTAATATTAACTAAATACCGTGGTTGTACACCCGTAGTTCTTGAAGTAGAAAAATAAGAAAAATCGTTCCAATTAAGAGTTTTTATCGATAATATGCAGAATTTAAAATCAATCAATATATTAAGAACTTTTAAGTTTCTTAAATGGTGATGATGCCTTTAAATTCAACAGCTGTTGCCATTTGTACTCTTTTTCTTTACATTATGTCGCCTGTTAAATGAGATTTCATGTGAAAGACTGATAATAGTTCGTAACCATTTTTTTAAAAGTATACAAAGATGGTGCACATTGTATATCGTAAAATGTTAATGAAATTCAAAATATCCTTTATTCAAATAGGCTCAAAAAGCACATTTGAATGGTCATTAGATTATCTGTTGGTAGTACATTACCACCGGTTCGGAAAGTTGATTCCGCTGAGAAAAACCGGCAAGAAACTCAACGATTACTCATTTAAACACAGTTTTTGTACTTTACAATGTGTCTTCATGTGCCACTGGAATCAAGTCCAAACATCTTTGTCACTTAAATAATCCTCAATATTAAAATATGCTTTTTGTAATAGGCCTTTATTAACATATTTCTATAATTTTAAGAATAATTTTAAGAAGTGTATTTTATCGCAACCCGACACATGATTTCTGAACCTTTTTCACTGTAAAATATGGCATTACAAGTTTGTTTCTATTTCTTGTATTAAAATTGTATGTTTCGCTCCTTTTGCTGTAGAAATGAATATTATCACGGATATATAATATATTATTCGATTTATTATATATTGTGACGGTACTGTGAGAATTGATATTTCTTTGAATTGTTCTTTTAAGGAAACGCGAGATCCTAATTAATATATTGCACGTATTGCTCTTTTTTGCAATATATAGATAGTTTCACTTTGACATTCAATTCAGCATTTTCATTCTATATTAACAGAAAAAACTCTCTTCTCTATGACTCTTCATATATACTCGTAATTCTTTATTATACATCTGCAATAAAACAAAAAGTAAATCTCCATGTGTTTAATAGTATAAAAATTGAACGCTTGTACAATGCAATCTTCAATTAGGGAAGGGGTTTAATTAAACTATGCTTACTCCTTTAAATGTAATATAATCATTTATTGTAAGAATTAGTGTCAACTCAAAATTGTGTGTAATAAAGTATTTTCTCTCTCTCTCTCTTTTGTAGTTACACCGTGTTTAGCTTCCATGAGCAATTGGATTCAAGTCCAAACATCTTTGTTACTTAAATAATCTTCTACATAATAATATGCCTTTCGTAATGGGACGTATGTACTCTGAATCTTTTTTACTTTAAAATATGGCGATACAAGTTTGTGTTTCGCTATTTTTGTTGTTTAAATAGATATTATGACGGACATATAAAATTATTATCGGTACTGTGAGAATTGATGGCACGTATTGCTCTTTTTTGTAAAATAAAGATAGTTTCAATGTCCTTACCCCATAAGAATAATGCTATGAAATAAAGCGGAATACATTATTTTAGCAGTTTCAATATCAGTGTATTGCCCTACTTTTCCAAAAACAAATGCTGAACTTAATTTGCTTGCCAGAGTCTTAATATAGCCGCCGCACTGATGCCCAGAGACTAAGGTTATTCCCAAGAAGACTGTAGACATAACTTTGTTATAAAATAAATCTATCATTCATTTTTCTTTACACCCAAACACGAATGTGTTCAGTACGAAAATATAGTGACAATTTCTTGTAGTGCCAAGATGACGAGACAGGCGTGTGACGTCACACGAGCGGCACTCTGCGGCTGCGGCTATCGATCGGGTAAAGACGTAGTGTCCTGCTCGCTCCGGTCTGGAAATCTTTTGCCGTCCCTCTCACACTTTTTGCTGACTTGAAGGTCTGCGTTTCGAAATACGCTACTAATATTTATTTTAACGCACCCAACAGGGCGAGATTGGTCGGACACGTGGTGGAAAGTTCCACTTTTGGTACCTATAAAATTAAACAGTTACTTATTAAACACTAGAAATGCTCCGCGTGGCTACCGTTCTTGTGGCAGTGGAAGGTGTACTAAGCCTGATTAAAGATTTATCTTTGTTACCACAAAAGTTGTATTTCAATTAGTTTTTAATTACTTTCTTTGTGATATTTTATTGTCACAGAATTTCCCTATACTACGAGTATACACAACATTGGACAGTCTGTAGTTCGACGCAAGATACATTGTTTTCTTTAGATTAAGATTTCTAAATTCGTTATATCTTTCGTTATGTCCGATTTTAATAATTTAAAAAACAATTTACAGGTATTGAAATGGCCTTTAATAATATATTTAATAGGATAAACATTAATACAGAAGTATGAATAATATGGTTTGATTAATATTGGCTCTTTTATTAACTTTTAAAATGTAAAAAGGTATTTCGTCTGTTTTATAGATATTAATACATTCTATAACATTGTTTTGTTCTATTATTAATAGTTTTCCCAGCGCCAGCGTTGGATGAGAGATTTTTTGTGACCAATTTTTTCACACCCTGGGTTACATTAATACATTTTTATTAGGGATCCTTATTTTTATAGATAGTAATAAAGTCTATGTCGATAAGTAAAATACCAGCTTTCTAATGGAATATTTTTTTGAATTCGGTCCAGTAGTTTTTGTGGGAAAACGTAACAAACATACTTGCATACAAAAGCACAAATGTTTACTCTTTATAACATTAGTTTAGACTATAAACTCAGTCGGGTATCCCTTTTTATTCCTAATTAAAATTAACTAAAATAAAAAAATACGTGACGTATTTGAGTATATATATTTAATGTATTAAAATACATTTAGAATACATTTACAATAGAAATTGTTATCTAACGACAGATTTATCTGTCGTTAGAAAACAATTTCTATAATTTGACAGCTTCGTGTGGTAGGCAATGCTTTCAAATAAATTATAAGTGGTCATCAACGAAATGTCCTCAAAATAGTTTCTGTAGTTAACAAACTTTCTTTATTAATTAAAAGTTTTCAATGATTGGTTTCGGGTATATAGTTTTACATAGTATAAATATGTTGAAGCATAGTCATATATTCTAAAATATAAAAGAGCATTGAAATCAGGTCAATTGAAATATATATTTCATGTTTCAAAACAATGCTCCCATAAAATGTGCTTCATCTATCTTTACATCTAGAATTCTTATGTGCTTGTGTATGTCTCTGAATTCTTCCTAAACTACTGGACCGATTTTGTTGAATTTTTTGTGTGTCTTCAGGTGGATTCGAGAATGGTTTAGATTGGAAATTCGTTCCTATAAATAACGACTTTATCCATCGGTCCAAGGGATTATTACACGGGTGACACGATTTTTGATCCGATATATGGTGAATATTTTACAATTTATATTGTATTTGTTTAAAAACGATTATCAGTAATAGTTTAATACAAATTCTTTGTAACAGTGTACGACCGTGATGAACTCCGGAACTATTGAACCCATTTTGAGTATACAATACAATACAATACAAAACACTTCCTATACTTTAAAATATATTTCATTTCAATATATAACCGATATGTTTTTTAACCCAGCGTGTGTTCGGTATTAGTTTTGATATCACGAAATAGATATCTATTTCGTGATATCATCTTACTTTAAGTTACACATTTGAGTGTACGTAGATGAGACGCAAATATATAACACAAACTGTAAAAAAGGTGGGTAGCAGCCCAATGTCGTCCCAGGGCTGGGCACAGGCCTCCTCACTCATATGAGAGAGGGTTTTTAGAGCATAGACCCACCACGCTGCTCCACTGCGGATTGGCAGGCATAGTACATAAGTGCATGCTCTTTACCTTTTTTCAACACTCGCGGAGAGATATCAGTCGCAGGACCGACGGCTTAACGTGCTCTGCGAGGCACGGGGGTGGATCACACCGCCAACTTCCCAATTTCGGGCAAATATTCAGAAAACCTTAATAAAAAACTCAATACCCATTTTTGAAGTGGCTCGCCCTGGGACTCGAACCCAGAACCTCATGTCTGTAGTCGAACATGCTAACCACTAGACGTCGTTAAGACGACGTTAAGCCGTCGGTCCTATGGTCTAAAACTCCTATGGTGGTTCTATGCTTTAAAATACCCTCTCTCGTATGAGTGAGGAGGCCAGTGCCCAGCAGTGGGACGTTAATAGGCTCCTACTTACCTTGCCTTACCTTGTAACGTTTCCACGCAAATACTACTGGGCCGATTAAAAAAATAGCAATAATGGGGGCATATGATATATAAAACAAAACATGAAAAAGACCCATATGAATGAAGTAAAAGACTAATTTGTTATATAGTACTTTGGTTTATTTTTACACTAAATTAAATGCTTAAATAACATTTGACATAGCTTAAATAATAAATAATTTATATTTGTCAACATGGCGGCTCATAAAAGTTGACTCTTTTGTTCCTTACGCTATAGTCAAAAAGCAACCATAAATTCTTCGGTCACAAACAACAAAAACTAAATTGTACAATACAATATTCACTAACGGCTTATCTGCACTAACATTAAATTAAAGGCCATAAAAAATAATTCCAAAATAAGCTAACAGAAGCTTTTTATAAATAATCGATATCTAGAATGTTTAAAGAATCCAGAATGGGCGTGTACTTTAATTAACAAGTGTTTTCCCTTCGTATATTTTGTTGTGGTAGTGAAATAACGTATAATTAATAATATAAGTTCTACCATGTGGAGATATAAAGCATTTGGCTCACGCAAACGGTTTATGAATACGACCATGTAAAAATTACTGTTTATGCAAATGTACGTTGTCTTTTGTTCTACGTTTATAGGCTTAATATTTTACACTTCCATGTACATCTTAGCAACTCCTAGAAAGATTACAAATTCTTCTGTTTGAACGCTCAACTTCACTCAGGAGATTTTTTAAAATACATTGCGAATTAATACGATATATCTAAACTATTACTATAAAAACGAACATTTATGTTTTTATATGTAAGTGTGTATGTTTGTAACGTTTTCACACAAATACTACTGGACTGATTTCAAATACTTTTTCACCATTTTTACTTATCATCATATACTATATAACTTTCTGAAAAAAAAAAATAGGAATCCCTAATAAAAATGCATTATTGTTACCCAAGGTGTGAAAAAAATGGTAACATAAAAATCTCACATCGCGTGCACTGGCGAAAATATTGATGATAGACCCAAAAATTTTCTACAATATTATAGAATGTATTAATATCTATAAAAAAATCCATAATACCGTATGTCCAACTACTGTAGTTATCCCACTATACTACTATTTTACATTTTATATGTTAGTAAAATTTCCCACAGTAATCAAACTATATTATTCATACATCTGTTTTAAATCTTATATCATTAAGTAATATTTTATGAAAGACAGTTTCAATACCTGTAAAATGCTTTTTAAATTAATAAAATCGCACATTCTATTCAGAAGATACAACGAGTTTTAACTTGTTATAAATTAAAATCAAAATTCAACTTAGCTTCCACGTCCGACGGTAATTAAGACCGAACATTTTTATCTTCTTTAATAATATAATACGCCTTTTATGTAAAAATATATTTCAAGTACAATTATATTATGAGCATTATTTAAGACATATATATTTTCGATATTCAAGGCATATATTCACATTGAACAAGAACGGTAGCACTCCATTGTGAGAGTCTCATAATGTGCCAGCAATGCACTTTATTATGCATCACTTGAACACTTCACCGGTGCATAATAATTTTCTATAAAATCCACTGATATATTGAAATATATTCGTCAAAGAGGTAATATGATTAAAATCTTTTCTTTATTTATATGGTATACACATTTTGTCACTATCTGACTTAGCAGGATCGAAAAATGGTGGCAAAACCTCGGGTGCAGGTATGATCATGATGGTAGCGATCCGTCCTCAGATCAAACGGAGGCATGGATCCCTCTTCTACAGTCTGGTGCCGATAGATCGTGAGGAAACGGCCGTCTGTCACGAGTGTGGTGCCACTACGGAGCACCTTACGTTGGCAGAATGTCCGGCGTGGGCTCCCCAGCAGCATATTTCATTGTCGATGGTCGGAGGAGACCTCTCATTGGAAATCATAATTGATATGATGCTCACCAGTGAGATTAGATGGAGGGCGGTTGCCTTATTTGCAAGATCGTCAACCTGCTAAAGGAAGCAAATGAGATGCAAAGGGACGATGCGGCTGATGCCTTCCATCACCGTCGAAGGAGGCTGGGTGGCAATATGCACATATATGTGCTCCAATATTCCCCTCAGTAAACTGTAGACTGTCACAGTCGGCATCATATGGATCATTAGAGTGATGATCTCATTCAAGGATGACGAGGGATGCGCTGTGTCTTAGTAAGTTTTCTGGTTACTCAGCTAGTCCCACATTCCCGATTAGAAATTTTAAATTAGAAAATTTATTTAGATTCAAAATTAATTGATAAATCTATAGTATTTTGTTTCAGATTTTTTTTTAATTGTTAACACTTAACTTTTTCGCTACTTCACGCGTATATGTATATCATGAATTTGTACATGTAAATACCAAAATTCATCCCTCTATCATACATGGCAGAGATCCTGTTGAGCAAATGCTACTGATCAATAAACACTTGCAGTTTTATTATACTGTAATGTTTTTATAATACTAAGCCAAGTTATAAAGACTGTTAAAATTTATTTAAACTTGCCAAAATTTTATTTTGCTTGTTGTAATACTCTTTCGTGGTTTAGCGCGTTTTAGAACTAGCCTATTTCTTCTTGTTAAAATTTTCAATCGTTTACCAAATACTTTTTTATTAATCTTTTTAAACTTGTTGGTTTTAATTTATAGAAACAGTTTTATCAAATACTATTTCAAAATGAGAAAAAAAGTAAGTTCATCATCAGCCTATTGACGTTCTAGTTTTGGTTAGAAGTATCCTCGAATTTGAGAATATTTCTACAGCGCATTATTGAAAGCTCTAGTAAAAGGTTTAAAAGTTCCTTTGTATACAATGTTTTTAAGAATATCATATGTATTGACCCCTTCTTTATGTTACTTGATTGCTTGTAAAATCAAATAGTTTAGCAGACAGATGATTGCTTAATTATATGGCACAGTAAAAATGGTCCTTAAACATAATTAAATTTAATTAATTAGTAATCGTATTTGGGAAAAATTGTACATCAATATTATATTGAAAGCTCACTAAAAAGTTTAAATATCATTGTCTATATTATGACTTAGAACTGAAATTGCTTTTCATACACGGAATTTAAAATGTTTAAATCATTTCCAATTGGAACTTTCAAGAGCAATTGCTACAAACAGGTTTGAAATGTCCAATCCAAATTGTTATTGAATAGCTATAAAAATTTAAAGACTTTGAATTTAAATCACTTAAACAAAAACATAACTGTCTCATTGGTCTAGTGGTTAGCATGTTCGACTACAGACATGAGGTCTTGAGTTCGAGTCCCGGCTCGGGCCAATTCATAATTCGATATTGAGTTTTCTATTAAGATTTTCTCAATATTTGCCCGAAGTTGGGAATAATTTGGCGGTATGATCCAACTCCGTGCCTTGGAGAGCAGCACGTCAAGCCGTCGATCCTGCGCTTGTTCTCACTCTAATCGTGTCGAATTCCCATCACATCGTAGAGCAGTGTGGTAGGTCTATGCTCTAAAAACCCTCGCTCCTCGGAGTGAGGAGGCCTGTGAGACGTTAATGGGCTGCTACTTATTTTTACTTACTTTAAACATAAAAAAATATATTTTTATAGGAATTTAATGTACAGTAAATTTGACATTTGATTTATAAGATATTCAACATATATTGTAACGTGAAAAATTTGTATTAAAATTTGTATATTAGAAATCATAAAATGTAAAACATGGTTGCTTACATAAATGTAATCAAGTGACCAAGCAGACTGACCACATTTATAAAGTATTGTGCAAAGCAATGATTGCTAAGTAATATGGTACAGAAAAATTGGTCTGCATTTTCGCTTTCATTTGCACAGTACCATATATATCGTCGGTCGTTACACTGAAAGCGAAACATTTTACGACTGAATCGTGTATGATGTGTTTTGAAAACAGCTTAACGGTTTATAAAATGATATCGGTTATTGCTTTATGTTGGATATGCAGTGAACAATTTTATATATTTAATCTGATATGCTGTTTAAAGAGTTTGAATTGGAGAAATGTGGATTATATAAAGCCTTAGCAGTAGTTGATTATGCTAAGAGAAACGATAAATACCTGTCATATATTCATTTATTTTTATTTATATATATTTATTGCACACATTCTTAAATATAGTTGACAAAAATAACATCGTGACGATTAACAATTTAGCATGAAAGTGAGCAAAGGCGGCCTTACTGCTGAATCTCTTACAGGCAACTCTTGGTGAAGGGAATTTATTAATTGGACCGCGGGGAATTGCACAAATGTGATATAATAAATACTATTTGTGATATAATTAAACTTACATAATTATAAATAAATACATAATATTAACATACATACAAATATAACACATAAGTTTTAAATATATACTTAGTATAAATTAGTATTAAACTAACAAAACAATAAATATGTTATTGATTTAAGAAGTGACAGAATAGATGTCGCTTGAAAATAGGTAGTAATTCAGAATGTCGGATTTCTCGAGGCTGATTGTTCCACAGAATAATTGACTTGACAGTAAAAGAGTTTGAGTAATAGTTTGAGTTACAGGTTGGAATAGCTAAACGATTGTCACTGGAGCAAAGGAGATTTATGTGTAGATCGCGGTTAGAGGTGCAATCAGTGAAACGTTCTCTTAGATACGAAGGTGCGAGAGGGTTAAAAAGAATGGAATAAAGAAGTATCAGTGCAGATTCCGCCGCAGCCTAATAGGAAGCCACTTAAGACGTGCGCGAAATTCTGACACATGGTCAAATTTACGTAAATAAATCTGATACATAAATTTTATAGACGTTCCAGTTTATCTAGTTGTTTTTCAGATAAGTCAGGATAACATGAATCTGCATAGTCAATGATAGGTAATAGGAGACAGTAGGCCAACGCAATCTTTGCCTTATATATGTTTTCTGTTAATATTTTCTCAATATTTGCCCGAAGTTGGGAAGTTTGTGGTGTGCTCCACCCCTCTGCCTCGGAGAGTACGTTAAGCTGTCAGTTCTGCGCCTGTTCTCTTTCCAGTCGTATCGGATTCCCGTCATATTGGACTATTAGAGTGAAGGAATAGAGAGTGAGTGACTCCGCAGTGAATCTCTCATATGATTGACGAGGCCTGTACCCAGCAGTAGGACCTTACCTGTCCTAAGATATATATATATATATATATATATATATATATATATATATATATATATAGCCACTAGCTGAATCCGCTATAGACTTCGTCTGCAAGGCATGATTTTTTTGCAGAATTTTCATAATTATAGGCAATTTTTTTTATAAATAAGAAACATACCCGGTACTGCCATTTTAGGGTGGAATTTCCTAAAATTTACTTTTGATAGGTTCTATTAAGTCAAAAAGAAAATTCTGAGCAAGTTTTACATACCATAAAAGATATAGTTTGTAAATGTGAAGCTTGAATTGTTTTTAATGTGAAAATTTTAATTCTTTAATTAACACCCTTGTGGGTAAAATCCGTTCTAAACTGACCTCTACTCGGAAAAAGGAATATTCCTATATATATATATATATATATATATATATATATAGATTATAAAAGAGTAGTTTGCTGTTTTAGAAGAATAGTGAAAAAATTTTAATAGCTAATTTTATAGCTTTTGTCACCAGAAAATATAGACTACTATTGATTCGACTGTGTCATATGCAAATTTTTGTTTATCAAATCGAATCGTGAATCAAAACCATTCTCAAAACAAGAATACACACAAAAAAATTAATCCAGCACTGAAGAAAAAGTTCTGTCACATACATATCGACCGAGTTATATAGACGGTAGATAGCAAACAAGAGGTAACCTGCAAATCCAAAATCGTACAACAGAAAAGAAAATATTTCCCGAAAACAAAATAAGGAAGGTATGTTAGGAATTTAATGAATATTAAAATATTAACAGAAAATCTCAAATGACATAATGTAAAAAAATGCCACGTGATTTTGTCAATATTAGTAATTATTAATTAAATTTTGTTTTTGAATTTAAAATTCAGAAAAGAGCATATATGAAATATTTTATTTTATATTTCATTATAAATAGTTTATCAAATTATTAAATGACGAGTGAGAAATTAAAATGCCACATATTATTTGTAAATAATAATACGTGTTTCGTCCGTAAAAAAATTACCCTCATACGCCTGAAGAATTTTCACCTTAAAATATGATTACTGCCATATTTATCGACTAGAGTTATTATATTTGGACAATATATTTTCATTTTAAATTGCAATTTACTAAATATTTGCTCCCAGCATCGATACTATTCATCGACAGTTGTGATCAAAGTAAAACACATTCTTAATCTTATATAATATTTAAAAGTTTGACTGTGATAAAAATAACATTTATATATGTGTTGCCTACTAATCGCTCAATCAAGTTACCAAAAATAAAGCAAATAAAAATCATAGTTTTTGTGATTGAACACGCGTAAAAAGAAAGTATCATAATCAGGGTCTGGACCCGTAGACAAGTTACTTTCGAAGATTGCTAACGCTCAAAAAATGTATAGGAATGATGTTTAATTTTTCAATTAGTTTCGATAAGAAATGTCATTCCCATACATTTTTTGAGCGTTAGCAATCTTCGTAAATAACTTGTCTAGAGGCCCTGTAGACAAGTTTTTCAAAGATTGCTAACGCTTAAAAAATGTATGGGAATGACGTTTCATTTTTTGATACATTTTTTCGTCATTCCCATACATTTTTTAAGCGTTAGCAATCTTCGAAAGTTACGTTGTCTTTAGGTCCATATATGTTTTTGATATGATATCTACGTGTATTATAGGCATTAATTAGGAAATAAACATAGTTTAATTTTCAATAAAAAAGCAATGATATTTTAAGTATGCAAAGTTACTAATAAAAAAAGGTTGCAGCATCAGACAAAAATAAAGCGTGACATTGATAAATTATAATATATGCCGTAGGGTTTTCCCAACCGATGTCCTATTAACATAACAGTCAAAGTGACCTCGAAGCCTATATTCGCAGAAAAAATATTTTCTGGGCAACTTCCAACGCGTCTTTCTGAGGCTGCGAAGAGACACGACGGCGCCTGCCTTTCGCGACTCGAAGGCGCCTTTCGCCGCAGCATTCATACTGCGGGTTTCACTATTATATCCAGTTTTATGTCGGATAATGCTCTAGATTTTAAAGTTTTTTTAGCAACATTTATAATAAGATCTAGTACACTTAGTATGCAGTCTTAAGAGCATGCCGTTTATTGAAGTAACGCCGGATAATAAACGAACGAAACGCGTGATTAGCGTCAAGAACATGAAGCGTTTTTTATGATAATTCGTTTGAAGGTTAGGTAGTTTTAATATTTACAAATAACATGCCACTCGTCATTTAATAATTTAATATACTATTTTTCATAAAACATAAAATATTTTCTCTAAATTTTATTGACAAAAACACGTGGCATTCTTATTTACAATTCGTCATTTGAGATTTCAATAAATTATTTGTATAATTTTTCGACACTTTATTTGATGACAATTTAATTCTAAAGTTATTTTTTTTTTCTTACCTCTAAGTCGCGGATATCTAAAGTTTTAGATTTATATAAATATAAACGAGACTCAAAAATTAGTTGAACCACAACAGACATTGGTTTCTGAAGAGGTACGAATTTTGCCTGGTCAGCTGCTACATATTTAATAATTGAATAAATATGTACATATACGTTATGTCGTTTGTTAAATGAGAATTTATGAGAGGGAGAGATAGTACATTTTAACTATTTCTTTTAGTAATAGTAGTAGTAAGTATCAAAGGATAGTGCACACTGAATATCGAAAGGTAGTGCATTCCACTATCGCGTAGTTTCTACCGTAAAAGGAATTCCTATAAAATTTAGTGCGGTGAACAGGAGTTTTCAAAGTTAAATTATCAGAAGATTCGAGTACTATCCTATGCATGCAATATAAATTGTCACGAAAACAAGCAAACGTTCTTTCAATTAAGTAATTTATGAAGAAAAAATAATATCTATTTTTCTTCATTGAACGAGCTTAGTTAATTTTATGACAAAAATTATATAAATTTACTTACAAACAGCTTAAGGGTCCATTTTTTTAGTTACACTTCCGAATTAGAAACTATACTAGTTAACGGTTAGTAGAATTTATTTATTTTATTTTATTGTAATCAACAGCGTTACATATACAAATATAAATAGAGTTGGAAATAATATACAAAATAAGGCCACTTAGGATTACACATATAATAGTATATAAAAGAAAATAATATAATATGAATGAATGAATGAAGGTAAAAAGAATTAATAATACATAATTAAAAAATCACAACTGAAATTCGTATGTGTGATGGGTGTGTGTGTGGGGGGGGGATCTGTGTGTAGGCGTGTGTGTGTGTGTGTGTGTGTTTAAATGTATATAATGCTTGTGCTTTTATATCTCTTCTTTTAATCCCAACTTTAAGTTGGAATGATGAGTAGTAATTTCAACTGTGCTTTTGTATGGTGAAAGAGTGAAAGAGTCTAAATGTGAGAAATTCTTGTTATAGCTCCATGATTATCACATCAAGACAGAGTTCTGGGCATAAATTGTATTAGTTTTAGGTATAGAATTCACTTAAATCTATGTTAGTTTATATAACGAACAAACTAAGTAACTAACTTTGCATTTGATTTTCATTAAAAAATGGGTACATCTCAAAAACGTCATTGTATAATTAATTTGATTAAAACATTATAAAATTTATCTTTGTTAGCGCTTGTTTGTAATCTCACCATTTATTATTAAGTGAAATCACAGTTCAGTAACTATTCTCGGTTATACGTATACCCGATCACATGTTTTTTAGTGTTGACAGGTTAGTGCTTGATTGTGATCTCACTTTATAGTAAATGATGATAAGATGGAGCCGCGCTAATCTAAATAAAAGTAAGAGGCTATTTACCTCCTATGCTATATAAACAGATTCGTACCGGAACGCAAATCTTTGCTGGTACGGTGGTAGCTAGCCATGTCCGAAGCTTCACATCGGTTCAGACTCAGGTATTATAAAATGTAATTTCCTAGATTTTCCCTGCTGCAACCCAGCGAGGCTGTCAAGTTTTCGCTTATAAGAAACAACTAGGTCTAGTAAAATGCAATTCTTTTTGCTCTTGAAAGAAATTAGGCCAGCTACGACAGCAAAAGCTAGCTACTACGAAAACATTGAAGGTTCATACACTAAATACGAATGACAATAGCCGTTGAGAGATTATTTTCTCGTTCAAGAGATTCCCTTATGACGTCATTGTATTTTATATGCAGCAATACAAAGCTAAGCGTGTAATGACCCTTTAGTAATAAAAGACTCGCTTTCAAAGGCGATAATGGCGTGTCTTTAGCAAACAACGAATGACACAATCTCATTTACCTGACATCAACAAATGACTCACAGTGTGGGTGTTTACTATTTCTCCGAAATGCAGTTAAATTGTAGAAAAAGCCGGATGACGTCAGAGAGAAACCTTTCTACAGTGAAATTTATTAGTCCATGGAAATGTTACATCATCTTTGCATTTTTTAGAGGACGCAATTTTATTTTTTGGGACATGTGTGAGGGTCAATAGAAGCTTAACCTCAAGTTTGTGGGGTTGTCGCCCATGCCCCGGCCGCCATCTTGAAAAAAGGGGTGCAAACACCTTTATCACGATATCTCGGAAACTATGCGTCCTACAAAAAATTCGTAAAAATATAATTTGTAGGAAATCGCTTTGCCTACAAACAAGTTAATATAACTTTTTGCCCTAAATTTAAAATTAAAAAAGTTATGAGCAAAAATGTGAAAACATTTTCGGTTTTACTTTTTTTTATACTGTTTACGAAAATTTTACTTATTTACCGATTGGTCTGAAGTGAAATTTTTATTGATAGTTTTATAAGGAAAATTTTTGTCAACAATTTTTGTATTTCATTCATTTAAAACGCTATTACAGCGTTCCAAAGTTGAACAGGTTCGTCGATGCTTCCATTTCAATGGACTATATAAAAACATATAAGGTAGAACTTCACACACGTCGGATTTTCTGGATTAGGATGTGTTGGGTTATGTGTAGCTTGACAACCCTCTCTCTCCTATGAGTGTGGAGGCCTGTGCCCAGCATTGGGACACTAATAGGCTAATACATACCGTACCTTAATAGTAATTTTAAAAGGTTCCTGTCAAAACTTTAACCCTTGATTTATGATAAAGCTTTACCAAGAAACGACGTGTTAAGTTTATAGGGTTTCAAAGAAGTATTTAACACCCACGTTAGTTGTGAGTCATTTGATGATTTCATAGATTATAGCCTGAGCGTTAGGCAATTTATCATGGTTTTTTTAAGCTGGCTTAACATTTTATAGCCTATCACTCTGATTAATTTATATTTGACTGAGTTAGTGACCTTTCTACATTATGCAGAGTTAATTTGCAATATTTTAAGTCACCTTTAAATGTCTTATGATGTAGTCTAAAACCATCTTAATGCCTTTGTATTGAATATTTAGTATTTTTAATACCATCATAACGCTGTGTAATAGACAAATTATAAACAACAAAGAATGAAGTAAAACGTAGCTCTCTCTTTCTTCACTAACTTATATCGGCCTGTCAACTTCCATTCGCTTCTCCTTATCACACGTTTTGTAATGCTCTTGTCACGCATTCACCAGCTTACTCCCCAAGTCAAGCGTATAAAAGTATATTTAAAATAAAATAATATATGTAAATAAAGACTACAGTTCCTATTCTTAGATCAAAATGATGGACTTGTCATTGGTAGATTTCTAAATATTGTAATTGAAACCAATTTACTATAACATTGTTGTAATGTTTCATAAATGATTGGAATTACTTATATTATATTAACTAGCAATACCTCGCGGTTTCACCCGCGTAGATTCGATCTCTTGGCAGTGGCAAGTCGAACTATAGATTAATTTTTGTTAACATAAGAGTTTAATTTCACTTAGTTTTTAAAAACTTCCTTTACAAACTTACATTCAAAATTTAATCAATATACAGATTTTACTCGGTTCGGAAATGCTTTTACGCACTTACACCAACCTAAATGGGTCAGGAGTATGGGACTCATCGAGGGAGGAGACCTCGCAATACCCACTAAAACCATCATCATCCGTAAGCGAGACACCAGAGATTCAGCTAGCGCGTTCTTCCCTGGTGCCCCAGATGAGTCCTACTGAGGATTCATGGAGGCGGGACCAGTCGCGCAAATAAGCGCCGCCTGGTATCTCGCCTCCTTCGGCGGTGAGAGAGAGCATCTACCGCATTCTCTCTATCTCGCTCGTGAGCCTCCTTTAGCGAGATTACAGTCTCGCAGAAGAGGGCTATTTCCGCCCCACATCTCTTCGTCTGAAATTAATAAATTTGAAATACTCTGATGGATTATATACTGTTAAAAATAAAATCAATAATTCTTAATGCAAATCTTTTGTCTATAGCTATTGAGATTCTTGCCGGATTCTTCTCAGTAGATTTCGACTTTCCGATCCGGCGGCAGGTTATGGAAAAGAAAGTTTATTGAGCCAACTTGACTTAGAATATTTTAGTTTTGCTATTGACTTTTATTGTAAAATCCTATTTAATTAAAAAATTGTTAAAATTAAGCATACTATTAATTTATGGTTATTCTCATTCCTGACACGTGCGTAAAGAAGTTTTATTCTATAAAGCAGCAGTCCATCTTTTACTGATAAAAAGCTGTGGCTAAGCATAAGGTGTCTTGCTAAGGTTTTCCGTTTAGTAAATATACCTGTTATAGAAATAAGTAAGCTTATAAGTCAACAGACGGTTTCCATAGTCACGCCGGCACCATTACGTCGTTTCTCTAAAGAATCCAAGGTCGCTAATCTGGCTGTCCTCCAGCCGACTGCAACTAGAAGCCAGATGTACTTAATTTCCTGAAATATTATTCACAAATCTTTAAAAAGAACATTATCTTAGTCGTGCACAAACAATATATATATATATAAACATATATATGTAAAACATTCCACGCAGACGAAGTCGCGGGTTCAGCTAGTATATTTATATATAGATAGAACATACTTGTTTTATTCACAAGAAACGTGAAGGTACAAAGTGCTGTAGGCTAAATGTACATAAATATAATAATCTTACTTATATCATACAGACTATGTATATAGATACATACTTACAAAACATATATCACAATATACAAATGTCATAGGAATAAATAAACAATAGTAGCAACTAGTTTAGCTATCAGATTTCAAGTCTCACCTTATGGTTCCAGAGATATCGTGATGAGTCAATAGATACCTGGATATCTCGTTCATATATATACTAGCTGAACCCGCGACTTCGTTTGCGTAGATAGTTTTATGGGTAGCATTTTTTAATAGACACCCCCGCAACCCTCCTTATGGGTGGAATTTTGTAAAATCCGTTCTTGGCTGACCTCTACTCCGCAAAAGGAAATTTCCTACTAAATTTCAAGTCTCTAAACCTTATGGTTCCAGAGATATCGTAATGAGTCAATAGATACCTGAACATCTCTATAATATATATAGATATAGAGTAGGCTGCGTAAATTCAGATTAAAAAAATACGCATTACTGGTAAATTCACAAATCGAGCATCGATGAAAAAACAAAAAAAATTATAAAATCTTTACAACAGACAACAATCTAACTAGCATCTTCAGGAATAAAGAGATTTACTTTATGTTGACGTGTTGTGAACATATAAACAATGCAAGATGACGGTAAAAATATCATTCTTTCTTATAAAACATCCTACACATTTGAATCATTTATAGATAACAGTTTTACTGAAACTGTTTTACTTTTAATAGGACATATTTAAGTCTGAATTTAGTTATAGTAAATGGGTAATTATTACAAAACTTGAAATGGGGAATGTAATGCAATTTATTTAGATTTCCCAAATTTTCCACGGGATCAGAAACTACGCGAGTGTCACCGCCGAGAATAGCTAGTTCTCTAAAGAAGTTAATATATTATCATTCCAATATATCGGGTTCAAGTCGACTATTTCCGATCTCATCCGAGGTACTTAATCGTAATGGGATGAACTATTATATTAAAACAAAAACACACACGACATTTCCTATTATCTGACTCGTAAACTCAGAATTCAATATGAAACTCATTAAAATGTATTTCTGTATACTCAGAATATTAATGTTAGTGTTTCAGTAAGTTTATTATTTACAAAGTGCATTTCGTATTATGATTGTATATTACAGTTACATTATATTAAAAGAGATACACATTTTCAAATTTTAAAAAGACATTTAATTTACATAAAAACTACATATTTAATCTTACAATTAAACTTCGCTGACGTGCCATGACCTTCAAGCAACCGTAGAAACAAAAGACTGACTGCTGACAATTCTCCCACGAATGTATTCTCAGAATCTATATAATATCAAGAAATTGTGAATATTTAATGTAAAAATATTGTTTTTTTTAATATGACGACCTCGATGGTGCATTTTTTTCTAAATCTGGACTGGAAGGTTCGGTTGAATCTAGTTACTCCAATATCAACATTAAGACACGCGGTTATAAAAATCTTTTTTCGGCCTCGCTGGTGTAATGGTACTAGTACTAGCAACTTGGTTGAGCAGCGTTCGGGAAGTTCCAGAAGACGTTTTCGTCCAATATCCTTCAGTGCCTGAAAACTAATGTCTTGGAACAGTGCGTGTTGCCAGTGCTTACCTACGGATCGGAAACGTGGTCGCTGATTATGGGATTATGGGCCTTATTGGAAAGCTCAGAGTCACTCAGCGTGCGATGGAGAGGGCTATGCTCGGGGGTTTTTTACGCGATCAAATCAGGAATGAGGAGATCCATAGCAGAACCAAAGTCACCGACATCGCCCTACGAATCGCAAACCTGAAGTGGCAATGGACGGAGCTAATAGTCTGACGAACCGATGGACGTTGGGGCCGGAAGGTGCTGGAATGGCGACCCCGTACCGGACGACGCAGCGTAGGAAGACCCCCCACAAGGTGAACCGATGATATAAGGAGGATCGCCGGTAGCCGCTGGCGCCAGGCGGCACAAGATCGGGCCTTGTGGGCATCATTTTGTGAGACCTACGAGTATGTCCAGCAGTGGACGTCCATCGGTTGAAGCGACGACGACTAGTAGAGGTCCTGAGTTTGATTACCGATTGGACAAATTTATATTATTTTTATTGCATTAGCACACAAAAAAATACAAAATGTTAATAGAGTTAAAAACAAATGCCAGGAAGAGTGTACAAAGGCAGCTCCTCATTTTCAATTTTAGAAATACACGACAACATACATAATATATTTATTGGTATATAATCTGTATATATAAAAAAGATATCCAGGTATCTATTGACTCATCACGATATCTCTGGAATCATAAGGCGTAGAAACTTGAAATTTTGTAAGAACATTCTTTTTGCCGAGTAGAGGTCAGCTAAGAATGGATTTTAAGAAATTCTACCCGCAAGGGGAGTGACGGGGGTGTTAATTAAAAATATTCAAATTTTCACATAAAAAATAAATTCAATCTTCACATGTACAAACTGTATCTTTAATGGTATATAAAACTTGGTCAGATATCCAGGTAATAGAATAAAGTAACAATACTTACTAATAGGTATAATATTATACATGCGAATGTAACTCTGTCGCGCTTTCACACCATAACTACTTAACAAATATAAATAAAATTTGGTACATCGATGATGAAAATTGATTATAAGCTCTTTGCAGTAATACACAGTGTTATCCAAAAACATTCCACGCAGACGTAGTCGCGGATTCAGCTAGTCTATATATATAAACGAGATATCCAGGTATCTATTAACTCATCACGATATCTCTGGAACCATAAGGCGTAGAGACTTGAAATTTGGTAGGAATATATTCCTTTTGCCGAGTAGAGCTCAGCTAAGAACGGATTTTACGAAATTTCACCCGCATGAGTGGTTCCGCTGGTGTTAATTTAAAAAATGGAAATTTTCACATTTAAAAAAAAAATTAAACTTCACATTTACAAACTATTAATATCTTTGATAGTACGTAAAACTTGGTCAGAATTTTTTTTTACATAATGGAAACTATCAAAAGTAAATTTTAGGAAATTCCATCCTTAAAGTGCAGTGAGGGTATGTTTCTTATTTGTAAAACAATTTGTCTAACTTAATGAAAATGATGCCAAGACAACATTCCACGCAGACGAAGTCGCGGGATAAGCTAGAATATATGTAAGAGATATCCAGGTATCTATTGACTCTTCTCGATGTCTCTGGAACCATATGGCGTAGAGACTTGAAATTTGGTAGGAATATTCCTTTGGACGAGTAGAGGTCAGCTAACAATGAATTTTACGAAATTCCACCCGCATGAAGAGTTGCGGGGGTGTTAATTAAAAAAATTCAATTTTCACATTAATAAAAATTTAAACTTTACATTTACAAACTATATCTTTGATAGTATGTAAAAAGTGGTCAGAATTTTTCTTTGACATAATGGAATCTATCAAATGTAAATTTTAGGAAATTGCATCCTCAAAGGGCAGTGCGAGTATGTTCCTTATTTATAAAACAATTTGCCTAAGTTAAGGAAAATGCTACCAAAACATCATTCCACGCAGACGAAGTCGTGGGTTCAGCTAGTAATTTATATATACACACTATTAAGATAACATTATTTAAAACGGCATTTCAAAATATGTAGGGACTCAGATTGCCTTAAGTACATTTCGTGGCAGAGTATTACATTATGATGGGCTCGCTGGCGCAGTGGTACGAGTACTCGCTTTGCTAGCAGCGGGTTCGATCTTTGCCAGGGCGACTTTAGGAAATTGCATTTTCTAATTTGTCTGAGTTTAGACTGGTTGGAGGCTTTGGTCGTGGCTAGTTACTCTAACAGAAGAAGACGTGCCATCAAAGCCAAGAGATTTATGTACCGTTACGATGCTGTGTAGAAACCATAAAAGGTAAATTGCCTCGTCACAGATTAGCGTCCTTTATCTTAGACTGTATCATCATGTGTGATCACAATCAAGCGCTAACTTATCACCAATAAAAAATATATAAACTGATGGTTTTATATGTAAAAGAGTTTGTATAACATTAAACGATAATTAGGAGTGTAAAGCTTTAGGTCATCTTGTAAATTTAATTTAGTAAATTGCATCAAATTTAGTAATTCACTACCATACCTGAAAATATCTTCCCATGATTAACATTTATTTATTTAAATAGGACACAAACAGGTAACAGTAATAATATGCAAAATATAAAGAATTAATAAATGACAAAAAGTAATTACTGCAAACTCACTTACTGGTTGCCACAGATACATAAAATATATACTAACTAAGAGGAATAAAAACAAGCAATGAAGAAAAAAACGAAAGTAAACAAAAAAATAATAATATTTACAATTATTTAATACGAGGCAATGAGGTCTACATCAGGACAGGCAAGACTAACTTACAATTTTCCTTTTAAAGGATGTAAGACTATCACAACTTATATCTATATCAATTGATTTACATATTTAATTATATAGCATAAGTATTCTATTTATTGGTGCTGAGCAGCCAAGGTTAGTTTTGTTGGTAAAAGTTTTTAACACGACTGACTACCGACCTAGGTATCCTAAATGAAATTTATTTGCTAAATATACAATTAGCATACAGGTCAGAAAGTGTATTGCCATAAGATGGCGTGCAAATATTACATATTGAATTTTATTACATACAATGTCGAAATTACAATCATAATAATTAATAATAAAATAAAGTATGTCAATTTAGAAATATAACATGCGAAATAAAAAATTACACTATAATAATAAAAAATGTCACAAAACATAATATTTAAGATTTCATTTTATTTAGATAATCGTCGATAGAATAAAAACATTCGTCCAACAACCTATGTTATCTTGCTGTAAATGCTCCTATGGCCATTTCTTTAAAATCACAAGGCAATCTATTATATATGGTTATTGCCATACAACAACAATTATTTTTATATACGCTCAGTTTTAGTCTTGGGTACATTAATCTGTCCTTCTACCTTACATCCCTTTTTGCGGCCTCACTGCGGTAGATAAAAGACTCTGGATTTTTTTAACGAAAATACACATTTCTTTTATATAAATGCAAGGCAAAGAAAGTTTATTTAGCGTTTTAAACATGGGCCGACAGCTATCTAGATAATGAGCACCGCATATAGCTCGAATACATATTTTTTGTGCTTTAAATGCTCTGTCAATATCTACAGAGTTACCCCAGATTAATATGCCCTAACTAAGGATAGATGAAACATATCCATAATATGCTCATAAGAGCATTTTTGGTAGCGATTTTCCTTAACTTTTTTAGAGCAAATACAAATTTATTTATTTTACTACATATATTAGTAATATGGTTTTATAATTCAAAAATTCTTTATTGCAATTCAATGCCTATGTGGCGTGCAATACAATACAGTGTTATAAAACCAAAATTTAAATCTATACACATTAAAATAAATTTACAACGTAAATATAAAACTTAATAGTATTATGAATTTGTACATACAAGTTAAAATTAATAATGTCGATAATATATTGTATTTGTATATAAAATTATTTGGTTTTTCCAAATGCAATTTTTATCTAATTCTATTCCTAAAAATCTGATTGACTCAACTTCACTAATTTTCTTATTATTTAGATGTATGTAAAGAGGTACGTCAAGTTAAGTAATTTGTGTAAAAAACATAAATCGCCGCTGAAAACCAGCGTTGGGTTGATACCCAACAACAGCTGAGAGGTGTTCCTATTTTCGGCATCACACTTTTCTGTAATAATTACTGTGTATGACCCATATAACATACACAGTGGTTAAAAACGTAGTTTGTGTTTAAATGTGCAGAGAAGTGTGGAAGTAGAAAAGAAAAGGTCTTTTATTTATTTATTTTAGATCCAATAGCTTTCTACGGCTGGAAAGAGATAGAACCTTATAATATTTAAGTCTGGAATCATAGCTGGGATCCACATCAGATAACTTATCCCCAAAATTAACATAGTACAAAAAGCGTTTTTTAATACCTTCTATTCTCATTGAATGAATGTTATAGAAAGGATTCCAAGCCACCGAATTGTATTCGAGAATGCTTCTCGCTAACGCATTAACACTATTAACAATACAATTTTGGTATAAGAGTTTCTAAAGTCATAGAACTGCGCTTTATAAATCCAGTAATTTTAGAGGCCTCTTTACAAATATTGTCTATATGGGGAACAAAACTTAATTTATTATCAATACTGATTCCTAAATCTTAAATACAACTTAAGTTTTGGATCTGGTAATTATATATACTATATATAAAATAAATACGGTGAACTTTTGTGTGAAACGATACACAGAGAGACTTTTTTTGATTTAAAAGCATCCTATTAGAAATACACCACTGAGATAACCTATTAATATCCTCCTGTAATAAAACTTCATACTGAACCAAGCAAATAACCCTATACGCTTTTAAATCATTCAACATCAAGGGCGAAATTCCTTCTTAGAATGTATAATTACTTATCTCCAGGTAAGATGACATTCGTTAACTTGTCAGCGATAAATAAGATTGCTTTTGGAAAGTACCTAACGGTTGTATATATATCGGTCAATTAGTCCGTCCTATTATCTGAGTCTTATAATATGACTCAAACACTTTTAAGCATTACATGTCTAAGTAGTTTTCGTTATCTAAGGGCCATTTTATCACCTAATGGTGTTTAAAAAAAAGATAAATTTGGCGAAGCGACGGTTTTACTTCGCAACGTGTGACCATTATCGGACAAAGTCACGTGCGACTCTAGCTGATCTAACACTGGGCGAGACTGAAATTAGGTTTATTTCTTATTGTAGTAATTAGATTGTTTAATATTATGGAGATTTTAAACTCAAGTGTTTATTTCATGTCACAAAAATATCTGTTTACTTTTGCTTGAACACTAATAACAAATTCGATGAAACCACTTATAAACAAAACAACTTGAATTTTAGAAATTTTGATGTTTTTTTAATTTTTAAGTCATATATTTATTGAAACGCGATTATTAAAAACGTATCATTAGTACAAAAGGCTGTACAGTAAGAAATAACTTGAAACACAATCTTATAAAATTTGAATTTTATACTTGACTATACCCGTCGATGTGTGTTGGCTTTAGTCTCTATTTGCCTATGAAATCCCCGTCAAAATAGATTTAACTAATTCGGACAATACTTTGCTACAGCTGATGAAAATATCTATTCATATTACAATGTTCGACACAATTTGTTTTCTTTAAACTATAAAATTCTGATATTTGAAATTATAGTTAGACGAAAAAATAAGACACGGTATGAAAATTCTTGATTTTGTACCTACAAAGACCTTTTGAATGCTTATAATTATTGTAGTTTTTTTTTATGAAAATCAGGATCATTTCGATGCATTTCAAAAACCTAATTAGCGAAGACACGACACCTGGTGATTAACTGGTTTGAGGTCTTGTGTTAAATATAATTTAAAATCATTAAACTTAAGCCTCCTAGATTTTCTTCAAAACTGCAAAATTTTTCTTGAGTTTCACACAGTTTCGATTCTTCAGATCATGAAGTTATCCCAACAGCTCAAATTTTTTAAATAGTTTCACTATTATTAGCATTGTTAATTAGAAATGGCACGTAGGAAATTGTAAGGTTTCTATGATTGGAAACCAAAATTTTGATAATCTACAAATAATTAACACCTTACAGTCCTTTACCACCACCACCACTAAAGGTAAGGGACAACACACATAAATCTGTTACATTTAATAAATTTACACAGATATAAAAGACTATATAAAGTTAACAAATACTCAATATTTTAAAGAAAAAGAACAATGGAAGAAATAATGTCATATATAGGAAGGGAAATATTAGGACAGTTGATGATATGGGAAACAGTGCCTTCGTCTAGGCTACATTCACAAAGTGTATTGTCCTTGATCCGGAGTGTCCCTAGGTGGACAGGGGAGCAGAAATGATTAAGATGCATTCGTGAACTAGAAGATGTTACAGAGTAATTTGCATATCTATGAAGAAAAAACCACGGCTGCCTTGAGATATTTAGCTGAAATTTTTCATGATGGAAATGATCGAGCGTATAGCGAATGATTTAGCGAAATTTTTAGTAAAGTAGTAGATTTTACTTGTTATATGTAAAAACAAAACAGCTTTAAAAGTGACAGCTTCCCAGACAACGGGCTATTCAAAATAAAACCTCTTACTGCAAAATATATTGGTACAAAATTCAAATTATTTTCTATGACAAGAGTGGGTGAGATATATAGGAACTTGTCAAAATAAACCCCTAAGACGGCAGTAATAACAGACACCTACGTTCAAATCCTGGCAAGAAGGTCAGGCAGCCAACTCACCCACATGATTTCTAATGTTCAAAACTCTGAACTATTCCTTTATTCCATTATGTGTTCATTAACTTCTAACTATGCACATTTGTTGTCAGGAAAGCCATTATACTAAAGGTAGATATAAGATTATAACTCACAAGGATGCACCATTTCTGCACTTTTACTCGTATATTCAACTCTAAGTCAACTGACAAAATTTTCATGCAATAATTTAAAGGCTTTACCGAGTTAAAAGTTCTTCACCTACTCATTTTTTAAAGTTCACGTTGGACCATCTGAAAAAAATATTTTCCCCTTCGATTAATTGCGTAGGTTAACTTAAACAACAACAAAAAATTGCGAAATATCAGTAGCAGTTTGTTATTATAGTATATTTTTAGCGATGACCTTAACAGGAAAAATAAATTCGTCCACCTACACTTATATCGAAATTATAGCAGTTTGAAATATATTTTCATTAAGTAGATGTTTACAAACCTAAGATATAGATATATCTACACTAAGTATATACAAATAAATCTCGTGTTACGTTGTTTGTCGCCAATAAACTTCGAAACAAGTTAAACATTTTGATGATATTTTATTTATTGTAGATGTTCTGACTTTTCTCCGTGGGAGCTTCGTGCGGAAGTTCTCGCGGCTATCTATAGGCACAAGGTGGCTACAAGGTCCAGAGGATCAGGGCATGAGCCGACCGCGCTCTGATCAAACGATGGAAAGAGGATCTTAGGGACCCAGTAGCGGGCGTGGCCACTGTAGAGGCGATCCGCCCACACCTGGAACAATAGCTTTGCAGGAAGCACGGGTTGCTCATAGTTTTAGCATAGGTTCTTTAGCGACATAACATATTCGCAAAAGAAGGTAACCCATCTCGGCAACAAGCATTACGCCAACCATGCTTACCAACACGAGGTTCCTTCTGATCAGCTACTTGAAGATATATCTCTGAGGTCTCCAAATAAAAGATAAAAGTCATGTAATAAGTAAGTAAGTAAGTAGCAGCCTATTAACGTCCCACTACTGGGCACAGGCCTCCTCAATCCAAGGAGCGAGGGTCTTTAGAGCAAAGACCCACCACGCTGCTCCATTGCGGATTGGCAGGCATAGAGATAGGATAGAGAGTACACAAGTGCACTCTCTATTCCTTCACTCTCATAGTCGATGTGACGGGAATCTAACACGACTGGAGAGAGATCAGGCGCAGGACCGACGGCTTCAGGTGCTCTCCGAGCCACGGTGGTGAAACACACCACCAACTTCTTATCTTCGGGCAAATATTGAGAAAATCTTAAATAGAAAACTCAATATTGTTTACCCGGGACTTGAACCCAGAACCTAATGTTTGTAGTCGAACATGCCAACCACTAGACCAATGAGGTAGATCTGTAATAAGTAGCAAGAGTTTTTTTCTCACAATGTTATAACTAGCTGCTCATCAATACAGACAAATCAGATGAGACAAGTTCTTAAATTCTTTTAGTCTGCAATCAAGTTCAAGATGCCTGATAATGTCTTCTTGTCATGTAAATCCGGTTCTGAAATGATATAACATCATCATATCCTTGCCTTTTTCCCACTAGGTGGGGTCAGTACAGCATGTTTCCTTTCGCCATTTCACTCTATCAGGTATCTTTTCTACATTCAGTCTTTATACACATATCCTCTTTCACACAGCTCATTCACACTTTTTTGGTCGCTTACCATCATATTTAGGGCCCTCTGGCATACATGGCTATCCTCCCTTCTCATATCATGTCCATAACAGGATATCTTTCCACTCTTTAACTTCTCGGTCACAGGTGCTACTTTCATACTCCCTCTAATATACAAAATGACATAATATGATAATAATATAATAACTTATGATTTTATTTCATCAAGTGTAATAAATTTCTTACTTACGCCCCATATTTAACTACTACGTTCTCAAAGGAATCTAATATACCTTTTTTTTTATTTTCTTAAAGCTATTTGCAAATTAAATAAGTTTCAAACAATGCCTGAGTAAATCCTTATTAAGTAATAGATTCCATTAGAGATACCGTATGCGACCTACCATTTCACCCACGTATAACGTCACCCACACAACTTCAAACGACTATAAATTCATTTAAACAATACTATTAAACAAAATTATGCATGAATCTTTTATTTAATAACTTAATTACCATATAAATATGATAAAAAATGTTTTTGTAAACATACACTAATTATAGTAAACATGCTTAAATGTTTTTGATTATTATGTAACAGGGGACACTGTCTCACTTTACGATGTTTTGATGTGTAAAAAATTGCAACAAATTCCTTTTGACTTTAAATTAAATCTAGAAAAATTGACAGACATCATCAAAATCGGTTAGGCAGTTTGGAGTTCATCCCGTTCAGACTCTGTTACTGGGAATGTTTAAATATATAGAGGTTATTTAGTTATATATCTACAAAGATTCTTAATTTAAGTAGGTGAATCGTCAGTAGTCCGTTGGTAACAAATCTACCATCGGTTCAGAAAGTGGATTTTGCTGAGGAGAAGCCGGCAAGAATCTCAACGGTTACTCCTTTAAATATAGTTTTTTTTTGTAGGTTACAATGTGTTTAGCTTCCATGTGTAACTGGAATCAAGTCCAATCTCTGTCGCTTAAATACACATTATAATATGCCTTTTGTAATAGGTCATTTTTAGCATACTTCTTAAAACTATGTGGAGGCAAAGTATCTTATTAAATACGCGTATGCTCAACCCGACAAATGGCTTCTGAACCTTTTTACTCTTAAATATGGCTTCACTCCTTATGCTGTATAAATGAATATTATCACGGATATATAAAATGTTATTTAATAGAACCAAATAGTTGTTAATAAACGCATAGACATAGACATCTACCATCACATAATAAAGAATGGTATCAAATACAAACAAAACTTATTCCATTTATACGTTCAGTTACGTCCAGAAGAATTATATATATATATATATATATATATATATATATATATTTATACATAAACTTATACCTTCGCGCACTGTTCTAAGAAGAGCTCACAACAAACTCAGCTAGTTATACGTTTTTTTATCATTAACATTACAATTTATATTTTTAATTTATTCTATTTCTATTAAAGCACTTCATTCACTCCCATGCTTTTTTATCCTCGTAGTCCTTTAAATTGAATAATGATTTCTCAATTAATCTTCTATTTCAATAGGCACCTTTGTAACTTTTTCTGGGAGTTTGTTATAGAAACGTATATAGTTACTCTTGAATGAAATGAATGAATACACACTTAGACACATATAATTCAAAGGTCCAAGTGTATAAAGAGTCTAATAAAATTTTGTAAGACGGTATTTAATAGATAAATTCTATTATTTACTAAGCAACATGTTTTAATGTTCGGGGTTTCTCTACGTGATCAAATCAGAAATAAGGAGATCCGTAGGAGGACTAAAGTCGCTGACGTAGCCTACCGAATTGCAAAGCTGAAGAGGCAATGGACGTTGGGACCCGAAGATGCTAGAGTGGTGGCCTCGCACCGGAAAACGTAGCTTCGGCAGACCCCACCAGGTGGACTGATGACATCAGGCGGGTAGCTGGAATTCATTAAGAGAGACCTTTATCCAGCAGTGGACGTTCATTGGTTGAAACGAAGACGACGACGATGTTTTAATAAGTATATGATTTAAAAATAACAATGTCTAGATCGTTAGCCTCTTAGATTTAATCATCAGTTATTATCAAGCGAAATTACATTCAAGTATTATGAAACTCCTACGTAAACGTGTAAAAAACAGTTTACATTTTATGTAATACTCTATTTATAAGGTAAACTATTAAATTGCAACGTTGTTTGATGGCAAGCCTTTACGTTGTCCTATATTACTTTATTTGTTTGACATTTTGCAACCTACTGTGTATTAACTCAGATAATTTTAACAAAAGTTCAACTTGAAATTCAACCTTCTCCAAGGATAATGGGTTTATATATTTTGATAGCCTCGATGGCGTAAAGTCATTGAGTTCTATTCCATGCAGAGCATTTTTAATGTGAAACTTCGTTAGGCGCAAGAGGGTAAAATTTTTACGGAAGAAACGCGTGATTCGAGCGTCACGAAGATGTGAAGCGTCTTTTATGCTAATTCGTTTGAAGTCTCGGAAATCTTAAGTTTTAGATTTGTATAAATATATATACCTTGTTAGACAAGACTACGTTATCTTTATCTACGTGTCTGCTTCTGGGTGTGAAAACAACAGAGCCCCATCGTTGTAAATCGGTGAGTGGGTGAATGCACTGGGTCACCACGATCTGTCTTGTCGTCTAGCGCTGGTCGTCTCCCAAGATACGCTGGCATCAACGACATCATCAAAAGGACTCTTAACGTGCCGGCTTTTCTCGAGCCGAATCGAATTGAACGTGATGATGGTATGTCGTTGATGCCTGAAAAAAGGAAGGTCGTTGGTGTGGGATACTACATGTGTATCAAACACTTGCACCATTTCACAACCACCAAATCAGCGGGAGCGGCGGCGTCATTAGCTGTAAACGCCAAGAGGCGCAAATATGAGAGCCTTGCTTTAAAATACATATTTGTGCCTCTTGGCGTGGAGACATTGGGACGGTGGGGTCCTAAGGCTAAAAGCTTTTTTAAAGAAATTTCATCTCACTTAGTTGATGTCACCCGTGACCGTAAGGCCGGGTGGTACTTCGGACAGCGTATAAGTATCGCTGTCCAAAGAGGTAACGCTGCCAGCCTAATGGGCATCCATCCATTTACTTCTGATGGAACATGTTATGGTTCGATATAGTGCTATCATGGTTAATTGTATATTATCATTATTATAACAAGAATTAAAAAATTACTTAGACAAAGAAGTTTCAGTTTTGACATGAGTAATTTGTACGTACGCACTATTAATTTTTGCTATCGGTGACAGATTAACGCTTACGTGTGATCTCTATGAACAAGTTAAATTAATTCCCATATTGTATTTTTTTAACTGCCTCATTGGTCTAATGGTCAGCTTCTTTTGCTACAGACTTAAGGTCCTGGGTTGGCAAATTCAAAAATTAATATTGACTTTTCTATTAAGACTTTCTCAATATTTGCCCGAAGTTAAGGAGTTGGTAATGTGCTCCACCTCCGTGCCTCCGAGAGCACGTTAAGCCATCAGTCCTGCGACTGCGCCGTCACATCGGACTATGAGAGTGAAGGAATAGAGAGTGCACTTGTCTACTATGCCTGTCAACCCCCAGTGGAGCAGCGCGAAGGGTCTATGCTCTAATAACCCTCTCTCCTATAGGTAAGGAAGCCTATGTCCAGCAGTGCGACGTGGGCTGCTACTTACCTTACCTTGTATACATTGATATCAAAATGAAATCAAATGTTGAATGTTTGTAATCGAAGCTCTATAATAAACCCATTATATTATCTTATCGGCTGATAAAGTAGCTTACTTGAATAACACACTTCAGAAATATCAACAACTGCCGACATCAGATTGTTTATGCTTTTACTGCGATTTTTCATGTGAAAGAAATGTTTTTAATATTTAACTGTTCCCTCATAGTGGTGACTGCCTCACAGTATCCGATTCCATGGGAACTTTGGGAGATGGGATATTTTTGGGGAAACTATAAGGAAACCCATAGTTAGGGGCCATTCTCATAGGACACGCCTCACTGAAATAGGGGTAGGCAAAAACCACGTCGTTCCACTTGCCACGACCCTTGCATATCTCCTTCGCTTCTTCCAATTTCATTAAACCTTTCATACAAGTTCGTCAGTTTAAAGTACTCTTGACCTGGCCCTTATTTAAAATGTCCTGGATTTGGTCCATGAACGTTCGCCTTCTCCTTCCAACTTTCCCATTCTCTTTTGATTCATAAATCCTTTTTGTCAGTCTTTTTTCATTCATTCTTTCTACGTGCCCAAACCATTTAAGCATACCTTTCTCAATTTTATTTACTACATCTTCATTTATACCACAACGTTCTAGTTTAAAAATAAAATAAAGAAACTGACCGGATAATCTTAAGAATATTTTTAACCTATTTACAATAAATGGAAAATATACAAAGAAAGCATAAGGGAACGGTTTTCCTGTATAGCTATATCTGAAACGTTTTACGTCACCATTACTGAATGGACGGAGTGTGCAGGCAAGTTATTGACGTTTGTCACGCCAAAACAACCTACGCAAGTGGGACATTTGTTTGATCTCACATACATATATATTTTTGTGAATGGAAGGTCTATTATTAACAATATAATATAAAAAGCCTTTTAAATGCGGGTTCTTTGCAGTTCCTTCGGGGTACAGGCCTCGAGACAGGACCATCTTGCCCTGCCAGTTTTTCTTTTAGTGTCACGATGTATTACGTCATTTCTGATATACCTCGGAACTCAGACTATATATATTACCATACCATATTTATTTATTTCTTAAGGACAACTAAAAAATGTTACATTTACACATTAAACGAAAAGAAATACATAAGTCGTGGTCAAAGTACATTTTAGTAAAAGTTATTTATCAATATTCAAAACTTAATTATGTATAATTGATAATAGAAAATATTAACGATAATTTAAGATAATGTCACTAAAAATGAATATTTTAACATACGGACCTGTCAACCCACTGTAGAACAGAGTCGTGAGTCTATGCTCTAAAACCATCTTTCCTATGAGTGAGCAAGCCTGTGCCCAGCAGTGGGACGTTAATGGGCCGCTTTATCCGTAAAATCGCAATATTATCCTGCTCTTCTTCTTTTTGTTGTATTTCCTCTATCTATATAAAGTTTGTGGTATACAATAAAAGTGTTTTTTCTCTCTCGTATTATTAGAAGAAGGCACTTGTTCTGGATCTACTCCTGCATAGAAAAGACACTTTTACAGTAGTTTTCAATAGACGGCATATAATTTCATCAAATAATAATAGTAGAAGGAAAAACTGTATTAGCCTAATTTTAGTATAGAGACTCCTCAAACTTATTTCATACGGAACCCACTCTTACACCAACGTCTAGTGAATGTGTGGTCTCACTCCATACATATTCAGTAGATTCTAAGGTATGGGGTAATAACAATCAAGCTCTTAGTTGTTCACGACTTTGCTTTCTTACAATGGAGTTTTCCATTGGTGACTACGAAACAGCCATTACCTGCATAAGTTTAGCATACGTTTTTAGGTTAATCAGCCAATAATTGGAAGAAATGGCAAAACAATGCTCATTGATCGTAAAAAAACTATGTATTTCGTGGTGCCATGATGATTTTCCGTTTTCGAAAAGTACGTTACAATTTTTTTTATGGTTGACAGTTTAGCGCTTGACTGTGCTGTCACCTGATGGTAAGTGATGATACAGTCTAAGATGGAAGTGCGCTAATCTGGTAAGAGACGAAATACCCCTTACGGTTTCTACGCAGCATCGTACCGGAGCACAAATGTCTTTGTTTTGGCGATACGTATTTGTTGGTAGGGTGGTAACTAGCCACGGCCGAAGCCTCAGAGTCAGACAAATTATAAAATACAATTTCCTAGATTCGTCCTACCCGGGACCCCTGCTAGCAAGGCGAGTACTCGGACCACTGCGCCAACGAGGCCGTCAGACCGAATCTAAGATTTTAAATCCATCATTTCCATAGGCTGTGTATTACGTGTATGTTCATAGATTATGTTGTGAATGTGAATTCTCAACAATCATCAATTACAAGTTTAAAAAATACATAATATTATAGTTATGATAAAGGAAATAAAAAAATCACTAAAAGAGGTTATTTGTACGGCTTAATCTAGCTTAGTTAGCTATGTGTACTGTTCTAGGAATCTAAAGTAGAAAAAAAACTAAAAAGCAAATCGCGTTTCAGCAGTCACTGTATCGACGGCACAGTGTCGGTCATTTTAGCTGGGAAATTGCCTATATCCGATCTCAGCTCGATACCTCGCCTCGTGGTTATTTGTTTTTTCTATTCAGCACCAAAGTAATAAGCGTTTAGCATACACAGAGCACTTTTTCTAACACTTTATACAAAACTCGAACTCTGTGACTGTGAGTGATATTAAGATAACTAACAGCCTATTGGAATAAAGCTTACGTGGCTACATTGCAGTCAGACCACGGGATGTGCATTTCATCGCACAATGGCGACACCAGACGAAAGTTCCTACGGACATCCTGGTGCCATCAATGTGCCGAGGAAGGCCACCGAGGGGGTTTTACTGGGTATAATCTTACAGCAGTGTCACTCGCATAGATACCGATCTCGTGGCAGTGGAAAGTACTAATTCGGACTATAGATTGATTTTATATTACTTTACAATATATTTTACATTTATAACATAATTTACATAGAATATTCGTCATTAGTAAATTAAAAAATATTCTACAGGTATTGAAAGCATTTTTTAAATTGTTAGCTCAATTATTATATTTAAAATGCAACACTTTCTTCTATAATATTAAATAAAACATTTATTTGTAATACTTTATCATCGCAGAACTTCCCTATATTAAACATTTGGCACTCTGGAGTTCGACTCAGGAGATATTATTTTCTTTAAATGGACATTTTTGAATTCGTTACAATTTTTGAATGGAATTTCCGGTTTTAATATTTGAAAAATAGTATTTTGCGGGTATTGAAATGGTCTTTAATAAAATATCATTTAATAGGATAAGGATTAATACAGAAGTATGAATAATATGGTTTGATTATTGTCGGCACTTTTATTAACTTTTAAAATGTAAAAAAGTAGTTTTAGTGGCATGAGTATTAGACATACGGNTGTAAAAAAGTAGTTTTAGTGGTATGAGTATTAGACATACGGTATCGCTGACTTTTTGTAGATATTAATACGTTCTATAATACTGTAGAACATTTTTTTGTTCTATCATCAATAGTTTCGCAGAGCATGCGATGACAGAATATATCACACCTTGGGTTACATTAAGGCATTTTTATTAGAGATCCCTATTTCTTTTAGAAAGTAATAAAACCTTTGTGCTGAGTAAAAATAGAATTTAATTGTGAAAAATTTTTTGAAATCGTTCCAGTAGATGCGTGAAAACGTTGCAAGCATACATACACACAAAAACACAAAATTTTCCTCTTTATAATATTAGCTTAGATTATTTCTATTGAAAACTAACAGGGAATAGCACTTTCATATTAAATACGATAATTAACAAATGTAATTGGCGGGAAACACTCTCTTGGTGTTTAGACATAAATATTCTGGACTTTTTTAGATATTAATACATTATATAATACTTTAGAACATTTTTCTTCTATCATCAAAAGTTTTCGCAGCGCACGCGATGACACATTATTGTGACAATTTTTTTCACTACTTGGGTTACATTAATGCATTTTTATTCAGGATTGCTAATTTTTTTGCCAAAGTAATATAGTCTATGTTACTTAGTGAAAATACAGCTTTCTAATGGTGAAAAACATTTAAAATCGGTCTAGTAGTGTATGTGTGAAAACATTCCAAATATAAACAGAAAAAGACAAATATTTATTCCTTCTGTAATTTAGTTTAGATTGATATTTGAACGAGATATATATATAAGAGGTATTCAGGTATTTATTGACTCATCGAGATATCCCTGGAACCATAAGGCCTAGTGCCTTGAAATTTGGTACGAATGTTCCTTTTGCCCAGTAGACATTTTACAAAATTACACCCGCAGCGGGGTTGCGGGGGTGTTATACGTATGTTTCTTATTTATAAAACAATTTGCCTAAATCAATGAGAATGCTACCCAAAACACAATTCACGCAGGCGAAGTCGCGGGTTCAGCCAGCATTATATATCTCCTCCGATAAACAAGCGTCAAGTGTAATGGTCGAAAGCCTACTGGCGTCCAGTCATTTCCCAACAGTGTAAAGCGTGAATCGAAACAACGAAAATACAGATAAAAATATGAACTATCGGGAATGATGTCCACAGATGTAATCTACTAGGTAACAAACGAAAATGCATAGAAAAACGAAAAAAGCGACAGTGTAGGTAAGTAGCAGCCCATTAACGTCCAACTGCTGGGCACAGGCCTCCTCCCTCATATGAGAGAGGGTTTTTAGAGCATAGACCCACCACGCTGCTCCACTGCGGATTGGCAGGTATAGTACACAAGTGCACTCTCTATTCCTTCACTCTCATAGTCAGTCCGATGTGACGGGAATCCGACACGACCGGAAAGAGGTCAGGCGCAGGACCGACGGCTTAACGTGCTCTCCGAGGCACGGGGGTGGATCACACCGCCAACTTATCTTCGGGTAAATATTGATAAAATTTTAATAGAAAACTCAATATTGATTTTTGAATTGGCTCGACCCGGGACTCGAACCTAGGACCTCATGTCTGTAGTCGAACATGCTAACCACTAGACCAATGAGGCAGTGTACATATTTATTATTGAACGCGATTCTACAGGGAGAGTGTGAAATATAATAAGAATTGAACAAATACCTGTATAATTATGATACTTCGTACAACTTCTACATATGATACATATAATTAATATGTGCCTGTGTGACGGAATCTGTCCATATGTGAGCTTACGTGAATTCGTGGTTTATTTTAATAATACGATCCCATGAACAATGGATTTCCCCATATTTTCACGGGATAGGAATCTATACAGATAACGGTGTATTAGCGATTGACGTGAAAATGTGCAAAGTTACTTCCTTTCCTTTTGACTTTAATACGAGGATGACACCGCGAGGCACAGCTATTATAGCATACAATAAATGTTAATGTCTGTGCAGAGTAATGGCACCACAGCATAATTAATGCATTGCATATAGCGTATAATGTCATACAATTAGTTCATAATCCTAGTTTAATTAGGGTAATTAGTATAACATTGAACAAGTGAATTATTTTAATGGCCACTCCGGCATTAGCCTCGTTGTTCTCAATGCAAAGATAACTTTTCTTCTGAATGCACTGAGTACGAGAACTGTTGTATTCAAGACAGCTGTCTATATACTGCCTCATTGATCTTTTGGTTAGCATGTTCGGCCACAGACATGAGATACTGGGTTGATTTTTAAATTGGCGCGACCCTTCAAAGATTTTCTCAATATTCGCCCGAAGTTTGGAAGTTGGTGGTGTGATCCACCCCCGTGCCTCGAAGAGCACGTTAAGCCGTCGGTTCTGCACCTGATATCTCTCCGGTCGTGTCGGTTTTCCGTCACATCGGACTATGAGAGTGAAGGAATAGAGAGTGCTCTTTTGTACTATGCCTGCCGATCCGCAGTGGAGCAGCGTGGTGGGTCTATGCTGTAAAAACCCTCGCTCCTCGGAGTGAGGAGGCCTGTGCCCAGCTGTGGGATGTTAAAGGGCTGCTACTTACTTACTGTCTATATATAATTTGCATACATATTTCTTTATGTCGAAAACAATCTTTTATATAAGGTATATTTTAATGAATCCTATTTAATCGATAAGGATGTTTGACCTTGATTCCTGTTGCACACGGAAGCTAAACACATCGTAATGTACAGAAATTACATTTAAAAGAGTAACTGCTTAGTTGCTTGTCGGTTACTTCTTAGTAGAATCAACTTTCCGAACCAGTAGTAGATTTGTGACAAAGTACTGATGATTGAAAAAATATTTTTGAGCCTACTTTAACAAAGAATATTTTGATTTTTGTACACCAATGTATTTATGTATGAGACTTGAAATTTGGTAGAAATAATCTTTTTGCCGAATTCCTTTTTACGGGTTGCGGGAGTGTTAATTAAAATAATTGAAATTTTCACATCAAAAAAATTCAAACTTCATATTTACAAACTATATCTTTAATGGTATGTAAAACTTAGTCCGAACCCATCAAAAGTAAATTTTTGCAAAAGTCCAACCTAAAAGGGCAATGCGGGTATGTTTGCTATTTCTAAAACCATATGCCTCAATTAATGAAAATACTACCAAAAAAATATTCCACGCAGACGAAGTCGCGGGTTCAGCTAGTATATTTTTACATAGATAGAACATACTTAGGCTGTTCAACCTATTCATGGATAAATGTTTGACAGATTTAAAAGAAAGTATGTATGGGTTAAGAATGAATGAATTACTTGTTAAATGTTTACTCTACGCTGATGATCAAGTAACACTTGTGTCATCCGCTAATGAGCTACAGGAGATGCTAAATATTATGAATGAAGCTTTGAAAGGGAAAGGAATGAAAGTGAATGTAAACAAAACGAAAGTTATGCTTTTTGAACGAGATGAATCTATGATGAATGGCAATATTTTGATAGATGGGGAACAAGTGGAAGAGGTGAAAGAATTTGTATACTTGGGATCTAAATTTACAAAAGATGGAACATGTGAAAGTGATATCGAAAGGAGAGTGAATGCAGGGAATATGGTAAATGGTGCTCTGCATGCTTTTATGAATAGCCAGATGGTGTCTCAAAGGGCTAGACTGGCAGTGCATGCTGGAGTGTTGGTGCCAACACTTATGTATGGTAGTGAAAGTTGGGTATGGCAGAAGAATCACAAAAGTAAAATAAATGCGGTAGAGATGAGAGCGTTGAGAAGCATGAGTGGATTAAAACTGAGTGACAGAGTGAGAAATAGTGTGATAAGAGAACGTTGTGGTATAAAAGAAGACGTAGTGACTAAAATTGAGAAAGGTATGCTTAGATGGTTTGGGCATGTAGAGAGAATGAATGAAAGGAGACTGACAAAAAGGATTTATGAGTCAAGAGTGAATGCGAAAGTTGGAAGGGGAAGACCGAGGCGAACGTTCCTGGACCAAATCCAGGACATTTTAAATAACGGCCAGGTCAAGAGTACTCTAAACCGACGAACTTGTATGAAAGGTATAATGAGAATGAAAGAAGCGAAGGAGATATGCAAGGATCGTGGCACTTGCCACGATCCTTGCATATCTAGTAGGTAGGTAGAGACAACATCCTTCCACTTGGAAGGATGTTGTCTCTGCCTACCCCTATGGGAATGAGGCGTGATGCTATGTATGTATGTAGAACATACTTTGTTTTATACACAAGAAACGTAAACGTACAAAGTGGTGTGGGCTAAATGTACATAAATATAATCTTACTTATATCATACATACTATATATAGATATATACTTATAAAACATACATAAATCATTATATACAAACGTCTTAGGAATAAGTAAACAATAGTATTCACATTTGCTATTTAAAATCCCGAACGAAAATGTGTAGGTAGTTTGAAAAATATCACGTAACATTCAATAATGACTTACAAAAATCTTTGGTCATACGTTTCAAAATGTTTGTTTTCCGCATCAAAGATATATTTTAAAAAGGTTCTGTGTTTCCGGCATGATTACTAGAAAAGACAAAGAAGATAATAGCAGAAGTGAAGTGAAGTGAATATGAGGCAAAGTGACATTTACTGTTTCCGTCAAATGATTATTTTTCATACTGATGTTTATATTTTAAGTTTTTGCTATTTAATTTCCATAGATCCAGAAATAAGTGTTTATTAAATGATACACAGGTACGTAAACGTGTTATACTTCTTAAATCCTATATTTACATTAACACGCGTAAAATTTCCTGTTCCTATTGCAATAAAATAATAATAGTATAAAATGTAACAATGTTGTTTGTACCTTTAATCATTGCAATCAGCATTTTAGAGGAAAGTTGCATAATGTAAAAACTAAGTGCTTAAATCAATTATTATTAATGTATATGTGTATGATGATTTCTTGTATGTGTAGAGGCAAATTCAAGGATAATACAATAATATATAATCAATAATAATAATAGGAAAAGCCTTTTATTTAACTGTGGTTTTACAGGACAATTTAAATAAACTTATCTTAAGTCGTGTGTGTGTGGGTGTGTGTGTGTGTGTGGGTATGTGTGTGTGGGGGTGTGTGTGTGTGTGTGTGTGTGTGTGTGTGTGTGTGTGTGTGTGTGTGTATGTGTGTGCGTTCTGAACAAACATATTTATCTACACTTCTTATATCTTATATGATGGGTTTTTTATTCCATGTCAAGTATAGGCCTCACCCAATTCTCCTATTTATTTTGTCTTTAGCTCTTTCTATCCATTTTTTCTATTTGCTCTCGTTAATCGTCATTCAAGAATAGTATTGAATGATAAATCGATTATATAAATAACGGTTCTCTCCATATTTCCATGGGGTCTGGAACTACGCTTGTGATACTACGTCAAAAAGCTAATGCTTGATAACAGAAAAACTATTTATTATTTTGGAGAGTGAAGTAGAAAATAAAATACTTAATGCTTCTGCGTTTTCGGCAAATAAAAGTAAGAGGGGGATGATTTCTTTTTACAAAGAAACATGCTTGTTTATTGTCTTAGTAGTTTATCATAATAGCATATATCTTTAACTATTTAAGATCGAAATATTATATTATCAATGATACAGAGCTAAGTATTTTTTTTTTCAAAACGATTACGAAATTTAATGGTTTAAATAACATAATTGTATTGATATCAAGACCTTAAAGATATTTTGTCTCAGGGGTTTTTTTCTTTAAACTTTTTCAAAAAATACAAGAGAAACACAAATTGGATCACATTCAAAGCACATGTAACAACATGTGCAACATGTGCTTTGAATTACAATATATTGAACTTAAAAAAATGTATTAATGTAAAAACATCATGTTGGAAGATCGGAGTATAAATTTAGTAAACGAGTATATTGCCAAATATTTTATTCTTCATATTTATTTTAGTAACCTTTACATTTCAAGAGGATTCATTTTTCTGAATTTTAAATCAATTGCGATCAGTTTTGAATATCTGGTGATAAATGAGTGAGTAACTTTATTGGTCATTATCGTTTTGATGATTTGAAACTTCATAATAGACATAGGCCGAAATTATTCCTATGTTTTATGAATAGATTTGGTTTTTTTTTTCAATATCATGTCTAAAAAGACTAAACATTTATTTACTGGTCGGTTGAGGGCCTATTCTATAGAGGGATGATATAAACTTAAGTATTTAAGTTAATGAGCCGTTTGAAGGCCAAGATATGCAGTGCCCATCAGTACTAGTGATCACTCGACCTGATTTCTTACCTACTCGATAAATGCTTATTGGAAAGCATTGATACTTTTATATTTAACAGATTAAGTGGTCATATAACTGTGTTGGTTTCTACCTTATGTAACTAGATAGTAATATCGAACTTCAATAATCAAGAGAGAGTTATCAAGTTAAGACAAGAGTTCTTTATTTCAAAAAGATTTTACCACCCTTATACACCCTCGGGGTTTTTTATTTTAAATATATGAGCGATGATTCTTTTAAAAAAGAAACGAATTCGGATTTTATAAACATCATATTAAAATAACACAAGTCATTCTTTTGTAAACAGCTGATTTGTGTATTAAAATTTAAAACAATGCAAAAGCGTGTCTGCGTTTTCTATAACTAATTTGTCAGACTTAAAAACAATGACCAACAAAAATATTTAAATATATATATCCTAATATAAGCACTGATTGACAGATTTATCATAATTTTTAACAGACTTCACATATAAGTGGAGGTTATCAATTTGTCTGTATTTTTTATGTTTGTTACCTCATAAGTTTCGATTGGGTGAACCAATCTGATGATTATTTCTTTATATATAAGTGCTAGTTGTAGGGTCCCATATTTATGACCAGTTATGATGATGGCTTCCATGAGATATATCCAACAGTATAAGTCTTAAATTTGCATTAAGCATTTGCGCGACAAATGGACAAATCACTCAAGATCACGCCAACCGATTTCGATTTGTTTTTTATTGGAAAGGGTATATTTCAAGGGTTGTTTGATGATAGTTTAGTTAGGTTATCATCATGGAATCCATGACAAAGTAAAGGAACTGTACCTTGGCTGCTGCCGACTCCAAGTATAATAATAATCGTAACTTCATTATATTATCGTAATAATTTGATTGAATTTTAAGGATTCCAATATTTTTTATTTCATTTTACTTAAGAGAACTGTAAAAAGGCTACTACTAACTTAAAACTCAGAAAAGTGATATTTTTCGCGATCTAGATACTCACTAAGAATAGATTTCCCCATATTCCTACAGCTTCGTGAGTAACGTGACTATCACCACTGGGTGTAGCTAGTATAATTAAATACAAAACCTGAATAATATTATATTCAAACATACGTTCAACAAATGAATCGTGTACTCCCGTGTTATTAACATATGCCATTTAATATGTGTAAGTCACGATTGAGATTCAAATCTTAACGAATATATGAATAACACAAGTGGCTGGATATACATTCGACTCTACAGATATAGATGTAATTAAAGTATATGTATTTTCAGCAGGCTTTGTGTATTTTAAAGTCCTCCAAAAGGCCTCCATCATAGTTAGTATTTTTTTTTAATCTGGAGTATTAGAGACTTCTGTCAACGACACGTCAACTCCATAGTAACTTCACTTTATAAATCACTGATTATTTTTCAAGTTGGATGACTCAGAATGCTCTGCAATAAGATCAGCATCACAATAATTTAGATTATAACGAGTTATCAGTGATCGTTTTGCCCTACGATTTCTACTATGCTTTAGAAACAGTTAAAGCACTCTAGAAGCAATTTTCTATTCAAAGAGTGCAGTTCGGTGTTAACAAATAGGCATATTTATTAGAGGGATAATAACAAGTAGCAGCCCATTAACGTCCCACTGCTGGGCATAGGCCTCCTCACTCACATGAGAGAGGATTCTTAGAACATAGACCCACCACGGTGCTCCCTTGTGGATTGGCAGGCATAGTACGTGAATGCACTCTCTATTCCTTCACTCTCATGGTCCGATGCGACGGGAATTCGACACGAACGGAGAGAGATCAGGCGCAGGATCGACGGCTTAACGTGTTCTCCGAGGCACGAGGGTGGAGCACACCGTCAACTTCACAACTTCGGGAAAATATTGAAAAACACTTAATAGAAAACTCAATATTGATATGGCCCGACCCGGAACTCGAACTTAGGACCTCATGTCTGTCAAACATGCTAACTACTAGACCAATGAGGCAGATAGGTATAATGCCCGGACCGTATCCTGAAAGCTATCTTAGTATACTTCCTACTTAAGTTAGCATGTTCAAAGTAGTGCTCTGCGAAGATTTTTTTTTAATGTTTAGTTATCTAATTTCTTTATTTTATATATAATTATGTGGTTCTTCCCTGTGGTAGTACCTGAACACTTTGTGTGTTGCCTGGGAAATGCATTAGACAGAAACTTTGGGCGATGACTGTTGAGGAGTGTGGGACTTGGTAATGGAGGATACTTCACAGTACCCACTAATTTCCAAGGAAATCCTCTTCATCAATGAGTGAGGCATCCGAAGTTCAGCTTTCGCATTCTTACCAAGTACTCGCTACCTTGGGAATGTGGCAAATCCAGATTTTAATCAGACGAGTTTTGGAGATCTTATAATGGGTGAGGAATGTTTTGGTGGACTTCTACATTCTCGAAAGTAATATTTAAGCTATTTCAAGTCAAACATGTATTTAGTTTTGAAGATTTCCTAGGAACATGAAAAAATACGTTTAAAGTGAACGTTTACAATATAAATTTTATAAAAACTTTGGTTTTATATAAAACTTAACACGACAAATCATTTGATGTTTCCATATCCGCTTGCTTATGTATGAATATTTTACCTATGCAAAGCCCTAAAAGAAACCGTTTCAGGTCATTACACTGTATGACCTTAGTAAATACGATAAGTGTAAAATACGATAAGCAAGTCTTGTTTAATAATGCAAATAAAAAAATCTTTTTTAAAATAATACAGCAATTGTGAATCGTCAAATGTCGTTTTACCACGTACTATATGTACTAATGATGATATTAAAAAACGATTTAAAATATAATGTCACAAGGGCTCCTTTACGCCTTGTTCTGAGAAGAAATCAAGACAAACTTAGGTGATCATTGAAGGCATCTTAAGTGAAAATTTCAACTGTTATTTCCAAGAAATTATTTTTATTGAATCGTTTAAAGTTTCAAATAAAATCGGTGATAACGGAGGGGTTTTGAGATTAACATATAACCTATAACCTGTAACTGAATGAAAATAATTTGCAATTCCTACTATGCTTTTATGTTCTCCGTATATACATTGTTCAAGTATTCAGTCGACTATTTGAACGGGTACATATCACGATGGAGATTTTTAATTTTTAATTTTGCCGATATTTCGACCCAGTTGCATGGATCGCGGTCACGACGATACTGCTGTGGTCGGTTGTGTCAAGCTGTCAAGGGCAGAATCTGTCTACCCTACGTCTGATTCTTTTATTTTTCACGGCACCCACATCCATTTGTCGGCATACTACACTCACAACGTCACGTTTTAATTTTGAAAAATTGCAAAATTAAAAATCGCCATCGTGATATGTACCCGTTCAAATAGTCAATATGTTAATAAACCACGAAAATTTAAGTTTAAAACAAGTATTCAGTCGTTAATTATCCTTTTTCAATTCATCTACTTAAGATAAAATACAATACATTTTTTAAACTTGTAGTTGTTGAGCGCGATGTTAATACAGTTCTTTTCTAACATTAATTCATTAAATGAGTTTATTTATAGAGATATTGTACATTTCCATCTATTAAAAGCTCACGTAAACGGTTTTAAAGTGAATTTCTGTGTAATAGGATTAAGATTGTTTGCAATGAGCTAGATGTCCAATAAAAAATATATATCAACAGTTCGCAATAGTGACCGTGGATAACCCTCGGTAGAGAAAACCGGAGTATACTTACGCATTTCTAATATTACTTTTTGTTTGTTGTAACATAAGTATTGCAATAAATCCAAATGTACTGATATGAGGAATGGGAATTTTATTTTTTTCTGTCGCCGGGAAATACTTTTACGTACGCTGGACGGAGCTCCACGTGGATACACAGCTCCATCTAGGAGTGTGAGACTCTCTGTTCACCAGAAAACCCAGCCGAACCCTCTTCATCCGAATAATGAACGCCTGATGTTCGTTGATGCTCAAAGGTTCCGGATGAATCTGACTGAAAGGTTCAAGAAAGGGAAAGCGGGCGGGCAAATTTGCTCCGTCTAACACCTCTCCTTCTCAGGAATGGGAACTTGTTGTTTATTGTAGTATTAGTTTTTGCCAAGATATGTCTTATGCAGCCTTGCCATGAGGAGCAGGGTGTGTGGGACTCGCCAGCTGGTTCAAAATACCCTCTAAAACACAGTGACCTTCTCATTAACCAAATCTTAACGAGTCAGAGCTTTGCTTGAGCATTGACTCTGACGTTCACACAAAAGGGTTTAAGAAGTAAGCAAGAGGCATTTATAAAGATACCTTCTGCCTCCCAGTCTCTTCCTTTGAAGAGTCATTTGCTACAAATTCCCTTTCTCTCTCCAACGCTATGATAACCTCGCAAAAGAAACCCACTACATTCCATACTAACTTACTAAGTACGCAATGAGNGTACTATGCCTGCCAATCCGCAGTGGAGCAGCGTGGTGGGTCTATGCTCTAAAAACCCTCTCTCATACGAGTGAGGAGGCCTGTGCCCAGCAGTGGGACGTTAATGGGCTGCCACTTACCTTTTTTTACCTTACCTTAAGTGAAAATTTCAACTGTGTTATTTCCCTGAAATTATTTTTATTGAATCGTTTAAAGTTTCTAATAAAATTTGAGATAACGAAGGGGTTTTGAGATTAACATGTAACCTATAACCTGTAACTGAATGAAAATAATTTGCAATTCCTACTATGCTTTTGTGTTCTCTGTATATACATTATTCAAGTTTCAGTCGTTAATAGTATTCTTTTTTAATTCATCTACTCAAGATAAAATACAATACATTCTTTTCTAACATTAATTCATTAAATAAGTTTATTTTTAGAGATATTGTACATTGTAGGAGTGTGAGACTCTCTGTTCACTAGAAAACCCAGCCGAACCCTCTTCGTCCGAATAATGAACGCCTGATGTTCGTTGACGCATCCAGCTCTGGCGCCCCGGATGAAACCCGCTCAAAGGTTCGGATGAATCTGACTAAAAGGTTCAAGAAAGGGAAAGCAGGCGGGCAAATTTGCTCCGTCTAACACCTCTCCTCCTCAGGAATGGGAACTTGTTGTCTATTGTAGTATTAGTTTTTGCCAAGAAATGCCTTATGCAGCCTCGCCATCAGGAGCAGGGTGTGTGGGACTCGCCAGCTGGCTCAAAATACCCTCTAAAACACAGTGACCTTCTTATTAACCAAATCTTAACGAGTCAGAGCTTTGCTTGAGCATTGACTCTGACGTTCACACAAAAGGGTTCAAGAAGTAAGCATTTTTAAAGAGGCATTTATAAAGATACCTTCTGCCTCCCAGCCTCTTCCTTTGAAGAGTCATTTGCTACAAATTCCCTTTCTCTCTCCAACGCTATGATAACCTCGCAAAAGAAACCCACTACATTCCATACTAACTCACTAAGTACTATACTCCGCAATGAGATATCCCTTGCATATCAATAAAATATTATTTATTCTAGCACGCTCAAAAATCACTTTTGAAATGTCAGTAGTCTGTCCGTTGGTTAGAAATCTACCATCGGTTTGGAAAATTGAATCCGCTAAGAAACTCAATGGTTACTCTTTTAAAGATAATTGTGCAAGCTATAATGTGTAATAATTTGCTTCTGTATACATCTGGAAACAAGTCCAAACATTATTGTCGCTTAAATAATTTTTAACGTTATAATATGCCTTTAGTAAAATTATGTTTTGATATATTTCTTAATATTATGCGGAGGCAAATCTAAAACTGATTGCGGTATCTTATTAAAAATCTCTGCTCAAACCGACAAATGATTTGAAAACCTTCTTCACACTAAAATATGGGATTACTGTGAGAATTGATATTTCTTTGAATTTATTTCTTAGCAAGACATTAATCTGAGTTAATTAATAAATTGTTTGATTGCACCAACATTACCCATCAACGCCCACAGTATGGAATTATGGATGCCACTAATGACAACGTCGGCGGAGAACCCTACGCCACTATGCTTTATGCTCTACTTCTCTCTTATTCTCCGACATATTTATGTTTATTGTATCTAAAATATATTTATTTTTAAAACTCCCATTTTCTTTTTTTGTGTATTTTTTTCTACTTAGAAATATCTTAATTTGCACCATCCCAATTCCTCTCATCTCTTCTTTTTAAATAACTCCTGTCGCCAAAGGTTGTCTTGAATTGCTTATAGCAATAAGACCGCCTTTGCACGCTGATTGCCAAAAATTGTTTGTTTTTTTAAAATCAATTTAGCAAAGAAAGAAACACCTTTCTTTGTATTTTTATGTGTGCAATAAAGTCAAATAAAAAAAATGTATGTCGGAGAATAAGAGAGAAGGAGATGAAACATAAAGCATGGGCATAAGGTTCTCTGCCGACATGATCGTTAGTGTGGATCACATCCATACTGTGTGGGCGTTGGTGGTGCAATCAAACACTTTATTAATTAACTAAGATTATAATTTTTAATCACTTAATGTTCCCGGTATCAATTTACACAAACCCATTAATAATAATATCTAGGAACGCGACAGTTTCATTCGTCGACCGCTCTGGCAGACTGTCACTCGAGAACTCGTCCGCCGTTGGCTCACAACATATGAGTCTGTCCCACGCCATAGACAGATGGTGCCAGCGTTCCACAGACTACTGCACTCCGACATAAATATTAACTAAAAACCAATATGAGACGAGGACAAGGTATTATTTACATAGTCGAAATTGTCCTTGTTTCAATCAATTTTAAATAACAAGGACGTATCATCAGCAAATAGTACTATATCACATTTATTTTAATATCTATCTACAGTTACATACCTAGTAAGTTGCCATCTCTAGGAGGNAAAACATGGGCATAAGGTTCTCTGCAGACATGATTGTTAGTGTGGATCACATTCATACTGTATGGGCGTTGATGGTGCAATCAAACACTTTATTAAATAACTCAGATTATAATTTTCAATCACTTAATGTTCCCGGTATCAATTTACACAAACCACTTAATAATAATAGCTAGGAACGCGATAATTTCATTCGTCGACCGCTCTGGCAGACTGTCACTCGAGAACTCGTCCGCCGTTGGCTCACAACGTATGACTCTGTCCCACGCCATAGACAAATGGTGCCAGCGTTCCACAGACTACTGCACTCCGACATAAATATTAACTAAAAACCAATATGAGACGAGGACAAGGTATTATTTACATAGTCGAAATTGTCCTTGTTTCAATCAATTTTAAATAACAAGGACGTATCATCAGCAAATAGTACTATATCACATTTATTTTAATATCTATCTACAGTTACATACCTAGTAAGTTGCCATCTCTAGGAGGCTTTATTAATCTTGTTACTAGAGGATCATTTAAGACAATATTGTCGCGAGACGGGCGGGTAATTAAGCTATACTATTCCAAATTGAGTTGTCACACTGTTTCGCTTTTAACATCGCTGACCTACATAGACTATTATTCTATAATAGCAATAACTTGCGGCTTATTGGAATTTCACAATATGCAGAGGAATTGACAGGTTCTATACATTTTAGTGCTGTAAGCCTTCATGTAAGTAAATTATGTTTTAATCTGTGGTATTACCTTTTCTACCTGTTATTACTGTCAAAATTTCAATAAACCGCCTTAACCTTTTATGTCATAAACATTATTTTGACATTTGAATAAAAATAACCCTAAAGCCCTGCGCCATTCCTTTATTTGTTAAAGAATATCGTTTTCGGAATTGAATTGCTTAGATAAATTTATCAATTCTTAGAAACCAGCAGAACAAAAGTTGTGAGAAAAAAATGATTTCATATTCAATTATTCTCAAACATATTTATCTAGCTGTTCTTTTTTAATTGCATTGGAATCAAAGTACATTTTTAAATTAAGAAAACATAAAAAATATCAATAATAAATAGTGATATTTTGTAACAGTTATTATTATTACTTTAAAATTTTATTTTATTTTATTTATTAAGGCAGCCAAAACAGATCGCAATGTTTAATATTCTTAAGTAATAATATATAAATGTATAGACCCTTTTGAAACCCTACATGGTCGCACAGCATAACATAGTTATTTTTAATTTTTTTACTAAGCAATTATCAAATTTATAAGATTACGTATTAGTAAATAAGTGTTAGTTTATTAGTGGGATTGATACATGTAAGTAGCAGCCCTTTAACGTCCCACTGCTGGGCACAGGCCTCCTCACTCCAAGGATCGAGGGTTTTTAGAGCATAGACCCACCACGCTGCTCCACTGCGTATTGGCAGGCATAGTACACAAGTGCACTCTCTATTCCTTCACTCTCATAATCCGATGTGACGGGAATCCGACACGACCGGAGAGAGATCAGGCGCAGGACCGACGGCTTAACGTGCTCTCCGAGGCACGGGGGTGGATCACACCGCCAACTTCCCAACTTCGGGCAAATATTGAGAAAATCTTAATAGAAAACTCAATATTGGTTTTTGAATTGGCCCGACCCAGGAACCTATCGAACCCAGGACCTCATGTCTGTAGTCGAACATGCTAACCACTAGACCAATGAGGCAGTTGATTGATACATATATTAATTTAATTACAAAGTTTAATGAGCTTATTATAGAAAACTGAGAATGTACTTTATGTCAAAGAATAAAAATATATTAAGTTATTATTAAACGCGCATATACTTCGTGAATTACGTATCCTTTCCACTTATTATCTGTCTTGTGTCTGTGCTTATTAAACTTTATTCGTATCTATCACTATCTTCACTTATTACTCCTTCTGAACTTTATACAAACCATCTGCTTTGCCAAAACATTTTATCATCACTTAGCATCATGTGTAATCACAGTCACGGCGGCTAGAAAATCTACTACTATGTTATTAAACAGTTTACTGTACATATAAAGCTACTAAGTTGGAAAATACACAAATGTACAAGTACTAGATATTTCGCACGTAGTTTCGGAACCCTTGCGGGGAAACCCGTTCATTCTGAATGTCTACATCACAAAACGAATATTTATACTAACTTTCTAGGAACAGTTTTATTTATCTCTTAATGAGTGATCGTTTTTCACTTATATATCCTGATCCCATGGGGATATGCAGGACTTTGCTACGGGAGGTTATCGTTCACTTGTAAGAACTAAAATAGTACATTGAACTCACTATTATAGTTCAGCTGTGACGCTCATGCATTAAATTGATATTCATCTATACAATAATGTAATAGCTTATGGAAACAGTAAAATTTTAATTAAATAACCTCTCCTTAAGGTCTGGGTTAAGTAAATAAGAAAACACGTCTCCATTTTAAAAATCAAGAGAATTTACGTCAGAACTAATGAACTGAAGTCCTCAAATAAATATGACCTGGTTTGATTCTATTTTGCATAACTAAGTTCAGTTGTCAAGTAAATTCAATCATAAATATTAATGTACTTTCAGGCGGGTCGATTTTGTTTACATTAAATTTAGATCAACATTACAATACGCACGGAATTGTTAAGTTTTTGAAAGCTCCTCTACCCTGCGTAGTAACTGCCTCATTGGTCTAGTGGTTAGCATGTTCGTCTACAGACATGAGTCCTGGGATCGAGTCCCGGGTCGGGCCAATTCAAAAATCAATAATGAGTTTTTTATTAGGATTTTCTCAATAATTGCCCGAAGTTGGAAAGTTGGCGGTGTGATCCACCTTCGTGCCTTGGAGAACACGTTAAGCTGTCGGTCCTGCGCCTGATCTCTCTCCGGTCGTGTTGGATTCCCGTCACATCGGACTATGAGAGTGAGGGAATAGAGAGTGCACTTGTGTACTATACCTGCCAATCCGCAGTGGAGCAGCGTGGTGGGTCTATGCTCTAAAAACCCTCGCTCCTCGGAGTGAGGAGGCCTGTGTCCAGCAGTGGGACGTTAATGGGCTGCTACTTACTTACTTTTATAGGATTTGGCAAAGTTTTTGATGAAAGCTCCTGATTGATTACTTCCTATACTTCGATAAATGATCATTACATTTCAACGCAACTTTGCGCAATTATTTACCTAAAGCTTACAGGTAAAACTGTGTCTATTGGTTAAAATTACATTCAAATTAGTTCGGTGCTCTTTAATGTTTTCTTTTTCTTTCATTATGCAAAATTGTCTGGAGAAGATAGCTACAAAGTGATAAGATCGCCTACTTTATTATTTATGTCTTGCTCTATTTTATTAATTAGCGTATAATAAAAAGTATGAGTAAAATAAAGGATTTAGATCCAATAGATGTATTAATCCTGTGTTCGAAAACTCTGAAGAGGCGAAAAGCATTAGAACGATTTCTTTTCTTCAACGCGAACTAATCGTGCGTCATCAATCTATTATGTAACAAGCACCATCGAATCTTTGTTTTCATACAACAAGGCTACATGAATACAATGAATAGCAGAAGTAGGTCACTAAAAGCTACAAATAGGGTTGCCACCTCTTCAATTTAATACGCGATAACTTTGGCGGTAATCACTACATATTGTAAAACCAAGTCCCCACGTCTGTCTGTCATCCTGTTCAAGTTTAACACAATCACTATTGAACAAATATACATGTAATACTTAGAGCAAATCTATGAGTAAAGTATGCGTATATAATTTGTTATGATTTTTTATAAATTGATTGAAATAAAGCGATAATTGTGGAAGTATCAGAAATAGAGAAACCCTAGAAAGCTTTTATCGAAAAAGCTGCCTTATCACTTAGAGATATAACAAAATATCGTCACATAAGCTATGTATGTTATATTTTTGTTTCATATGTGTATTAGTATGTAGATATTTGTATATATCACTATTTAGTGATAAGACCACCTTTTTTGCATGTATTTATTAGTAAATTTTATGTATTGAAATGTTATTTCTTGATAAGCATATGTTTATCTTTTAAGGATAGTTCTCTATAACTATTCTATCATCTATAATATCATTATGTGATTATTGGAAAGTTATTAAAGAGGGTATTATAATAAAATATGATTTATTTATTTGACAATAATAGTCCAATTAGTGTAAGTAAAATACTATATAAAATTTAGTGTACAGTTTATTATTTAATTATTATATAGTACTACTTTATTTTAACTTAAATACTTCTATTGCCATAAGCATATCATGCATATAAATTATGAGCTTTTACAAGACATTTAAATGAAGATATCGAAAGTTTTATGTAGTACTTGGAAGTTATCGAACTTTACCATGAAACTGTCAGAGTTATTCTTTCAAAGGCAATGATGTAGATGATATTTTTTGCATATCAGGTGTCCAATCGGGTTATCTTATATTGTATCTTCAATATAATATAATACCCTTTTATTATACACCCAAAATATAAAATATTAAACATAAAAAACTTACTAAAATACCTATAAAATGTTATTCCTAATCATTTTATGAGGATTTATGAAAATGTTATTTAATGTTATTCATCTACATATACAAAAACTAATCAGTCATAGTGTTTAATTGCGGTAAACACCGAAATTTCTCAACCATTTAATGACTTTTTAAAATTAAGCCTGATTTTTTCGACCTTCTATAGGATAGGTTTTAATTTAGTTTATAATCAAACCAAGAGACAGTTAAGTATGAGTTCTACTGTCAATTTAGCTACATACGCATCAAAGAGACGGCGTATTTTAAATTAAACATAGTTAATGCAGAAGTTGTAAAAGAAAATAGTAGCTTTTCGTTCAAGTCAAGCACTGAGTCTTTAGCTTAACGAGGCTATGTAAATATCTAGTGAACAGAGAACGCACAGCGCTGATTTTCAGCTGAAGCCAAATGCTTTTTAAAGCCAGATAACTAAGTTAGCTTACTAGTTAGTTAACTATTCCAATGTAATGCAGTTTATACGTTCTAATTGTAATATATAAATCGTAATGTCTGATTAAAATATATTAAACATTTAGCAGTCCGTTAACTGCTCCTCACTCATTAAAGGGTCTTAACATAGACCCACCACGCTGCTTCTTTATGGGTTGGCATGCAGGTTTTAATATATATTATATCTGTGATTATTGTGCGCTAAGATGACTTATTTTAATTAGAAACTATTTGCATACTTAAGACGAAACTATGTATCCATATTAAGATAATAAATATATTTATTTTCGAAAAGCACAATAATTTAACGATAACTTTATATATTTGGACATAAATAGAACTTAACCCATGACTTAGGAGTCAGTGTTTTCCCATTTTTACAATATACATATACGCCTAACCTACTTATTGAACGGAAAATTCAAAAATAAAAACCTAATTTAAAAATAATCCATAATATAAAATTAATATAAGTGGTTGTGTATGTGTATGTACGTGCGTGCGTGCGAGCGCGCGCGCGTTTGTGTGAGTGTGTGTGTGTGTGTGCGCGTGCGTAATTAATTAACATATTTCGGACATACTGGACGCTTCTTGTCCAATGTATTTGTTGCGGATGTCTTTGCGCCTGTATAATTGATATTACTGGAATTATTTGTCTTTTCTGGGAGCGGATTACACATCTTTCTATTTATAATTTTCATACAATAAGTAAGTAGTAGGTAAATTAGTTCCCCTATAGAGTTCCTGTGTCGCAGCATTGCCTTTATAACTGCTCTTTATGCACGTTCGACTTCATCATGCATCATGTGCAACTTGGCTGCGCCTCCCCAGGCCGGAATGCAGTATATCACCAAGGACTGACATATGAACTGACGTTTGAAAAGAACAATCAAGCGCCTCAAGTTTCATTTTTATAAAGAGAAATTTAACGGCGATTTCCCAGAATTCAACCCCGCGATTTCACTAAACTAGAATCCACGCGTTTCACCATTAGTTAGGTAAGTGATAGTAGTCCATTAACGTCCCACTGCTGGGCACAGGCCTGCTCAGTCATAAGAGAGAGGGTTATTAGCGCATAGACCATTTGCAGGCAGACAAGTGTATGTGCAAACACAACTGCACTCGCTATTCCTTCACTCTCACAGTTCGATGAAGAGTGTGAACTAATTGTGTGAACTGAACAATAGAAGCGAATAACTCAGCCCTATTCATAGCCTTCGAAAAAGAAGCCAACGAATGCATTAGATTAATTAATACCGTTGATATACGCTTGCAAGTTATGCGTCTCTTGGGCTCCCATGTACTTTCCAGTAATTTCATATCCGTGTACGCTTTTTTTGCCTACCTTCACACTTTTTAATTAAAATCGACGTTGTATTGAATTGTAATTACTTCGTGGAACCTCTATCAAATAAATGGCATACGCTGTCTTTGTGTTTCATGAAACGTATTAATTATTTTATACGGTTGTGTTGTTTTACCACGTTTGCTTGATTTTGACTGAACATGGATTAAAATATATCTCTGATATAATATAACAAGCTGTAAATATTCTACAGTAGATATGTCGGGATATTCTTATAAATCACTAGGTATTTAGGCAAATCGTAGCTTTGCTAACAGAGATGATGGGTTCGATCAGGGATAGGATATTTAGGAAATTGCATTTCCTAATTTCTCTGAATCTGTACAGGTGGGAAGCTTCGGCCGTAGCTAGTTACCGCACCCTACTAGCAAAAACATACCGCCAAAGCAAATAAATACGATGCTGTGTAGACCTTTTGCCAGATTAGCACGCATCCTTCATCATTTACCATCAAATGTGATCAGTCTAAAGCTAGTCTGTCAGCAATATATATATTCGTTATTGTGAAATTTCACGTAAATAATAGTAACTATAGAGTCTTCTTACCGGTGTATTCTTGGTAAAATCAACCTTCCGAATACACTTGATGATTCAAAAGATCTTTGAATGTAGTTAAATAAAATATATTTTGATTTTGGTATCTATTACTAAAGTCAAAATGTAGGCTTTTTACATAATAAATATTAATTTATACACGTAAGCTCATATATCATAAGAAAAAGGTTCATTCTAGTTAACCTTCGAATCAATTAAAATAATTTAAATAGTACTTGCTGATATCTACTTCTCGTTATAAATTTTCTTAAGAAAAAAAATTCTAGCCTATAATTAAGCAAATAAATGCTAGCATATTTCTTTATATTGTTTACTAACTAAAAAAAGTAAGTAAGTAGCAGGCCATTAAAGTCCCACTGCTGGGCACAAGCCTCTTCACTCCGAGGAGCGAGGGTTTTTAGAGCATAGACCCACCACGCTGCTCCACTGCGGATTGGCAGGCATAGTACACAAGTGCACTCTCTATTCCTTCACTCTCATAGTCCGATGTGACGGGAATCCGACACGACCGGAGAGAGATCAGGCGCAGGACCGACGGCTTAACGTGCTCTCCGAGGCACGGGGGTGGATCACACCGCCAACTTCCCAACTTCGGGCAAATATTGAGAAAATCTTAATAGAAAACTCAATATTGATTTTTGAATTGGCCCGACCCGGGACTCGAACCCAGGACCTCATGTCTGTAGTCGAACATGCTAACCACTAGACCAATGAGGCAGTTAGACCAATGAGGCAGTTTAGTTGTTTACTAAGCGTTGCTTTATTGGTCTTGTTTGTTAAGTTGTAGATTATAGATAGTGAGACCCAATGTGAGATGAGAGGGACCACTATATTGTTAAATTCTTGTGCCTTAAGCGAAACATAAAAATAGGTAGGCTCAAAAAGCACTTTTCAATCGTGTATAGTCTGTCCATTAAAAACAAATCTACCACCGATTTGGAAAGTTCATTCCCCTGAGAAGAAACAAGCAAAAAACTCAGCAGTTACTCTTATTCAGTTTTTCTAGTTACTGATTTTATAGGAATATTAGTAAATCCGTATTTAGTAACTATTTACAAGAAAAGGAGTCAATCGGCTAAATTTTGAGTTAGTCGTGAATAGTTTTACAGATCGCATAATGAGTGATTTTAATAGTCTAAAACCATCATCGGCATATACATCTTGTAAAAACATTTTATGTTATGATAACCTGGAACATTTTTGTCATCGTTTAAAGGCGTGGACGATTTTCACTAATAAAATATAATCATTTTCTTGCCCTTATCCCACTAGATGGGGTCGGCACAGCATGTTTACTTTTGCCACTTAACTCTATCCGTTGTCATTTCTACATTCACACCCCTTACACACATATCTTCTTTCACACAGTTCATCTACACTTTTTTTGGTTGCCCTCTCCCGGCCCTGCCGCTTACCATCATATTTAGGACCCTCTCGCATACATGGCTATCCTTTCTTCTCATGACATCTCAAGGATAACCTTCCACTCTTTAACTTCTCGGTCACTGGTGTGTACTAGTAAAGTTCAATACGTTATTAAATTTAATTTTCTCTATCCGTCGCGTGTCTAGAGGACATAACGAGTATATACGTCGCTAGTTTGTTGGCAATTTAATAACATTATTATTGCAAAATTAATGGTTAATGTTACTATAGTTTTAAACTCGAAAACATTAATTTAATGAATTCTATGGAATTTCTAATAAATGTTAAAAGTTTTACTATCTTATATAAGTATCTACAGCTTTTCGTTTAATAATCGTATATGGTATATTCATAAATGCCTAACATTTTCTATATTGAACCTAGAATCTCAGACAGCGAAGAGTCAGTATATATTTTCTACTACTATGTTTGACTTATTTTATTGCGTAATTCTGTCAGAAGAATTCACATCATTCCGCAAGCGCGACCACCAAATAAGTACTTTGAACTACCCGTATAAGCCATTTAAATTATTCTATTTAAGCCAGAAGAATGTGCACTACTCCACAAGCGAGACCATTAAAAAACTACTTTGCACTAACATAATTTGACATTTTTTTTTCAAATTTCTATGAAAAAGTACTTCTAAAAGCCTCTTAAATTACTGAGACTTAAATTACTAAGACTGATTTCGTGGAGGAATTCCATCAGAAGAATTTGAGTTATTCCGAAAGCGCGACCATAAAAAGATGCCACTTAGACCTAACTTGATTAGTAAATATTTTCCAAATAATTTACCCCTAATAACCACTTAAATGATTTTATGTAAGTCTGATTTTGTCGAGGAATTCTATTAGAAGAATTTGCACCATTCCGCAAGCAAGACAATCAAAAGATGTCACTTTGAGCTAAAATGAATAGTTATTTTTTTCCAAATTCCGATGAAAATCTACCCCTAGAAGCTACGTAAATTACTTTATTTAAGACTGATTACCTCGAGGAATTCTACTAAGAGAATTTTCGCCAATCTGCAAGCGAGACGGAAAAAAGGGGATATTTAATAAATATGAATATGGTGCGTTTCAGGTTGGCGGCAGCGCAGGAGGCGGCGGGCGCGCAGGCTCGCGCGGCGCCAGCTGATACCATGGGCGGCGCGCACCAGCCCGCTACTCCGGGGCCCAGCTCGCTCTTTATATTCTCCGACGAAAATCCTATTCGGAGGTAAATATTTTAACTGATATGTACTTCTATCTATCTAACTCACGATGAGATCTTCTGGAATAATCGATGCACTTTGAACTCGAGGACCGTGCGATAAAAAGTGACATAGTTGACGAACCACAAAGCACAAGCTACCGGCAACCCGTTTTTAATCGCCGTTTCACCTTGTAGTCTCCCTATTCTTCGACCGCCTCGCTGGCGCCGTGATGCGGGTACTCGCACCACGGCACCAGCGGGGTGGTTTTGTTTGCAGCGGCCCCGGATTCGGGTCTGTCTGACTCTGGACTGGTACTAGGCTAGGTTAGGTTATGAGGCTAGTTACCACCCTATCAGCTAATACCTACCGCCCAAAAAAGAGATTTGTTTTCCGGTACTATGTTGTCTAGAAACCATATGAGGTATATCGCCTCATACCAGATTAGCGCGCTTCCATCTTAGATTGTATCATCAATTATAATCAGGTGAGATCATAGTCAAACGCTAAACTGTCAGTAATAAAAAAGCACCCACTGACCTGCCGTTATCATAACTGCTGCTAGAGCTAGAAATTGCGAGGTTACTGGGAACTGGTAGACGTTACTTTCGTTGTTCATCATTTGATGGTTTTTCCTACAAATGCGACAATTGACTGGCGGATTGGTAAACTAGCTGCCCGTTATCGGTCTGTGGTATATAGACTAGCTGTTGAGGATAGGTTATAATGTCATTCGTGAGTAGTCCGAACCTGTTCGAAAAAAGTAGGGTGCACGTTCAGGAAATGTTGGCGTTTGGAGAAGCGCACTTGACAGGCATTTCCTTTTTACTCGACAGATAAAGTAAAAAAAATATATAGACAATTTTATTTGAAGAAATAAAAACAAAGTTGTAACGCCATATTTTCGTTTAAAAAGATTTAAACGTTTGCCAGCTCGAGCATTCATTATTATCAAGATACCAAAATCTGTTCATGTATCAGTGTAACTTAATTTTTTTTGACTTTTTATATATTAAATTCTATACTATATTTTTATTTTTATATTCATCTTATATATAAGTATTTTGTCGTAATCTTTTCTAAGTGTGACTAAGAAAGACCCAACAGACACTTATACATACCTTGTGTCAGTCGTTACGTCTAAAGAAAATTGTTCTCCACAGGACCATAACAAATTTCACTGCAATAATCTGTTTCGTATTTTCTTTTTTATTGCTTTTGCAAAATGTCCAGAATTTTATTATAACAAGCATATTACCATGTCCCAATTGCATATTTAGGCTCAAGGTCACACAAAATAAGTTCACAAAATAGATTATGGTTTTCTTAATATACAGATGCCTCATTTTAATTCTACAATAAAACATGTATTCGAAAGGTTTTCTCACCCCATCAAAATCACAGAGCAGTTACAAATATTCGTAACTAATTACTATTATTACATATTTATTATATTTATTCAGAAGTAAATAACTACTTCAATTTCCTCATGCAATATTTTTTCCAGCCACATGTTATGAGGATATTTACATCTTCAATAATTTTAGTGCATAAAACTCTTCCAGTCTTTTAAAAGTTATTTTAAATGCTGAGAAATAAAGGCAGTTTTTCTTATAACTACTGAGGTAATTAACATACTCGTATATCTACTATTTCGTTTATAAATGTGTGGTGCGAAAAACAAAAAGTATAATTTAGAATTTGTTATCCAAGACCCATTAAAATACCTCTCCAACGATAAGCTTAATGATACATCCTCGTGTGAAAGGGGGATCTATAATACTAGTGATAATGACTCCATACTCATTAACTGGAGGTAAATCACCTTATCGTCTAAGCAAAATAATTTCGTTGTGTCACATTATGATGAACTAGCTGAGCCGCGCAATTTCACCTGCGTCACAAGTGAGAAAGGGTTAGTAAGAGAGAACAAATTTAATTGGCATAAAAAAGGTTACAGTAAACTTTAAAAGATAGACATATTCTATTGCAAATTTTGTCAGAGCTTTGTAAGAGAACCCCAATTTTGTCATATTCAATTGCTGCGCAATCTTAAGTTTTCCGTTTTTGCAATATTTTTCATTGATAGTTTGCTTTTACTACTCGTAAGGTGACGTTTATAACTTGTGGACTTCCTCGATAAATGGGCATCACTCATTGGCAGCTCATGCTACTGTGTAATCAGATCCATATTATAACTTAATTGTCTTATTATATGTTAAATTTAGAATTTGTTGAAATTTTAGATCGTTTATTGAAGAGAGCTTGATGTTTCTTGATTAAAACAATTTCATATATAATATACAATAAACTATAAGATATTTAATGGCTTTTTCAGGTATACAAAGTTCATCATCGAGTGGCCGCCTTTCGAGTACGCGGTGCTGCTTACCATCATCGCCAACTGCGTGGTGCTGGCGCTGGAAGAGCATCTGCCTAACGGCGATAAGACCATCTTAGCACAGAATCTGGTTAGTGATTACTGTTTACTTCGTTAGAACACTCTCGCAAAAGTGGTCAATCACATCATCAACTTATATTGGGGCAGTCCCTGTTAGTCATTCAATAGCCTGCTTACAATAAATCTCATTTGCAATTGGCAATTACTTGCGGTATTCCTCACACAATTCCCAAATCCATGTTATAACCTTATTGTCATCGTTTCAAGAGGATGAATTTTGCTAAATTTCAATTCAATCGGACCAATCGTTTTAGAGATATTGCCTTTTTAATGAGTTAGTAACTATTAATTAGACAAACCACGTTAGATTTCATGTCATGAGTATACGAGTATAGTTATACAGACAAGGCATTTTTATTAACTTTAGCCAAATGACTACCATCTCTATAATCCTAACATTTTTATTTAAGGACCATAACCCGCTCGTTTATTCGTAATTAAGTATGCAAACTCCTTAATTACAAGCGTAAATACACTATCCTACATTGAACCTTAGAATTATGCTTCACTATGATGGCAAATGTGCCAGGTTTCAGGACGTAGTATTTAGACAAAAGTAAATTTGTTGATCTAATATCATCATTGTACTTTTCTGTGAAGCTTATCATAAGAGGAATTTGGTGACTGTAAAATGCAAATCTTTTTTTAATATGAAGGAGCCTTTAGCCTAAAGTGGAAATTGAATCGACTGCTACTTTATACACCTTATGAAATATGTGGCATAATATGTTTACTCTACATTTTTGTCACTTTAGAACAGGCAATAAAATCAATCCAATGTCATACAAAAATCGTTTTAGGAAGCCCTAATCAAGATATGAATTGAGAATTAATATTTGGTAAAAAAAGGGAGTCAAAATCAAATTACATTATTAGTTTCTTCTGTACCTGCGTTTACTATGAATGTAACGAAAATAGTATTGACGTTTTCATTGATTTAAAATGTCTAATATTTATTTTTTCATTGTTACAGGAAAAGACCGAGGCGTACTTTTTAGGAATATTTTGTGTAGAAGCCTCATTAAAAATTTTAGCCTTAGGTTTTGTTTTACACAGGGGTTCTTATCTTAGAAACATTTGGAACATAATGGATTTTTTCGTTGTAGTAACCGGGTAAGTAAACAGTCACATTACTTCAGACAAATACGATTGAAACCAATTGGCTAATATATGATTAATAAGACTAATAACATAGAATCATTGGATTTAATCTTTGGAATCTGTTGATATGGCACAAAGTGAATCAAAATTATTTCGATATGAATATTCAAAAAAAATATGTAAATGAAATAAATAACGTTAGGTATTTAGCTATAGGTAAGAAAGGGTTTCTTACTGAAATATTCGATGACAAAAACTAGGTCGATGACGATTTTCGCCGAATACAACGTGGACGTTGACCTGCGGATGCTGCGCTCGTTCAGAGTGCTCCGACCGCTCAAGCTCGTCTCGCGGATACCAAGTAATTCACAGTAATTGGCGAAAAGTTCAATAAACATTATTATATTGTATAGAATATTCTGGCTAGATGTGATCGATGGAACTTTTTTGATGTAGATAACACAGAGCTAGTTTTTTTGGAAATAGAACTTTTACATTATTAGTGAGAGAACGTAGCATCGATTTCTTGCCATTATGAGAATCGTAATAGCTGAGTGGTTTTCAATTTTTTGTGATTTATTGTCGATGCTAAATGTACTTTGGATTTCGATTACGTGTTGCATAATAGATAACATTTGTTACATTGTGTATTGTGTTATTTTTCAAATAAAATTCTAACGTAAGAATTTAGCTAAACACGATTTATTTAGGTGTGAATAAATATGTCATAGTTTAAATTTTGTAAATTTTAACATGTGATTAGTTTAATTAACGATGTAACTAGAGAAAAGAATTAGATTGTAGTTGATAAGCTAGTGACTCTTGTTGCAAATGACGGGAATATGGTTTTGAAATTAAAACAAATCGACTTTTTGTAGATGTGTTAAGCTTTTCACGAGCATATTCCTCTGTAGCCATTTTATTATTAAGTTAGATGCTAGTTCAAGCTATAGTATCGAGTGATATGTGTTCGGCAGTATCATCACGCAGCTGCCAATCGCGCCCGCAGACGTCGACTTCAGGACCTTGCGTGCCATTAGGGTGCTGAGGCCCCTTAAATTAGTATCGGGCGTTCCTAGTGAGTTCTAGACCTTTCTTAGTTTAGCATTCGTAGTTTCACTATTATAAGCTGTTGCCTAAGTTGTCAGAGTAACAGAAACATTACACATTTTTGAGCCATTACTTATAACCTCGATTTATTTTTTCGAACGCGTAATGTACTATATTCATTAAATTCGTTCATGATTTTTGTACGTTCAAGTTATGCAACAGTATAATCACATGTTCTTGTGCACGCTCACAGTATTTTTCCATGTTCAGGCTTTTTAACGTTATATTGTATCGTTTTTTTCAAGTCATTTCTATTTTATATAATTAGTCGTCGTAATTTTGTCTCAACATCAGTCTTAATTTTAAGTATATTATATAAATTTACGTTATATCATCTGTCACAATTTTATCTCAGTACTATATATTGGCATTAATTCAATTCCATCACTGATATTATGGTCAAAGTTAATGAAAATTTCTAAAATGTTTATCATCATTACTATTTCACGCGTCTATGATACGCATTTCATTCAATACTAAACACAAGCCTGAGTTTATGAAACATATAATTAAAGTTCATTTTGAATACAGGTTTGCAAGTTGTTTTGAAGTCGATCATCAAGGCGATGGCCCCGTTGCTACAGATCGGCCTTTTGGTGCTTTTTGCAATCGTCATATTTGCTATTATTGGCCTCGAGTTTTATTCAGGGGCGCTTCATAAGACTTGTTATAACTTAGAAGATATTAGTAAGTATATTGAGGAAAATCTAGATAATAAAACAAAATAAATAAGGGTAACGTCAAAAATATATAGAATAAGCATATATTGTTATACTATTTAATAACAAAAAAAAGTTTTTGGAACTTCACGATATGTGAAAAACATATTATAGTAATTGATACATAGACAAAATATAGTATGAGTAATAAAAAAATACTAATACAAATAAACTCTTGACTTAAAAACCGTTGTTTACAGATGAAATAGTGAATGATGGCGACCTTCCTACACCGTGTAATGCTGACAATGAAACTCTTGCACCTCACGGGGCATACGTTTGTGCGTACGACAAAAGCACTTGCCTAGAAAAGTGGGAGGGTCCAAACAAAGGCATCACTTCATTCGACAATATCGGCTTCGCTATGCTCACAGTCTTCCAGTGCATCACCATGGAGGGCTGGACCGCCATCCTCTATTGGGTATATATCAGTTTCTTATCCAAAATATAATCCTGGATTACATTTATACAATTTTACCCCAGTCTCATTGCAGAAACAGGTTTCCTCGTGTTATTTCTATTTAGCGAAAAGAAATAATTGAAAAAGTAGAAAGAAAACATGTCAGGATAGATTTTAATTGTTCAAATCTTTAACATATTCATTGGTTATTATGGTCAGACATTAGTAGTAGTTTATATACATTTATTAAGTGGTAACACTTTAAGTATAACTAAATATTTTAAGGAAATAGTAATAGAATCCATTTAACATGTTATAGGCACAGAATTACAGAGTTAGTTATAAACAATGAATACTGGCCGATTCTTAACATTGGTTACTTATTTGTTTTGATTTCCCTGTCAGGCCAGCCTGTCAAGTATTTGTCAGCCTCTTTATCCCTTTATAATATTAATATCTTGGATACATCTAGAAATTTGGCTTTAAAGCCCCAAAATTTCTTTAAAATATGCAAGATTTCTTATTTACGGTTTAATTTTGATAAATGTGTCCCTTATTCGGTCCTGCTTTCCGATGTTTGATATGTTTCTATGATAAAGTTACAATATCGCGAAGATTTCCTTAGTTATTTTATTTAAAAATATAGAGAACTGGTTATTTTCAAATATATTGTATTACAGGTTTTAGGTTCCTGATACTTATTTTCTACATTTATTATATATTTTGTTTCTAGAAAATTTTAAATCTTTAAAATATTACAATCTCCTACAATTACGTGTTAAGTTGTTTGAGAAAAATAATCTTAAAGTACCTCCAAGTTAAACATACCAAGTATGTAATAATACTGTCAGAGAATTTTATGTCTTACGCAATAAAATAAACTACGTCAATTCAGTTTTATTGATTAACTGTCATTTTATTACTTAGTATGTTTAATTATCATTTGATTGCTTAGTATGTAATTCTGGTGTACGTTTTTATGACTGTCGCCTTTTAAATGTCCATTGTTCCAGACGAATGACGCGTTAGGTAGTACATTTAACTGGATCTACTTTGTGCCTCTCATAGTATTGGGTTCATTCTTTATGCTCAACTTAGTTCTCGGTGTACTTAGCGGGTAAGTTACAATTATGTAAGGTAAATGTATCATCATTCTTTTGTTTGTTTATTTTTCTGTTGATTAATAATGCATGTATGCAGAGAGTTTTCTAATGAGAGAGGTCGCGTAGAGCGTCGGGCTCAGTTCCAAAAGGAAAGGGCGCGGCAAATTTTTACCCAGGGATTCACGGGTTATATTAACTGGATTACAGAAGCAGGTCTGGTGCTTATTTTAAAGCTTGGAATTTGAGTTTTGTAGTTGTAGTTTTATTTTGTGTGCATTCATTATGATATAACACTTCATTTGGTTAGTGAAATTCTGGTCATAAGAGACAACATACATTTGTTTAGACAGGTATGTTAATTAAAATTTATTGTTAGAATTATATGCAAATTTTAAATCTAATTACCATAAAAAAACTTTATCCTAATGTTTTCATGTCCTTAAAAATTGAGCAAGATTTGTAAAAACAAAATAATCATAATTTGTGAAGAAATAAAAGTAAATGAAAAGTTATTCTACATTTACAGCTTTACCTTTGTAATAGTTACATTATTTTGTTTAATATTACATTATTTAAACATAAGATATAAAGATTTGTGTTTCACTTCAACGAATTCTTTATTTGAAAAGCAAAGGACATCTCAGCCATTTTAATTTTATTATATATCGCTCGTATATTTCAAAGTAACGAGTCCGTAGAACTAGACCCCTCTTAGTTTAAGTTTTTCACAAACGTTAGTAGCTAAAAACTCAATTTTTGTGCGATAAATTCAGTAATTTCACCAATAAACTCCAAGAAAAATTCACATCAAGCCACTTAATGTCATTATATTGCTAGATTATATCACACTGCTATATTTACAGTGAATTCGCTAAAGAAAGAGAGAAAGTAGAAAATAGACAAGAATTTCTTAAATTAAGAAGACAACAGTTACTAGAGAGAGAACTCAACGGTTATGTTGAGTGGATATGTAAAGCAGGTAAGTCAATTAAGTAAATATAATAATAAGAGAGTACTGAGAAAAACTAGACATACATACGTTAAATTTAAATCACTTTTGTTTTTCAGAGGAGGTAATTTTAGCAGAAGAAAGGACGACAGAAGAAGAAAGAATGCACATAATAGAAGGTACAAAGACAGTCTAAAATGGTGTGTTAAGATTATGATCCCTAAAATCAGTCATCAAAATTTTATATTTATATAAGATATAATTTAATATTATAGAATTCGTTAGATCTTAATTTGAACTAAATCTAACTGCCATTATCATTCTAATGAAAAGAAAAGTAAACTAAAATTAGAAAGGTATGATTACGTTAATATTATCAAAATCAAAATATTTTTATTCCAGTGCTTTCAAAAAGGTCTTTGGAATCATTATTAATCTGTCAGTTTGTAACAAAATTTACTGAGAATAAAGCAGCAAGAAATTGAGCAGTCAATAAAAATTTATGTGTAATATTTCTTCTACACAGTTTATTTTATTATAAATTAATATATTTCTAGCACGGAGAAGAGCAGCCGCAAAAAAGAAGTTAAAAAATCTCGGTAAAAGCAAAAGTACGGATACTGAAGAAGAAGAACAAGATGAAGACTGTGGAGATGACGGTCAGTATGATGCTAATGTAAACATTTATGTGTCACGGTAGTGAATATTGTCATCTTTTTCTATTCTGTCCGGTTTTCTTTTTATTTCATTTATGATATTCAATCAAATAGTAAAATTATATATTTTTAAATCTTGTTGTACAACCATTTCTGTATCTAACAAGTATTAAGAAGACTACAGTCTCTATATTAGTAAGCCTCTATGGCTTTAAAATTCTGTTAGCATAGGTACATATGTTCTGATATAATTATATTAAAACTATGTACGAAGAATGTTGCATGACGTTATATTTCTAAACTTGATTCTTTATTTCATTCATTACTATAGGTATTCGTACTCTATTTGTGTGTTGGTTGTTTACAGTTCCAAAGAAAAAGCAAGGTATGGGATCAAGCGTGACGCTGGTAGAATATTCCTTTTCATCTTCTTAGTAGAGAATTTAGTTTAGATATAGTTTTAGGAATACCATGCCCTGATCCCTTATACGTAACAACCATATGATCCCAATTTTAGTTTTTTCTTAGACTTTTCAGTTTAGATTTCAATATTATACTTAATAACTTATAGTATATTAACCTCAATTTCATCCAAATCCTTTAGCTTTATATTAACTTTATGAACTAGGTAAAGTTACCTTAAAGCGTAACGTTCTGTTAATAAATTTAAACTAGAAATGCAAGTAGTCCCAATGGACGGTTATGAGATTTATCTGCAATAATATCGGATAACGGCTCTGATAGAATTTCGATGTCGTTTCAAATCCAATTACTGTCCGACCTCTGTTATTAATATCTTATACAATTTGTAACGAATGCTGTGAATTTCTTTTACAAAATGCGATTTCTTAACAATATTCAGAACTATCTCAGTGACATTTCATCTTTTTTCTAAAGTAGCATAGGGTATTTCACTATGGGGGTTATATTTGTAAAATTATATGTCACGTAATAAAGTAGTTCACAATTTTGGTTGAATAATACTTGATATTTTATTTTATAAATATGGCTGAACTAATTAGGTTTTTTATAAAAAAAAACTTGTATGAATGATCCTAAATTACTTATTTAAAATAATTACTTGAATAATGAAACATAAAAACAAGTATCAGTTCTTTAAAACGCATTACTACTGGAGCAAAACAATCAAGTGTGCATATAAACGAAATTTGAGGTAGTTCCGAATAGATATATATTTTGCTGACAATAACCAAATTAATCGCAATCTTTATAAAATACAACCAATAAATGGCTGTTTAGTTTTGGATATTAGTATGAAATGTATGCAGATAGGATATATGATTAAAGAGGATTGAATGCTTCAGGTTTTTTGAAAAGCAAAGCGCGCTCGGTTGGTAAATGTGCAGACTTCTGGAGAGCAGAGAAGAGGTTTCGATTTTGGATAAGACATACGGTTAAAACACAATGGTTTTATTGGTTCGTCATCGTACTGGTGCTTTTCAATACGATATGTGTAGCTGTTGAACACTATAGACAACCTAAGTGGCTTACATCATTTTTATGTAAGTATTATCAGTAGGTATGATCTCTTTATGCATGACCCATATACTTCTACACAGTTTGTTGTCTGTAAGAAATCGTTGACTAGCGATAAAACCGTCTTTTTGTACATTTGTTTGCCTTGAGTAATTTGTAATTGTGTTTTTGAAGGTGTACAATAAAAAATATTATTATTTAATATTTTTAAAATGACTATTGTAAGTGGTTATTCTCCCAATATATATATCTCTTGGGCAAATTGTCAATCGTTAATAAATAACTTTTTAAATTCATTTTATAATACTTATAGTGGGACAGAAATGAAAAATTGGCGTATTTTTTTTCTGGTATTATGTTTTTCCCTTAAATGTCTCGATTCCATGACAATATAGGGAAACCCGTTTTCAGTGGGTGTCTATGTTGCGACAGGTGGAACTATACTAAATTTCGAATCAACGGGACATACAGTTATAGAGATTTCGTAGTAAACGAGTTAGTAGAAAATAAGTAGTAGTTGACTTTCATTATTTTTATATATTAAATATTCATTAATGGTATTTTCAATGATTTATTTGATTAATTGATAAGAAGAAGTTAGTATATTTAACCTAATATCTAAGACCTTTGATATATAACGATATAATAACCAACAGAATTTTTTTATAGATTTCACTTTATTTACATTATTTTTTCATCCTACGTATAATGAACGCTGTATAAGATTAAAAGATTGTTATAGTCTAAATTATTGATCATGGTGATGGAATCTCGCAATTACATTCAACATTTCATAAGCAATATCAATAACATCAATTTGTTAACGTTTTAAATTATTGTATTTTGTTTTATTCTTACGTTTCAGACTATGCCGAATTTGTGTTCTTGGGGTTATTCATGATGGAAATGTGGGTGAAAATGTATGCCCTCGGGCCGCGTATTTACTTCGAGTCTTCATTCAATCGCTTCGATTGTGTTGTCATATCTGGCTCCATCTTCGAAGTTGTCTGGTCCGAAGTAAAAGGCGGCTCTTTTGGTCTCTCAGTCCTTAGGGCTTTGAGATTATTGAGGATATTTAAGGTAATATTTCTTTTGTTCCTAAAAAAATAGATTAACTGTGATATCACCTGATGATAAATTATGATACAGTCTAATACGGCAACGGGTGACCAGGATGGCATCGTACTGGAATAGATTTTTTGGATTGGCGCAGGCCTTAGTTGGTACAATGGAAGACACAACTGAAGCGTCTTACCAGTTCAGAGCTAGACAAATTAAAAAATGCTGTACAATTTCCTAAATATGCCATAACCAGAAGTTTTGAGTTCAAATCCCGCTCGCTAGGAAGTGGTTAAAATTTAATAAGCAATACGACTGAAAAGTAATGCATATATTTCAAATTACAGTAGATGTTTTCAAAGTAACCTAAACGACATTTTCATCTACACCTAAAAATGATAATAATTTTGTTTATTTTTTAATTTTAAAAAAATTATTTTATACTATAGGAGCATGATATATATATTTTTAATTTTACTTAAATTTGTTTATTTTATCCACAATCAATGCTTTTGTTATTTTCAGGTCACGAAATATTGGGTGTCGCTACGTAATCTTGTGATATCTCTTCTAAACTCAATGAGATCTATTATCTCGTTGCTGTTCCTTCTATTCTTGTTCATACTAATCTTTGCTCTTCTGGGGATGCAGTTGTTTGGTGGTCAATTTAATTTTGAAGAGGGCACGCCGCCCACTAATTTCAATACCTTTCCGATCGCGTTGCTTACTGTCTTCCAGGTAATATTTCCAAACAAGCATTATCCATAAACATTATCACGTGAAAAAATTATGTTAACACAACTTGTATTTGCAGATTTTAACAGGCGAAGATTGGAATGAAGTAATGTATTGTGGGATACAATCTCAGGGTGGTATACAAAAGGGAATGATTTATTCACTTTATTTTGTCATACTTGTACTCTTTGGTAACTACACTCTGCTGAACGTGTTTCTTGCCATCGCTGTCGATAACTTGGCTAATGCACAGGTATGAATTCACATAATTGCTAGTATAGATTTCAAATTAGTCAAATTTTTATATATATGGGTCAAAAGTAATAATACAGACAAATCAAACAATGTCAATATAAATAAATTTATGACTAAAGTGTAATCTATGGCATTAAAGACAATTGTGAATCGATTTTGTGTGTCAACGTTGAAGCTCACTTGTAAAGATGCCGCTTTTCGTGTAAATGTTGCCATTTTATATTTACAGGAGTTAACTCAAGCTGAGGAAGAGCAAGAGGAAGAAGATAAGGAGAAACAGGTAAGAAGCATTTAAATGTTTAAATTGCTTATCCAATCAACACCATTTGCTTTCACAAAAATATAGTACAAATTGAAAGCAAGTAACGCCAATACGATACAGCATCCTTGTAAAGATAGAACTTAATAAATAAAATATGATAATTTCCAATATTTTAATGTACTAACGAAGCTAATCAATACATTGCTTCCAAGTGCCAAGATTTTCAATTAATATTAATCTAACATAAATAATGCTACGACGTACCACTTTGTTGTTAATATATAGAGCCCTAATTACCTTTGGATGTTGCAAAATTTTTAAAATCAACCGAAATACAAAAAGTTTACATTAAACGTGTATTTCGGCTGATCAGGAATTAGAGAAAGAGTTGGGTGCTTTACACGCGGTGGACGGAACCCCGTCAAACATAAGTCAGTCACCAGCAAGTAGGAAGGTAAAGCAGCAAAGTGGCGCTGTGCTGTGCTTTGACATCGATGGTTGCGATTGCTTACAATATTGTTGACAAAATTATAACAATTCTGTGAAATGTTGACAATTCTCTAACCTAAATTAATCAACAAAATTTATAACTTTAAATACAATTACTTAAAAACATTTTGACATTTGACTTTATCTCGTTTTAGACTCTTATACTCAATTTGTATGCAGTTAGAAATATTGTGTATCAAGTTTAAAATTTGTAAGTTTTAGTTTAGAGAAGTCCCATCACAGTTGCTGTCAATGTAACGTTTAATATAATTAATCCTAATTCTTTTGTAAATGGTCCTCAAATTGAAAGGGGATGATATTTGTTATCAATACTGTCTTGCAAGTAATTTTTATTGAGCGAGGCAGTAATAAAAATACAATTGAAATTTTACAATTTACATAACCAGATTCAGAAATCGCTAAAGCAGATTCCTTGACTATTATGAGTTTGCTAATATTTATTAGTTAATTCGTGGATTTTTTTAATATCATGCGCATACAAAAAAATAAATAAGTTTTAGTTTGGTGTTTAAATCACATTGGTAACACTTGTTTAAGGGTCACAATTTTTGGTATTAGATTTCCTTAACAGACGGTATAAATGTTAAAAGATACTGGTAGATGTAAAGAACTGTAGAATGTCTAGAATCAAATATAAAAAACAAAAGTAACTTAAGCTATGTAAATAGTTTTCAACAATATTTTAAGCGAAATTCTTAATGGATCAGTGTTGCTTATGTGGGCCGAGTGTTAAAATTTATTTATGAATTCCAAAATTTCTTTACTGTAGCTATGCCAAAATTTTACCTATACTTTTATTTTGTCAACGTATTAATTTCTCGGAGCAAGACACCGAGCCGGCTGCATTTCATATAATTTTATATTTTCGGCTTTTTCAAAAATAGACGTTTTTATAATAATTTATGTTCCTTACCAATTATTATTAATTTGAAAATTTTTAGAAATGCATGTTCGATATGCAAGATAGATGAACCATTGAAATATCTCAAAAAATTAAAGCCAATTTTAAGTATATTTCACTAATTCAAATTGATAGAGATCTCTGTACAATTAAATCCATAAATTATGATATAGAAAATGGCAACAATGTTTTCTCATAAGTAGTATTTTAATTAAATCATACTCATTTTCTAGAGTAAAAACAAAAAGGAGGACAAAAAGGAAGAAGAAGAGATACCAGATGGACCAAAACCAATGCTGCCATATTCGTCCATGTTTGTTTTGTCACCAACTAATCCGTAAGTTTTTGAAGTTATATATTACATAAAGGAGCTGATTGATAGACTATTCATTAAAGTAGAAACAACAAAATATAAAAAATTTAATATTGGTAAGGTGGTTGCTATAACTGGCATAAAACATGATTTTGTAATTGAAGTCCCTAAGAAAATAACTGTGTTAATGACAAAAATAAATTCACCTATCGCCTTGAACTCTAGAAGAAAAAATATTTGAATATTTACCAAATGTCTCCCTCTTAGAGTACAGTACATACATAGCATCACGCCTTATTCTCGTAGCCGTAGGAAGAGAACGTCCTTCCACTTGCCACGATTCTTGCATATCTCCTTCGTTTCTTATTAAACCTTTCATACAAGTTCGTCAGTTTAAAATAATCTTGACCTGGCCCTAATTTAAAATGTCCTGGATTTGGTCCAGGAACGTTCGCCTTGGTCTTCCCCTTCCAACTTTCCCATTCACTCTTGAGTCATAAATCCTTTTTGTAAGTCTCCTTTCATTCGTTCTCTCTGCGTGCCCAAACTATCTAAGCATACAGTGTACAGTATAAAGTGTTAATTTTTCAGTGATATTGAAGCGTTGGTATATTTCTCATGATTTAATGTTTTTGCTACAATATATTGTTATAAATTAAAACATGTGTACTAAGTTATTGTTTTGTGTTTTTATAGAAATTAATTTACAAAGGAAGAATGTTTATGTGATATCAATTCTTTGTTGCAGCATAAGAAGAGGCGCACACTGGATTGTAAATTTAAGATATTTTGATTTTTTTATTATGGTAGTTATTTGCATGAGTTCTGTGGCTTTAGCAGCTGAAGATCCCGTAGTCGAAGATAGTACAAGGTAAACTACCTCGACATATATACTCAATTAATTCTATCAATAAACTTCTATTATTGACATGTATAAACCCTACTTTAAGCTATTGTCTTTAAAATTTATACACATAACTAGAATTATTGATAACAGGTTATTTTAATCGCATCATCCTATTATTCTGACCAGGATCAATAAAGCCAAGTCGTTACTTATAAATATAATAAAATTTCAAATCGCATTAAAAACACCGTTCCCTTTTGTTATGTTTGTCGTTGTTTATTCACATATTCGATGCTTTACATTCTTGAAAAAAAATGCATTAATGAGACTTATACTTATTTAGCAAAGCTATCCGATTCAACCTAAGTCAGTATTAATTCGAATTACTCGGGCTAGAATTTATGTCTCCACAAGTATTTTAGTAGTTTTAATATGTTTTTTATATTCACAGAAATAAAGTACTGAACTACTTCGACTACGCGTTTACGGGAGTTTTTACAGTCGAGATGCTGTTAAAGATTGTAGACCTTGGCATCTTGTTCCATCCGGGCGCTTACTTGCGCGATCTATGGAACATAATGGATGCTGCTGTAGTTATTTGTGCTCTCGTCAGCTTCGGTTTTGAGATCGGGTCTGTATCTATTCATTATTCCCTAAATATTTATTGAATTTATAAATATCTTTCATTCATTGATATACGCATCGCTAGTAAATGCAACCGCTTTAAACTTTTTAATGTCAGCCTTATTTGTTTAATGGTGTAAGAATTTGCTTCATTAGCAAACGTTCTGATTGGGTAAACTGAGGAAATCGTATCCACTTATAAATCAGGATGGATCTTTATCTGTAACTATCTTTACAGATTTACATTTACAGACAAAGCAACATTTGTGTTTCGATATGATGCTGTGTAAAAGACATAAATAATCATGTAGTTAATGAAATGACATTTTTGGCTTAATTATGAATTGTAATCTTTCTTTACATTGAAATATATTAGCTAAACTAATTATTTACATTTTCAGGGGTATCAAAAAAGGTGCGGGACAAAATCTGTCCACGATAAAGTCGTTAAGAGTGTTAAGAGTGCTCAGACCTTTAAAAACAATAAAACGTGTTCCAAAATTAAAAGCAGTGTTTGACTGTGTTGTGAACTCTTTGAAAAATGTCATAAACATTCTCATAGTGTATATATTATTTCAATTCATATTTGCTGTAATTGCGGTACAACTTTTTAATGGTAAATTTTTTCACTGCAACGATATCAGTAAGAATACTTTAGAAGACTGTCAGTAAGTATAAGTTTTTTTTGTATTATATGTACTTATTATAATAAGTTATATAGCACGGCCCCTATCCCACTGGCGTTATGCGAGCGTTGGCATTACTTCAATGTCTGCGCAGCGTTGTCACGACGTTAATGTTACGGGTCCGCTAAACGCAATGTCAACGTCGCGCACATGCTGCGATTTCAGGCGTACAATCAAAGACAAAATGGATTCTGACGAGAAAACGCTACTGTTGGGTCTTCTACTTCGACGAAAATTCTGTAAAAGAAAAAGAAATTATCATCATCAGTTTTGGGAAAACTCTCTCTGGTCCAATCGATTACATGAAATTGAATATTCGCGCTTTACTCTAATAGTATTAAAAATAATGAATCAGAATTTTATAAATATTTTCTAATGACGGAATCTACATTTGATGAACTTTTTAAAGTGAATCAAAATGACATATAATATTTAGACACTGATCTCAGGGTTTTAGTGTTACCAGAACAGGCCGCCGTCCGTAACACGGATAAAGTCCCATTCTGTCCTTGTTATGGCGTGATTGTACTTGTTGTTAATAAATGCAACGTTAACGTTGCGTTGCCACGAGTTGACGTTGCGAAGTCGAAACGCGAACGGTTGCCATTAGAGATTCTCAACGTCGACGTCGCGTCAACGCGACGTTATCGCTGCGCAGGCGTTGAAAAACGCTAACGCTCGCATAACGCCAGTGGGATATGGGCCTAAAGCACTAGATTCACGATTGGGGCCGCATTCGATAGCCCGTAAAATATATAAGTTATAAAAAAATAGCAACATTTTTTCGCATTAATCTTTAATGTAATTTGTTAACTAATTTGACATTAAAAGGCCTTTATTTAAAACATTGGTATTACTTACAAAGTTATTGTAAATTATTTTATATTGACATTAACTTATCAATACACATAATTATTATTATTCTTATTAATTTATATACACTGTTTCACAGAGGATCGTATTTTGTGTACGAGCCAAGCAGTTTGCTGCCGCGAGTTGAGAAGCGTCAGTGGAGAACTCAATCCTTCCACTACGATAACGTAGCCTCCGCTATGTTGACGCTATTTGCGGTGCAGACGGGGGAGGGCTGGCCACAGTAAGTGTTACGACCGAATTATTATTCATATTCCTGATTTATGATATGTGAACTTATTTAGGTGCGCTTTCCGTTTTAAATTGTGTAAAATCATCATTCGAGCTCATTCGAGCAAAGTCGGCTGTCCTTAACTATATTTTTATTCTTTACTTAAAATATTCTTATATTCCCAAGTGAGAGGAAGATATTTTAGTCCAATATCCTGCAGTACCTGATTACAAAGGTCTTCGAACAGTGCATTTTGCCAGGGATGACTTACGGCTACGAAACATGGTCACTAAATATGAGCCTCATACGAAAGCATAGAATTACGCAGTGGGCTATGCTTAGAAATGAGGAGATCTGTAGAAGAAACAAAGTCACCGTACACAAGTGTAGCCCTATGAATTACGAAGTGGCACCGGGCGGGGTACATAATCCGATTAACTGTTGGACGTTAGGGCATGAAGGTGCTGGAATGGTAACCCCACACCGAGCGGCGCGTTGTAGTCAGAACCATAAGTCCACAAGGTAGACCCACGACATAAAGAAGATCGCCGCCGTACCCACGTAACCAAGCGATCGGGCTTTGTGGGTATCATTAGGTGAGCTCTATGTCCAGCAGTAAACGTCCATCGATTGAAACGGTGGTGACAACGATTCCCCAGTGAATGTATGATACTATATATGCATATATATAAAGATATCATGCAGAGATTTTCAAATTTTGCGTTGACCTGACATAATGGTGACTTTATTACGTCATTAGTTTATTTATGGACTATATAACTACGTCTTAATCATTTAGGAGTTTTAGTAGCATTACGTAAGTCTTACCGCAAGGAGAGTCGAATAATGACTCCGTTTGACTGATATCTTACGTAAATTCCGATCTACCACCATACCATTTTGTAGTCGTAATTTTAATAACATTAATACAATTATAACAGAAACTTAATTAATAAAAATTTGAGGTTTCATTTATAAATTAATAATTTTACTGAATAAAAATCAAATAGTAATGGATCTCCCATTTTTACAGAGTATTACAAAATTCAATGGCTGCCACGTACGAAGACAGGGGACCTATACAAAACTTTCGAATAGAGATGTCCATATTTTACATAGTTTATTTTGTGGTGTTTCCGTTCTTCTTTGTTAATATATTCGTAGCTTTGATTATTATTACATTTCAAGAGCAGGGTGAAGCAGAATTGCAGAATGGTGAAATTGATAAGAATCAGGTATGATTTGCGGTTGAAGCATTTAAAAAGTATAAAGGCGTTTCTTCTTTAATGAAAATTTATTTACAGAAATCATGTATAGACTTTACGATAGAAGCGAGACCTTTAGAGAGGTATATGCCAAGTAAAAGAGGAAGTCTTAAGTACAAAGTGTGGAGGATAGTAGTCTCTACGCCTTTTGAGTATTTCATCATGACACTCATTGTTTTAAATACATTACTACTCATGATGAAGGTATGTATCAACACTTCGTCATCTCCTTTAGTTTATAACTACATTTTGAAATACCTGTATAAAACTGCAGGGAGGCCAAACATAACACTTAAAAGTAAACTTATTCAGACAACTGAACAATAAAAGCACTAAAAATGTGGCAAGTAGAAGATTATCACAAATTAAGCTTAGAATGTGAAACAGTTGGAGTTTATCACGAGGCACTTAAAGAAATTAGTTTAGTTGCCATAAATCCGGTGTTCACGACAGCCAGCACTAAACCCAGTTCAGTATATTTCGTCATCCAGTTATTTTTATTTGATAAAACCGTTTCTCTAAATCCATTGATAAGTTAATTGCAAAATATACAAACTGCCTGATAGCACAAGTACGTATACCAAATAAATATTACGATTGGCTCAATTTAGTACTGCCAAAAGTCAACGCATACAACTCACACAAACACAACACAAAATTTTATACTATTGTATTACTGGGCGTCAGTGTACACAGCAATGGAATGCGCCGTTATCGATCCAGAGCCTATGTCATCAAGTGTATCGTCAATTTTTTTGTTGTTTATTCCTGTGTTTTTGTTGTGTAATCCTTTTGTCCCTGCTTGCTATTCATAAATATTTATGTATAAGTGTTTATGCACGAAATGCCTATCCTTCCTGCACCATTTCGGCACAAAAACTATCACACTTTATTTAATTGTCCGTGCTTGTGAATGCACAACGTCTCTGGGATCAGGTCAGGCATGAAGCCATTCATGTTGTTCGTGTTGCATGATTCTTATATAACGCCCTATTCTTATTTTTTGTGTGAAAAATCTGCATGAATGGTAGAAGGGCCTTCTGCCAAGCCGGTGGCTTCAGACTGCTTCCTGTACGTCTGTGTATAAAAATAAATACTTAATCAATTAGCATACGCGCCGGTTTATTAAATTATCCAAAAACATAGTGAACTATTAATATTTCAAAATTTAAACCGAATCCTAATTTATTCACCTTAAGTTAATCACTTATTTTTTTTTTCATTTTAGTTGGTCATCTCCTTTTTAGTAGTATTCAGATAGCTTTTCGTATAAAATATTGTTAAAGATATGTTTATTTTATAGTTCAGTTTTACTGCGGTACCGTCTTTGTTATTTTTTTTATATTTTATTTTACTTTAACTGTATCTTTATACTATAGACAACATCATAACAAACGCATTCCGTACATTTACTTTTTACTATATTTCTTAGTTCAAAATACGTATCAAATAACAAATAAATATTTTCATTGCCATGGGTTTATCCGACACGTCATCACATAATGGCAGTACTATAATCAAAATGACGTCTACGCGGATATCCTCAAGTATTCGAATATGGGGTTTACTGGAATGTTTTCCGTGGAAACAGTGTTGAAAATCATCGCTTATGGTGTCAAAGTAAGTACACAAGTTGCACAATTAAAAGTGACACATATTGAGGTTTATTGGTCAAAGAGAGGCGTAACGGAAATTACAAATGTACTCTTTCTGCTAATAATATACTTTTTTGTGTATTTTCATGACTGTATGGGATTATTTTTAGCCAAGTAAATATTAACCCTTTCCACGTATTCCCTACTGGTTTCTCTCTAATAGTAATGTACTGCGAAGTTTTAATCTTTATTTGCAGATCGGTGTAAAGCATGGCCTCGTTTTTCTTGCATGTGGCTAATTTGCGTAACACTGTTTAATTATCTTGCTCTCTAACTCTTTGTGGTTTCTAACAATTGCTTGTTCAGTTTGATTAAACAGCAGTGGTTTTTGGTAAAGGTAAGATTATGTGTGTATCTTGTATTAATTTTGCGAAGACATCGTCTGCAACTGGATCCTCGAGGTTAGTACAGGTTATTTTTTCTACAATATAAATAATCTTCACATGTGGCTAAAGGAATAATACGTATTATTTAAAAATTGTGATTATGAGCGCTTGTGTGCATGTAAAAAAGGCCTAAGCATGAAGCACGTGCACTATTCACTAAATTACTTGGACATTATAACACACAAAGAAGTTGGCTCGAAAACGAACTACATAAAGGACACACAAAATACACTTTACGATACTTGTTTTATACCAAGTATACATACCGATTAACAAATTCATTGGGTTTTCTTACAAACCGAAGCTATATGTTACATTAGCTTAGGCTGTTATGATTACGAAGACAAAATTTTTTGAATAAATTTTCGTAGCACTTAGCTTAGATTTGATGATTTTATCTCTAAAAAATATTGGTCTTGGTTTTGTATTAGTTTCACGAGGCTCCACCACTACTCATGGACGTGTTAACAGTCATGAACATAGTCTTTACGTTCTTCTTTCTTCTCGAGACCGTTTTGAAGTTAATTGCCTTCGGATGTACGGTAAGAATGATCCACTTTTTGATTATTTATAAGAATAATACGTCCTGATCCGTATCATCTAAGGCTTACGAGTCAATTTTTAAAAGTTTCCTAAATTATTCGTATCTCTGCAAATTATAAAAATGTTGAAGTTTTTCATAGACACGTGCCAGCTAAAGTGCAACGTACTTTGTTTTAAAAATATAATTCAATTCTATGAGAATCTTCAATATAAAAACCTAGGTTATTACACATTATAAAGTAATGTATACTAATTTTAGCCATATATAATATTCAATATTGACTTGAATATATTTAAAGCTAGTGAATTATTTAATAGATAACTTATGAGATGCCCGCTTATTTATCGACAATAATTTTTTAATAGTTTCTTACATCACTTTATTAAATTTTTATATAGATTATAGGCAAGATATTATAGATTTTTTATAGATATCGAATTAATTACTAAGAGAGATGCCCTTTTTCCTGTCCCTCAGTTCAATATGTCCTATTGCAATCCATTCTGATATAGAAAGTGTACATTTGTATACCCTTTAATTTTTATTTGCTTTGGAATATGTATTTATATCCATAATTTTTTTTGATTTGTCATGTTATGAAATACAAAATTTGTTATCTTTTGGTGAATATATTTAATCGAGTTCAAACAAGCCATGTAACGTTTATTACTTTATAATTGCAGAACTTCTTCAAAGATCCATGGAATACATTTGATTTCATAACGGTCATTGGAAGTATTATTGACGCCCTCATTATGGAGTTTGGCGTAAGTATTTTTGCAGTTATTTTACAGTTTAAAGGAGGTGGTCCATTTTCGCCATTATTAACATACGCTGTGTCAGTAATAGAACATTTTATATACCTTAATAATAATGTTATAAATAAGTCAGATGATTTATGATTTACTTATAAACGCAATTACGAATACTTTTAGTAGATCGAAAGATTATTCTTGCTCATTTATTATTTACAGTACAGTGTGCTTAATATACCTATTTTATTTATTTAATTATGTTTATTAACAATAATTTGTGCGAAGCTTTGTTTTTTGGACCATCTCCTTTGATGGAATTATGTTTATTTGACATTTTAATTTCAAATGAATGAAGTTCTGATTGACTACGTAATATCTTCACTGCTTAACTGTCTATCCAATTAAGGTATATCCTGATTACAGAGCGACCTTGCGGAAAACTGTGCTGCTGACATATCCTGTCAGCAGGTAAATTTATCAGATTAATTGCTAGGAGTCTTAGAATGTTTTCGACTCTTGATGGATTAGAATGTTCAATGTATTGATCAAAAGTTTACGATGTTTGTAGTCCTAGAGTTACTGACAATTTTGTCTATAGTTTTCATTAGCTTATAAAAGTGTGCTAGGGTGTGGTTTTGAAGTTTTAGATTTAAAATGTATCATTGGTGTTCTTTCATCAAAAGAAATCGTAGTTTTAAACTTGTTGGTTATAGTTAAATTTGCTAGTGACTTAAATATAGGTAGTTATTGTATTTGTTGATTAATAAGCGTTTGTATTATAAAAACTAGATAGTTATTGAGAAAACATTCTTTATTGTGATCCTATACAATTACCTACATTACCAATTTCGATAGTATTCCTTTAGAAATCATTTGCTCCTATCGTTTTGTCCTGTTAGATCACATAGATTATAATTCTTTGGATATATAATTGTGGGTGGCGCTTATAGATTATAATAAAAATATTAAACAAAAAAATCATAGCATCTATAATAGGTGCTATTTGACTGAGATATGTTTTCTTATTATTTTTATCTTTATCAAGTGGAAAGTAAAAGTAAAAACATATCTTAGTTACAATCGTTATTTATAAAAACATATTTGACTGTTACGTTTTATATTTAAATGTTATAAATTTCGTGTTAAGGTTTTTTCTTAATGTCGTTTTAAGAGAATAGATATCTTGTGTTAGCTAGTAGTACTTGATTTGATTAATTTTTTCTTAACCTTTATTATTGATTAAGTATCAATTGAAAATATAAAATGCTTTTAAATAACAAATTCTTTATATTTTATTAACATAAATAACTAAATATATTGTATAAATATACAGCTTTGTATTTTTGCTATTGTTAAGCGAGTGAAAACATTTTTTTCCTAATATTTAACAAATATTAATTAAGTTTTCTTTAAAGACATGTAAGTTGCTACTCTGGTCCATAATCAATATATTGTCGCTTTTAAATTATCATAGTTTGCTAGTATAAAACCTTGGAATACTGAACACTACCTTCGCATCAATTTTTCTATGGTACCAGATAACCAGATGAGTTTCATTCTTATTGGTTATGCAACGTTCAAAGCAATTCATGAAGTCATTTTGGATCGTTTATTTATATTTTGTCATGTCTAACGTTGAAAAGTTGGCCTATAAACTGACTGACAAGCTAAACTTTCGAGTTCTGTTTAAACAAAGTACATAGACTCTCATAATTTTGCAGGAGAATACATTCAATGTCGGTTTCCTCCGCCTATTTCGAGCCGCGCGACTGATCAAGCTGCTTCGACAGGGCTATACTATTCGAATACTTCTCTGGACATTCGTGCAGAGTTTCAAAGCCTTACCTTATGTGTGCCTTCTTATCGCAATGTTATTCTTCATCTATGCCATCATTGGGATGCAGGTATAAAATGAACGGTTAATTTAGACAAGAAAGAGCAATTACCACCCTTTAATTTAAAATTTCCCCATTCCATTAAAAGTAAGTAAGTAAGTAGCAGCCCATTAAAGTCCCACTGCTGGGCACAGGCATTCTCACTCATATGTGAGAGTGTTTTTTGAGCATAGATCCATCACGCTGATCCACTGCGGATTGGCAGGCATAGTACACAAGTGCACTCTCTATACCTTCAATCACATAGTCCGATGTGATGGAAATTCGACACTCGCGGAGAGGGATCAGGCGCGCTTAACGTGCTCTCCGAGGCACGGGGGTCACACCGCCAACTTCCCAACTTCGGGCAAATATTCAGAAAATCTTAATAGAAAACTCAATATCGATTTCGAATTGGCCCGACCTGGGACTCGAACCCAGGACCTCATGTCTGTAGTCGAACATGCTAACCACTAGACCAATGAGGCAGTAGAGTCATTCCATTATATTAATATATTGTAGCAAAAGTGGTAAGCCTAGATACATTTATACAAATCTAAAACTTAAAATAATCGTCATTAAAATATTAGAAGTGTCGAAAATTAATACAAATAGTTTAATAAAATCTCAAATGACGAATAGTAAATAAAAATGCCACATGTTATTTGTAAATATGAAGAATACCTAACCTTCAAACGAATTAGCATAAAAAAACGTTGCACTTCTACGTGATGCTAATCACAAGTTTGATCCGTAGAAATTTTACCCTCATGCGCCTAAAGAAGTTTCACTTGTTGTATTGTATTTTACAATTGTTTGAGAATGATGTACACAAAATATAAAAATCATCAATCAATTATATTCATTAACTGAAATGAATATATAAAGACAACAAAATAAAACACAAAAACAACAAGAAATTCATAAAGATTTTTATCTAATTAATATTCCGAAAGCATTTTTACAGTTTAAAGACAATTAGTAATATGAGAACAGTAATTCACGAATTTTACAATAAAAGTGGAAGTAACCCTCATTTTATTACAGGTGTTTGGCAATATAGAATTAGCAGCGGATTCAGATATGAATCGACATAACAATTTTCAGAGCTTCATCCAAGCACTTATGTTATTATTTAGGTAAGTAAACTGTTTGATTATTAAGTGAACCACCCATCTTAATTTGCACATTAAGAATTTATGCTAATTAATGATTGTTTTATATTCAAGATGCGCTACTGGTGAATCATGGCCAAGTATTATGCTAGCTTGTCTTAAGCCAGCCAAATGCGATAAGAATGCTGAAAAACCATCAAGTGAAACCTGTGGCAGTACACTTGCGTATGCCTATTTTGTGTCATTTATATTCTTCTGTTCTTTTCTGGTTAGTATTTATTTATTAAATATCATGTTGGTCAAATGCAAGAATATATGTTAAAGTAATTTTATTTTTCAGATGTTAAATTTGTTTGTAGCTGTTATTATGGATAATTTTGACTATTTAACAAGAGATTCTTCTATTCTGGGTGCGCATCATTTAGATGAATTTGTAAGAATATGGGCTGAATATGACCCAAACGCAACGTAAGTTAAGAATACATTAACCTTTATTGGCATTAATACAAAATTATAATTGATCTATTTTCATTCCAGAGGTAAAATTCATTACACCGAAATGTATGATATGTTAAAAAATATGGATCCGCCTCTGGGGTTCGGTAATAAGTGTCCAAATAGACTAGCTTTCAAGAAATTAATAAGAATGAATATGCCATTAGATGAAGAGGGAAAAGTTAATTTTACAACCACACTTTTTGCCTTAATCCGAGAAAACCTCAGTATTAAAATGAGATCAGGTAACAATCTTTTTTTAATTTTATAAATTGTTATGAACTCGCCGTTAAAACGAGTATACATTTTCTAGCTCAAGAAATGGACCAAGCTGATGAAGATCTCAGAGAAACGATTACCCACATTTGGCCACTCCAAGCAAAGAAGATGTTAGACTTGCTGGTGCCTCGAAGAGAAGTCCTCAATGCAGAAAAACTGACTGTCGGAAAAATATATGCAGGGCTTATTATTATAGAAAATTGGCGAACGACAAGGTTTAAACCGGATGCAAATAGGGGTCAGGTAAATCAGTTCGCAAATTTAGTTATGATGCACCTTAAATGTTTTACTTTTCTTCCACGTGGTTACTTATTTGAATACCTATACAGAATTTGATTACCTTAGGTGTAGTTCAACTGCAGCCAAAGTAAACGAATGTGGCTACAGTCAGATGTATTTATTGCACAATATTTAGTACCTTTAAGCCAAGTACAACTTTTGTCGTTAGGTATATTATTCAACTACACAGTTTAAAGTAGTGTTTGTTGGTGGACCCTTAAATACCCTATGTTTAGTTTTATAACGTACACTCTATAGCTAGATAAGAATAGATTGTTGTCGTTTTGTCGATGTATTGTTGTGTAAAATGAAATCTTGACATGGTCTTTCAATTGATTGGCTTACCACCGCATAGTCTTATAATAAATTGGCCCCAACATTCATGTTTTTCTTTAGTAATTGCAACAATATGTCACTTTAGTTGAAATCGACTCGTAATGAGTCGACTACATTGGTGGTTTACTTTTCAGGCATTCAGCGAGAATAGCCCAACGGCCAATCAGCCGGTAGTATTAAATATTTTACGGAACGAACCTTTGAACCTTTTTCTTGCACTTTCTAGATTATTTATTTATCCATCCATTTTTTACAAACTTCTTTCGCATCGTGTTTGAATATAAACATTTTTATCACTGAATTAGTAAAGTAAAATGGCCAAAATAACAATACGGCCTGGAACAAAAGATTTTTGAAATAATAGTAAATTAGCATTTTTAACCATTTTAACATTAGATAATGACGCACATCACTGGTAGATTGAACAAAATTGTGAATGTTTATCACATATTTGTTCAAAGTAAATCTTAGGGTTTAGTAAACCACAAATAATAATTAGCGACCTGTCCTATAGTTGCAAAATTCGTATATAGTGCGTTGGAAATGTGTGTTTAAAAAGTTATCGTAGATCTAGAAGTGTCTAATTGTAGATTTTTGTCTTCCCCTTTATTGTGTCTATCTATTGGTTTTGTTATATACTATTTGCTAAATTTGAGCTGGTCAATATCTGCGTCATATTTTTTTTTCTTACATTAATTGGATATTGCGCATGATTTCGTGATACAAATGCAGATGTTGTTTACAAAATAGTATTCTTTTAATTGGATTATACTTTTTATTGAATCTAAATTTTGACTAAATTTATATGAATCTTCGGCCTGTTTTTATTCTACCTAAATAGTATGCTTTTTACGCTATGCTAATTTTTGCCAGCAGTTTGATATTTTAAAACATCCATGACTAATCTAAGAATCGTGCATGCCAAAATTTTAAATAATTAAATTATTTTAATACATTGGCATTGCTGTTTGGCGTACTGCCTTTGACGTTATCTTTGCACATTTACTTATGCACTGGAGAGAAGCAAATATGCTTTGTGTTATTCGCAGCTCTTTGAAATTACACAAACTCGTGCCATATATTCAACTTCGCAAAGGGTGAAACCATGATTTGATTATGTATTTCAAATAACATGAGTTAGGTTTTTCCTCAGGTTTTAGATCGCCGATCTCATCTTCACATATATTATAAATACATTCCATGTTCGATTTCATAGCCATGGTTCATAAAACTCTCACACTTGACAAAACACGAACAGCATTACAAACACAGTAACGAACTCCAGCATGGACATGTATTGAGCGGGACATTTGCGCATACTCTTGTAACCTTGAAATATATGCGACCAGACAAAGGTACTGTCGTATGAGATGCGCAAATGTAGGGAAAGAGTTGATGTGGGGTGCGTGGTGCAGAAGGCGTCCTTGTTTAACTGCCTGATGGATGTTGCGGCGGGTCTGGGCCCGGGTTCGAGGACTGGTTCTCTAACCAATGAAGTTCCTGCACTAACCAACGGTCATCCGGAAGATCCACATTCTTTAGCAAATTTGGCAAAGCGTTCTTCAAGAAGATCTCTCAAGTAAGTTTTATTTTCACCTTTACATTAATTAAATTCCGAAACCAATTACTTTTTAACCGACTTCAAAAAAGGAGGAGCTTATCAATTCGTCTGTATTTTTTTTTAATGTTTTTTACCTCATAACTTTCGGCTGGATGAACCGATCTTGATGATTTTTTTTATATGATAGGTAGTGCTTGTCGTAGGGTCCCATTTTTTTTTAATCCACTTCTGATGATGGCTTCCATGAGAAAACCGGATAAGTCATAAATTTGCATTAAGCATTGTGCTCGACAAATGGACGAGTAACTCAATATCACTCCAAGCGATTTGGATGATTCTTTTTTTATTGGAAAGGATATACTTCAAGGGTTGTTTGATGATTGTTTGGTTAGGTTTTCATCATCGGATCTATGACAAAGTAACGGAACTCTTCAATTCTTAGGAGCAAATTAACGATACTCGGTAGAATCTTTTATAAGATCTCCGGATATTTGAGTCACCTACCATAACTTCGGTATGGTCAAGTTAAATATGATGATCAATGGAACTCCTCAGCGGCTTACAGTAAGGGTGCTTTTTTTCACAGAATTTATAATCCTCTAATCAAATAGCAATGATCTTACGTTTGTTGCTGCATTGCAATATTTTTAAGAAATATTATGTATAAAGCGGTGGTAGCTGGGTAGTGGAGGAGGGATTTTGCGTATTAGTGTTGTGCTTTTTTTATGTTGTTGCTGTGATTACCATATTAAAGACTGGTAACAGTAGGGTGGCAAAATAATTAACCTGTAACGTATGAGCATTAGGTTGCGAGTTCGATCCCGGATGTGACGATATCATTGCGTATTCTTTTTTAGAGTTCTTCATATTCTTATATTTGGTTGTAATTACATATACAAGCTATAGGTGGAAGTGGCACCGGATCTGCCAAGTGACACCGACACCGACTCCGAATAAGAATACGAAGAACTCTAAAAAAGAATACGCAATTAGTTTTTACTTTCTAGAGCATATTAATATATTTGGAAGTTTGTTTTGAAGGCGGTTCTTTTTTTGTTAAAATTTTTATTTATGTTTTAAAAGATTGAACTAACAAAGTTATTGAAAAAACCTATTATGATATTTTTTTCATACTCTAAACTTCATAAAATATTCAAGATTTCAATATTATTCTCTTTTGTTTCAGGAACAATAAAAAGGTGAATACAGTTGGTGAACATAATGACCCAATCGTTATTGTTTCGCAAACCCAGTTCAATAACATAAATTCAGATTTGAGTCCTTTACGCAGTATTCCCTCGAAATTACTAACAATTTATACAAATTGGCAATCCATATTAATACTGATAACATTAATTTCATTTGACAATGTTCTGGGTTGCAATATTTGATGCATAGTGTTGTTACTTATGGGTCCATTCGACTAACTTTCTATTATATAAATGTTACTTTTGACTTAGGTAGTTGATGTTATAACATTGTTAGTATCGCTGTGTTGTCCTAATGGAGATATTGTATTTAATGTTCTCGTTACGTCTTAGTTTATTAAATAATAACCCTTATTGCAATTAGCTTAAGTATCGTATACCAGCAATTAGGGGCTTAGGCCCATACATGTCCGTATCTATAGATTATGTTGTACTGATAACAAGTTTTGATTTGAACTTTACAGGTTGTTGATGTTTAGGTAATTGTTTTCAATGTAATAATGCAGCATTAATTGTAGTATATGTTTTGTATAACGAATGATTTAAGATTAGGTAAAAATAGTGAATGATACCTGTATAACGTTTCAAATAGGGACAATATTTCTATTGTTTTATTAGACACAGCACTGTCATATTCGTTACACGAACACTAACAATACTATCATGTCCATACTAAATACTAATCAAACTACTCTTAAATCTACGTACCCTTAATAAATGCATGCAAATTTAATCAAATAATGTCGCATGATACTAATGACTAGTTTTTTACTAGTAGACATAACTGTTGATATTTTCGGGTAAGTAAAAATATGTGTTTAAATAGACTTTGCACGAGCACGAAAGCATGCACTGCAATAGTACTTAGGCACACTAGATGTGCATCGATGTTGTGGTAACTTGAAATGTTTTGTAAATATGGGACAGAAAATTTGTTAAAGTTTTAGATTCGTTTCATATACATGTAAAATATAAGTGCGGCAATGAAAACGAATCCTTCGTTATATAGATATTGGAGTTGCAAGATGTGGGATCACAACACGCTTCCATGGAATCCTTAGATGAAGCGAGATTACAACCACCTCATACATACCAAAATGGACATCACGGGAGATCATCTAGCTTAAGGTAAATTTAAGATTTTAATAGTGATCTACATATTATGTTTACTACATCAATATCTCTTTTTTTTTGTTTGCTGTTTCTTATTTCACAAGAGTTTATAGTTTTCTATTATTTTTAACGTGTCTTACTTTAAGCTATTTATCGTGATTAAATCTCATTACTCAAATTTATTGAAGTGAAACTTTTTTAGTCGCATGAGGGTAAAACTTTTCGGATGAAACGCGTCACGAAGATATGCAGCGTTTTGTATGCTCTTTCGTTTGAAGGTTAGGTAGTTTTAATATTTACAGTTTGTGGCATCGTTTAATAATTTTATATTCTATTTTTCATAAAATATAAAATAAAAATATTTCATAAATTCTCTTTTCTTAATTTTAAATTCCAAAGCAAAATTAAATTAATAATTTTTAAAAAACACGTAACATTTTCATTTACAATTCGTCTTTTGAGATTTCAAATAATTTTTTGTATTTATTTTCGACAATTTTAATAACAATTACATTCATTAAATTGCTAACGAATCTTTCTCTAAGTCTCAGAAATGTAAAGTTTTAGATTTTTATAAATATAAACAAAACTTAAAAATTAGTTTTCTAAAGAAGTTTCACTTCTGACATGTGTACTTTTTTTTAATAGGCAAAGTTAGATGTTTTTTTTTTTTCATTTTGATACGATTTCAGATAAAAGTTACCTAGAGCAGTTTTAACAGAATTCAATAAATCTAAAACTGTTTTGAGACTGGCAGATATTTTGTTATGTTTATTTTTGTTCTTTATGATTTTATTTTATAGTGTCATCGAAGAAGAAACTGATCTAGAAGATGTCATAGTGGAGACCGGTATGCAGATAAAATATCGCTGACTTATCTAACATACTAACCAAATTAACCGTTGTTCAGTGTTCTAGATAAATTTACTTATATATTTACTTTGTATTAAAAACTATTTAACTACTATTTCGAATAACAAGACTTACGTAAACTTATGCATGATTTGAATTGAACTATGCGAAATAATCTTAGACCTTTAAAAAAGTAAATCTTATATAGAAGAAGGAAACTGTTTACCGTTTTTAAATTTAAAACCTAGTTATATGAAATGTATTTCACATTACCTACTATTATTGTTAATATAAAATCCGCATTATTCTGGTGTATGTAGTCGAATCGTTTTATTGTAATCGGAACAGTTTTTTCTGGCAACAGATAAAAAATATTGTTATAGGGGTCATAATAACTTTTATTCACATTATATAGTGGATACAATATTCATGGGTTATCCAAAGATCTGCAAATGCTGTTACATTTATAATACTCACAAACATACACATACGCCTTTTCTGGGGTGGAACCTTTTTTATCCTCTTTTGAAGATTTGAAAATTGGATCTCCATAAGCTTATAAGCATTTTTCTTATAGAAAGATTTGCACTAATTACCTATATGATATAGTTGACCAGGTACCCTTTGTTATCCTGACTCTTACTTTCGCCATCGAAAAACTATTAAAAATGACATATTTTAATACGCAAAGTTGCCAAAGTCATCTGAATCTCATTCCTCGCAATTACCCTAATAATAAAAAATATCTTTAAAACATTGATGAAATCTGAACTGCACATCACATTTTCGAAAGTCTAACTAAGCCTATAAAAGTCTTAATCGCATACTGCAAGATATTCGGCACTTAACTTCTAATATGCGTTGACGTAAAATTCATTAGCCGAGCACAAAATCAAAAATCCGACGTAACTTAGTGACCTAGGCGCTGACTGACGCGAACTGTTCCAGGCGGTGCTGGAGGTCCAGCATGGTGATGGGGATGTCATTTATGCATCACTCGCTAGTGATGTTTCATGTATATGAGGGTGACTCACATTGCCCACTGACCCCGATTACCCCATTCCCCCCCCAACTTCAACAATAGATTTCGTGAATCCGCCATTAACGCCCCACTGCTGGGCACAGACCTCCTCCCTCATAGGAGAGAGGGTTATTAGAGCATAAATCCACCACGCTGCTCCACTACCGATTGGCAGGCATAGTACACAAGTGGACTCTATTCCTCTCATAGTCCGATGTGACAGCAATCAGACACGACCGGAGAGTTATCAGGCGCAGGACCAACGAGTTTACGTGCTTTCCGAGACAAGAGGGTCGAGGACCCCGCCAACTTCCCAACTTAGGCCAAATATTGAGAAAATCTTAATAGAAAACTCAATATCGTTTAATGAATTGGCCCGACAATGTTAACCATTAGACCAATGAGTAATAAGAGATACGAGTATTTCAATTCTAAATTGCGTAAAAAGTGACTGCGACACATTATGTAACTTTTTTCATGATCATACTATTGACAATTATCCGTGACAAGATGTGTATTTAAACCTTTACTGTAGAAGTTCATTCTTACAACTAATTATTCCAATATTCAAACATTTTAGACGAAGTCCAAGTCCAAGACGACGTGGGCACTATGGAGGCTACCATCATGATATCGGTTTCTCCGACACAGTTAACAATGTCGTCGAGATAGTGAAGCACGAGCATCAAAGACATGGTCGTACTCATAGAGCGCCGCATCATTACCATCCACATGGTAGGTAGTTTTATATTATAATTCTAGCTAATCTGCAGAAAATATATGGCGTAAACTTTTAAGTTCCCAAAAAATTAATGGTGAATGTGAATCTGCTGGTATCCCTAAAGAACTTTTACCAGCATTATTTTCGTTTTGTTTATCTATTTCATTCTATTTTTATTTCAATTCCATATCAGCAAATTCACTGCACCAGCTTAATGCTAATGCAAAACATAAAAGTGTTAGTAAATAATCATTGATCACGACAGATATTCAAGCCTTAAATAAGCTAAACCTTTCGCCTTCTACTATTATTATAACCATTATTTTTCATATAGTTTTCACGCATATTGTAACTATAAGCATAATTAATACCCTTCATTTAGATTTAGTTTATGGAACTGAAACAGTTTTGCAAACATTTTTCTTCTCATAAAGGTACTCTGAAAGTTTTGTGAGAATATGGGAACCTTAGCTTTAATGTAGTTGTAGAGTTTTATGTTCCGTAGTTTGTAGTCATGTAAGATTTCTAACGAGCGAAGCCGTTGCTAAAATAAATTGTGACTCTAGATAAAAATTGTTTATCATAGCCCTATCCATATTTTTGACAATGCTAGTTTTGTAAAATACGTTTGTAGTTTATATTTAGCTCTATATAACGTATTGCTCGTGCGTATACTAATTTATTGGTTATAATTTTCAAACATTTTGTTCTGTTTATCGGGCTATGTTGATCATATACCTTAGAAATAAGTTTCTTTAAGGATTATGAGACTTTTTCCAATTTTCAAAATTGTTAGTTGTTTAGCCATTACGTGGAAATTTGTGTAATTGCATTATCAAAATTGTATTGCCTGCTGCATGCTACAAAATATCGGGTGAAAATTTTCGGTTGCACATTGCTTTCATTGAAATTTTATGACGTCTGAAGCGCATGAACGGAAATAAAATTTAATAGATCATGCAGCATGCAAACGCTTGACAAGTTCTGAATATACTTTATTGGTATTCTAGCATAGATGGTAGATAATATATCCTGTAAACACTATACGAAAGATCCTCCTGTGTCCCAGAAACAGTATAAACATTAAGAGACACAAATTAATCGATACTAAGCAACATCCAATACCTATGCATTCAAAATAACATCCCAAAAATAATCTACGTTTGACAGACATCCAAAACTTTTAGAGTCACCTTTGTGAGTAAAGAAATTAGGTCGGTAATCCGACGGGCATAGGATAAAGCGTGGTGGAAGGTACATGAAGGTATTCCTGACAGCAGGGAAGGAGTGGAGGGCGCCCTACCCCACGACCAGCCTGAGCCAGCCTTCGCGATCGCCCAGTCCGCCACACCACACCTACGGTGAGATCCACTCGCCACATACACCGGGCTCCAACACACCACAATGAACAGTCGGCTTTATTCAATCGATAAAACCTTAGAGACACTACTGAAAATAATTAAAACTCTATTATAAATCATCCAGACAGTTTTGATTTCAGTTCTATCTCTAACTTTTGGTAATGTTATAACATATGTAATCGTTGCTTCTCACAATTCAACCATATAAACTTTGCAATGCGGCACACGCAAGACAACTCTACAACGTTAGAACATAGGTTGTATGTAAGTCCACTGCCAAAATTCCAATCCCATTTATTATAAACCACATATTGTAAAGCAAAAGGTCTAAGTTTCACTAAATGATTTTAAGAGGCCTTTTGCTCCATCGTGGAAATTTGTTCACAATTATGATAATTGATGTTGTTGTGCGCATTTATGAAACATGGGCGACGCTTGCAAAGGAAAACGTGTAGTATTATCCATAAGAAAATTGTTTGCACATCTGTTTGTAATTCCGGCTATTTAATTTTCTTTACGGTCTTGATTATTTTCCTTTCTTTACTTCTTTCCTCTATTTTTATCAGTAATGCTTATGGTCAGCGGTTAGAACGCTCAAATTATTCAAAGAGCAGTTTGGGCGTCAATAGGTGGAGACCGTGAGCGTGAAAGGGAACGCGAATGGCGAGAATGGCGCGAACGTTCATGGGAGCGCGAGGGCGGCAGACGAGGCCGCGGTCGGCAGCTCCCTCCAACGCCTACTAAGCCGTCCACGTTGCATGTAAAACAACAGCCACCTTTTTCAAGAATCAGTCATAGTCCTTCGCACGTAAGTATTACATATTCTCTCTTATCCCTTACACTGCCCCTGTCAACTACTAGTTGACATGATACGATAGTTCTTCTCAACTCGTGAAATCAGAAATATATAAGCATCTCTTTCTTTTTAAGTCATAATGTGTGTTATCTATTTCTGTAACTGTCGTAACAAAACATGCGTAGAGATAAAACCAGTCATTAAAAGAACAAAGAATAAAACAGTCACTAAGTGACCGTTACTAATGGGGCGAGCGTCGCGTCGAAGGTCGAGTGTTTATTAGTAATTTTTCGTGTTTTTGACTATATAAGTAATGTGTATAACAATGAAAACCCTTGAGGTAAATTTTAATTTGTAAGTTATGAACCTATAAATACAAAACGGACTTTTGTCACTATTTCCAAGTTAATTTAATAAACAAAATATGACATTGTATAGTTTAACTATTAGTGAACATAAAAACATAACATTTGGTAGTCTTTCATGAACATTTAAGTCCCAAGAGCCACTTCAGCATCATATGACCCGCGGGGCAACCGACCGTCAGCGAGGAGCAGGGTAGGCGACGGTTATTATAGACATAAAAAACTTGACTCTTCTGATGAAAATACTAATGACATGGTTCAATTTATCATAAATGTTTCAGCGTGTAATCGAAGTAATAACAAAAAAATAGGATTTGTTCATAAAGTTTGTAGTAAGAATATTGCACATTTCCAACGAATTACTAAGAACTCATTGTAATAGTAAATATAATATCATAACATTCAAAGTTTACATGTAATGATTATTTAATGTAACACTTTGGCTGTTAATAATAAGAAATATTTATTTTCAGTTATAATAGCTGATTAGACAATTTGTTAGAAGTGGTGTTTCTCAGGGTATATATCTATGTCCAGTTTTATTAGTACTGTTTGATAAAAGTCAAAAGATAATGTAATTTGTGTTATTCCTTACAGAAAGATTTATTTTCAGACTAATTTTATACCAGCAATTTATGATTATATGTAAACAACTAAATTTTTCTAAATTTTTCTATATATTTCTTCATTTAAGAGTAGACTCTCTTCGACAGTTATCTTTAAGACACACAACAAGAGAACCGTTAGAACCATTACATGACGAGTACGAGTACGGCAGAGAAGTTGAAAGACTGATACACCGAGACTATAGATCTAGAGAAAGGTGAGCTCCTAAATATTGCACTGTTGTTCCTAAATGTTAAAATAAATATTTTACTACATTTATAACGATATATCGATGGTAGAAAGCAAACATTGATCCGCAAAATATAGTTTTTTACTTTCCGCCTGAATCAAGCGTGCAAGTGTGAGCACAGAATAAGCGATAAAGTGGTGCAATTAGCCTGATTCTATTGTTTACATCAATGTAATCTTATCGCTTTACTATGTAAAAATATCGTCCGTAAACCGACTTTACAGATGACCAATTTTTTCACACTTGACCGGTTTTTTTCCCCGCCACCTTCTGTCAGAAACCAGACATTTTTCAGATATATAAATAAATCAATTTAGAATTTGCGTAAAATAGATATATTTTACAAAATTTACTCAATATTTTTCAGTGTCTTGGTCCAAAAATTTATATATTTATTTTTTTCACACATTTTTTTATACAATCCTCTGAGCCATCAGGTAGTTAATCACATGGTTGAGTAACGTTCGTTGTTTACTAGGTTGTCGTCCTCCAACAGCAGTGCCTTTAAAACAACTTTTGTCGTCGGCCATGTCTTTTTATTTGAAGTGGGTTGTAAGTAGCTGTTAGCCCTATTGGCTTTTATAACATAAACGAGAGGAGTGTCGAGCGCGGCTGACAATTGAAGTGAAACCCTGACTTTGAATTAGAGTGGAAACAAGGAAGGACTGCACGGCTGGGTTGTTGGGTGTTAATATAATGGAAACGCTGCTCCAAGAGCGTCTCTTGCAAGGGCGAGTCTCAGCTTGGAACAACGTTGACATTGAACACATATCGGACGATGTAGATGAATTTGAATAGATCAAAAACGTCCTCGGGGGTGTGGCTAAAGTTAGGTGTAACGTAATTTATGTCTGTCCCTACCTTATAAAGTACCATTACAATAACATATAACTTTATCACATTTAAATACAAATTAGAGCAATTCGTTGACTTACATGCGTTTCTATCGTCTAAGTAATCTTGCCACTTATAGTATGATTTTTCAATCAAGTGTCTTATAATGAAGACACTGAATTTATAAAGTGACATCGCTAGAACGTCTTATGGGAGTTTATTATAGAAACGTTAAACGTTTAAGTCGTTAATTTTATGCAGCCTACTAGAATTTATAACAAGTTTATTTTTATTTCTTTAGTTATATATGGCACATTCACTCTTTTTATTAAAAGAGTAAGTAGCAGCCCATTAACGTCCCATTGCTGGGCAAAAGCCTCCTCACTCATATAAGAGAGGGTGTTTTCTAGAGCATAGACCCACCACACTGCTCCACTGCGGATTGGCAGGCATAGTATACAAGTGTACTCTCTATTCCTTCACTTTCATAGTCAGACGCAGGAACGACGGCTTAACGTGCTCTCCGAAGCACGGGAGTGGATCACACCGCCCAATTCTTCCCAACTTCAGGCAAATATTGTGAAAATCTTAGTATCCATTTTTGAAATGGCACGATTCGGGACTCAAATCATTAGACCAATGAGGCAATGAAAAGAGTATACGCAGTGAACTGTCATTATGTTAACTGCATTGAATTTGGTTATAAGTGGTACTTTTCTGCAGTACAAATATGGCATCTATATCAGCGGCGACTCTATCAGTGAAGGTGTATAATAGTGTCGTGTGTTCGTTAGGCGCGGTTGGGGTTACGAGTCGGAGCGCGGCGGACGGTCGTACGAGGCGCCGCTGAGCTACGAGGCGGCGCTGGCGCTGGGGCGCGGAGGCGGCGCGCGCGCGCTGCCCTCGCCCGCCGCGGCGCCGCGCCTGCCCAACGGGTACAAGCCGCGCGCGCGGCACTCCGACTCGGACGAGGACGACTGGTGCTAGCGGCGCCGCCGCGCGCGCTCCCACCGGGACGTGCGCGCGCCGCCCGCGCCCGCCGCGCCCTCCGCGCACGCGCACACCTACTGACGCGCCGCGTGTGTCTCGTACGGACCGGCGCCGCAAGCCGCCGCGGCCCCCGAGTGTCCGAATTCTAGTATTTACAAAGTTTTGGAAAATTTAATTTTTAATTCGCTAAAAATTTTACTCTTTGATTTATATTACGATTAAGGTATTCGAGTTACGAAACAGTGCCAGGCAACTCGGTTTGCGCTAGGATTTTTACATAAAATGAAGTTTAATTAGTCTGTATTGTAAAAGTAAACTTTCTATATTAAATTTGCACTTCGCGTGGGTACTTCGCGAGTCGTCTGCCGATGCGATGGCCGTCGGCCGCCCGGACGGCGACGGTTGCGCGACGCCGACGACGGTACCCGGCCCCGGTACGCGCCCGTGCCGGGTACTCGACGCGCGTCCGCTTCCAAACAGTTACCGATACTCAGGTCGCGGTTCTCCGCAAAACGCCAGGTGCTCGAACGCCTCTCGACGTTTCCAAGAGTCAGACGTCGGAGCACCTAGCATTTCTATGATCGATTAATGCTAAGAATGTATAAAATATTTAAATAGCGAATAATTTTTACTTAGTTAATATATACTAAATAAAAAGTTGAACATTTTTTATTGAATTTGCTGTCCTTCCCCCAAGTGCTTTATATCTATGTTATTTAAATTTAAATACAATTAAAAAAATATATGAATTGTATGTAAACTTTGATGAGATACTCAGCACATTATTACTTAAATTGTTAAATCGTGTGTAGGCCAGTCAATAGGTGTCCATCTATTTCGTTACATTTGGCAATGATGATTATCATCAGAACGGTGTTGGATAACGAGATCGTATTAAAGATATAAGTACGACTTACTGTGCCTGCGTTAACATATGTTTGATAAATCAACTATTTTATAATCTGAATCTAAACAAAACCAAAGTGACCAAATGTGACAAGATCATAATGGAAATGCCATTGACTGGATTAATAATGATATATTGTTTAAATAGATTTTGTCGCCTGGTTAGGAAGCGTACTTCATATTATTTAGGTAACATTTAATCATCCATAGACCAAGTATATTTAAAAACTGTTTGAATTTTGAAAATTTTAATAGTATATCAGCATTGAAATATAAACGCCGTCAATATTATCTTCTGAATTAAATTAAAACTATAATAGGTTTAATGACTATTATTAAACGAGATGAATTAATCCTACTCCCATAGTGTTCACTGTGATTAAAATTTGTAATTCAAAATTCCAGTAATTAATGTAATTATATAATTTTTAATTAGCTCCAAAGCTTTACATTAAATTATAAGCAATCAGTAATTCAAATTGTTAAAACCTATACGATATTCAAATTATTCTTAATACCATTATTAAGACCAGGCACAAAATCGACGCCAGAGTATACTGAATTGGTTTACTACTTTCGATCAATTTTATTGGGCCTTTTATAACATTTTCCTAGTGTGTATTTTAAAAACGGATTACAATTTTTCCAACTTAGTGGGTATAGGTTGCCGAAAAGATCCTTAAAAATGTTTTTTTATGCATTCTCTCCAGTACATCGAGATAGAATCAATAACAAAACTTAGTTCTTTAACCGATACCATCAGCTTGAACTAAGGTGCTTTTGTATCTGACTAAAGAACTAAATGACCTCACACAGAAGAAATCAATTAAAAAAATAATTTACACAACATTACAGATCCTCTGGATCCAGTGGATAGTACTAACAACTAAAATGAGACAAATTTGATACATTAAAACATTGAATATAATTATAATTTATGAAAAAATTGCAAATTACTATCAATTGATCCTTTATAAGATTCGACAAAGTGGTGAACCAATTTTGCTAGAACTACTATAATTCATAACTAAACCTGGTACATAGTCCATTATCATATTCACTAAAAGCGTGAGTATACCTCGAACATTATCATTGGAATTGGCAATTATAAACATTTTGTGTATACGTTTCAATTATAGTGTTAATAGATGTAGCATTTCGTTAATTAGATTTTGATACACATTATCAAAGGCTCGGTGAAATTTTATTCGTGGGTAATAATTGTTTCGGAATTAAACCAAAATCAATTTGTTTGAAATTGAATTATAAAATGACTGCTAAACGAACGATGGTTAATGTTCGAGGCAAAACAGTTGAACCATCTTTTAGGATCGTTACGAGGCATGCTATAGGTTACGTACAAAACTAATGTACGTCAAAATTGTAAATAGATGATTTTCTGTGATAACATAATGAAGAATAATTATTATTAGAAACTGTGTGATTGCATAGGGAAGTTGTATTATTTCACGGAGATGCTGTGTTCGAAATGCGATAAAGCTCTTTGCAAACGTTTGTTACTGCTAACGATATAAACATTGTTTGTTCATTAAAGTTATGCATGTCTTGTGACTAAATTTAATCTTTGTGAATGATGATTGCATGATTATTTTGACTAGCGGTGATTGTAGGTACAAATTTTGTATAAAAAATGTATTCTTGTTCTTTTCTATGAAACATTGCCAACATGCCGTCGATTTTGAACGAAATCTGAGCGTTATTTCCAACTAGTGGGTAGTTAATATATACCGTCTCTATTTCTTTAATACTCTTAATTCTGATATTGGTATAGGGTAAAATTAAATTAAATTTCAAAGTGATTTCACCAGTTGTTGCACAATCAAAAGATTTTACTCCTTTACACGCAGCTCGATTCAATAGGATATATCAAATTTAACAATTACTTCTATTAGATGCATACTCGTATGTATATAGTTATTGTTCAGAGCGAACGGAATTTAACTTACTCTGATATTTAAGTTAAATGCAAAAATAAACTTATTCAAATATTCTTTAATTCTTGTTTATGTACGAGGAATACTTCAAAATTAATTTGATAAAAAAATCACCATGAAATCGTTGATGTCCTCTGAATGCTTATTAATTTTCTATATAGTATTTAGTTTCATCTTGCTAATTGTTTTTCATTTCAAATAGGCCTACTACAGCACTTTGAATCGTCAAATAAATGACTGAAGTTAATAATAAAGAACGACTTACAATCTAAAGTTACTAGGGTTCCTTCGCGCTCTGATCTGAGAAAAGCCCACAACAAACTCAGTCGGGTGTACGTTTTTTTGTCATCATCATTACAATATATATTTTTAATTCATTCTATACATATAGAGCAATTCATGCACTCCAACGCTTTAGTGTTTTCTAAGTATTCCTTCTAATTATGAAACGATTTCTCTTTCTATAAATTTACTCAGAGACATCTTTTTAACTTCTTCTGGGAGCTATTTATATTATTCTTAGCTGTAATTTTTTATTTTGCATTCATATACTTCTATATGCTCTCACACTCAATGATTCTATACAGTTTCTGTAATAACTTAGTGAAAATCTTTTCGTGTTTATAGTTTAGCTGGTGACCTTTCTATACTCGCAGAGGCTTAAGTCTATTATCCAAAAGTTTTTTATGTTCACTATAAGATTTGTTACTTGCTTGTGCGTCCTATCAATATAGGTATAGCCAATTTGGAGCATAAAAAGAATCAAATCACAGAAAAAATGTTAAAATTCACTATTTCGGTATTAGTGTCCTGTATTGTGATTTTATAATCATAAACAGTGACATTTTATTAATTTATTCTTATAAGTTAGACCTTATAAAAACCATCACTGCATGCACAGGGATATGATGGTGTTTACAAATAGTTTGTTTATTTAGTATTCAAATAGACTTTAGTATCGATTTCAAATGAACTATTTTTTTCATTATTTGCAGTATGATATTTAAATATCAGAGTAACTCGTTTTCTATATAAATGTATATTTATTTAAGCTATATTTTATAGTATAGATTTATAAAACTAGATTGTTCTTATTTCTTTAGATTTCTAATTTGTTATACTGTAATATATTTTGAAAATTATGTTATATAAATTACAAAGTCTATTAAATATTTCATTGCAATATTTAGTGTGTAGATTGATATTTTTGAATCTGTTCAAATATCTTCAGTGTGGCTGCGAAACGGAGTAAACAATGTTATTTTTATAATTAATTTTATTGCATTGAAACTGTTTCTAAAATTTTATGATATTAAAATAGCTGTGCCATTGAAGATGGGTTATTCTTTGTTTAGCGACGGAATGAATGTTGAAATAATAACTTGTTACCCTTGATCTCAGAGTGTTAGATTTCTTCTATGTAGTTTTATAATTTAACAGTTTGACTCATAATTAATATTTATATTGTTATTGTATAGATGTATGAATATTTTGTTTCCGTTCTTTATGATTGGGGTGTTAGAATACAATAAGCCGATGGACTTTCGATGACTGAGTGGATAGTGCGGAGTGCGTCCTGCTTTAGTGTACGTGATACCCTCTTAACTACGACAATGCATACAAATATAAGACATGTAAATATGTAATATATAACGCGGCCGTTGTGTAGAACGTATGTGAAAAAATGTCTAGTGATATGTACTAGTTAATATTAATGTTAGCTAGATAATCTCGTCCCCAACTGTCCTTGAATAATTTAAGTTGGGTGTTTCACTGCCTTAAAATAATTAACATTGTTGTAATAGTTACTTTAACTACTACAAGTAAGGCATTTAAATAGGGCATTTAAATATTATTATACGTTTTTTATCATTCAATAACACGCGTCACTGTATTTCTCTTTTATATAGGTGTAGTTAAATCAAATACAGTACACGTTATTTCTTTAGTCCTTATTTGCGAAATATAATGTTAATATTACCGAAAATTAAACATCTATAAAGATAGATCGGCTAAACGAATGCATCACTAAGGAATTGTGCGTTCTTTTAACTTTTATTGAGACCATTAGCTAGAGCAATAGACTTATATATTTTGAGTGATAATTCCTGAGTGCACCGTCAAGATATTAAACCTACAATACTACTGAATATATTATTCGCGGCCCTCACTTCGCCGATCTATCTTTGATATATGTCTTTGTAGAAAATGATATCGTTTTCTCTAAATGCGTCATAGAAGATCAATAATTCTGAATACTGTACTGTATAATTTTACCGTTTGGTTACTTTGTTACGTTTATGAGATAGCTACATTACCTAGATACAACGACATTTATAACAAAGTCACGCCTTAAGTGACTGCATACATTTTAAGGGCCAAAGTATTAGAATAAGGTATTCAGGTTGAGTTGCTGATGGCGCATTTTGTGAAAAGTCACCATGGGGTTCCCTCAGTTAATAAATAAGAAATCGATGTGATACTGGATTAGATATTTATACATAGGGATTCAGAGAGATAAATGATATAAATGTGTGAGTATTGAAGATTTCCACATACTTAATCCATGCTCGCATTCGCCTAAGAACCAATATTTAATAAATTCCATCTTTATTTTGTTATCAAAAGACCCATTAATTTATATAAACCACTTCATTTTTCAATTATTAACCTAGATAGGATAGAGTTTCATCAACTGTGGAATAAGAAAAGTAAAACTAAAAATCATACATTTGCATTTGCAAGAATGTCAAATTATTTAACAAATTTATTCGTCACTTAATCTATAGTTAAACTTTATTGATTTTTAATATTAAACGCCTTAATTTTTACATTAAAATCGTCAATGGGCTTTTCTCCATTTTGTTCATTTGGCCTTAAAAATCAGACATTAACAAATCTTCTTTAACGGAAACCTATTAGTTTTGATTATCTAATTTTAGCTAGGTTTTAAATTGTAAAACATTAGCGGACTATAGACATCGTATATAATTCATTCACAAAGATACTACTTTAATGACATGTTTTGAATTTTAAAAAATCAATTCAACTTGTTTCTTAGGCGAATTTTGCATGGATGCAGAGGAAACTGTAAAATATGCATAGAAAGTGTTTGATATTATGCAAGCAGCTTATATTCAGAAAAGTATTGGTACAAGACCTACTATTTAAGCACTAAATGTCTAAAATTGAACTTATTGTGATTAATCAACATATTTAAAATGCACTATATAGTATTTACCAGTTATATCGTTATAAAGAGCCATGTTACTGGGTTGAAATATCAACAAAAAATATATTATTTCTGTTGTACAACGTACCCGTTAAATCATTATAGATATTTAAGAATTAACAGTAAATTTATCAGTAATTGTACTTTATCAGGCTAGTCACATGTAATATTTTTTTTCCACTTCAGACGTACGTATGACATCAGTATGACGTAAATAAAGTCACCCTTGCGTAACGTCACGTAAAATTTGATGATCTTTTTATGACCGTTGTGGTATTATGTCATTTTTGGGTCATGTGTACATTGAATGAGTATAAACAGTTTGCATAATTTAAATATGGACAACTCACGGTAGTTTACAACCAAACAGGCTTGTTACAAAGCATTTTCAGTGCTTGTACGGTACAGATCCCTAGCGAAATGGAGTCGAGTGTTTAATGTACTGCCTAGCTTCTATATAAGCGCTTTACCAGCGACAAAACGAGATCTAATTAAATCGATAATTAATAATTATTACTGTATATTTAGCATAGAAAGTTCATCGGCACCGAGAGAGCACCTTAGGTACGTTTTTTTGGTACGAATCAATAACTGCAGGTTAGTACATCCTATTGATATTGTATTAATAAAGAACCAAATTTAAATTAGTAATTAAGTAATTTATTATCCTAAAACTAAATAACTACTATACGCATGTTTTCACTATACCTACTGGTAAAATGGTTATGTACAATACGAAAGAGCTAATGTTTTATATATGAATTCTTGCTCGCCTGTAAAATTTTGCAGAATGAATCATATTATAAGATTGTACAATATGAATAAATGCAAAAAAAAGACATTTCCTCGATAATGTGTGTTGTATTTTACACCCAACCTATCTTTTACTGGAGTCATCGACATCAACAGTATCAGCAATTGAGTAGAATATGTCGGAGAATAACGAGAGAAGGAATAGAAGCATAAAGCATAGGGGCGTAAGGTTCTTCGCCGACATCGTCACTAATGGCGTCCATGATTTCCATAGCCCATGTGGGCTTTGGTTGGTAATGTGGGTTCAATCAAACACTTTATTAATTAATTCAGATTATAATGTTCAATCACTTAAATGTGCCCGATATCAAATTACACAAACTCATTAATAAAGCGGATCGTCACCCGAGAACTGGAGAGGCGCGCGCCGGATTGTCACTATTGACTCTTCCCCACACCGATAGACAGATGGCGCCAGCGTTCTACAGACTATTGTACTCCGACATATATAACTTCATCATTGGTCAATCTGTTCGGCTACAAAGATAAGGTCCTGGGTTCAAGACCAGGTGGTCGCGCCAGACCAGGTGGTATGGTCCATTACCGCACCTAGGAGAACACGTTAAGCCGTCGGTCCTTTCGGATTGCAGTCCCATCGGATTATGATACTGAAAAAATAGGAATTCTCGGACTTGCTAATATATATTGAAGTAATTCGGCATTGTAGTTAAGACATTTTTTCACCGCACTCTTTGCCAGTAGAGGACCCAGATTCAATACTCCGCAATGTAAATTTAGGAATTTGCATTTTCTAATGTGCGTGTCTGTACTAGTGGGACTTTCCTGTCGTGACCGTCGTCTTACCATCAAAGACGTGCCACCTAGCAATAAGTTTATGCTCCACTACGATGCTGTGTAGAAACCATAAGAGTAAATTGCCAGTTACCAGATTAGTGCGCTTCTATCTCAGACTGTATCATCACTTATCATCAATTGATGGCAATAGCCTGTCAGCAATAAAAAAATTAAAAGTGCTTGCATAAAATACACATGTTATGACATGTTAAATTTCTTTGGCAAACTAATTTTTAAGTCTTGTTGATATTTATACATATGTAAAACTTTACATTTCCGAGGCAGAGGAAGGGAATAATGATGGTATGTTAGGAATTTAATGAATTTAATTGTCATTTATTGAAATCTCAAATGAATTTTAAATTAAAATGCCACGTCTTTTTTGTCAATATTGGAAATTATTAATTAAATATTGTTTTTGAATTTAAAATTTAGATAAGAGATTTTGTAATTTTTTTTTATATTTTATGATAAATAGTATATTAAATTATTAAATGACGAGCGGTAAATTACAATACACGTTTTTGTAAAAATTAAATCTACCTAACCTTCACACGAATTTGCATAATAAAAGGCTGCACATATTCGTGACGTCAAATATTACCCTCATGCGCCTGAAGAAGTTTCACTTCAAAAATATATAAAAATACGTATAAAATAAACACTGAAATACAGAACAGTACAATAATTTAATAATGAGACTATTTATTTACATTAAACGACTCAATTTACAAATAATAAACTTTAAAATTTTGAATATTACTTGAATAAATTAACTTTAATTAAACATCTGAATCCACTACATCAGTATCCAAAGAGCTAACATCAGCTTCAATGTCGCTTACAACTTGAACGGGATTTATAGGAATTCTAACATTACCACTTTGATGATTAGTCGCGTCCTCTCCATTATGATCTGTAAATAGAAATAAGTAATAGGCAAGTTTCTACTTTTGACAGTAAAAATTTATATAAACATAATTTTTACCTTCAGAAACTTGTACTGGAGATACATCTGGTCGATTTACAGGCCCAACCATTGGATCCATATTGACTGCTTCACGTAAGTGTTCCGGTTGAGCCGTAAAAGCCGATGGTTCAACCAATACTGCCTAAAATACAAAACTCAATAACGCGGTGCATATAAAATTTGCCTCATTGGTCTAGTGGTTAACATGTTCGACTAGAGACATGAGGTCCTGGGTTCGAGTCCCGGGTCGGGCCAATTCGAAATCGAATAAATGAATTGCTCTTCTTCTTCTTTAAATATTGAGTTTTCTATTAAGATTTTCTCAATATTTACCCGAAGTTGGCAAGTTGGCGGTGTGATCCACAAGCGTGCCTCGAAGAGCACGTTAAGCCGTCGGTCCTGCGCCTGATCTCTCTCCGGTCGTGTCGGATTCCCGTCACACCGGACTATGAGAGTGAAGGAATAGAGAGTACACTTGTGTACTATGCCTGCCAATTCGGAGTGGAGCAGCATGGTGGGTCTATGCTCCAAAAACCCTCTCTCATGCGAGTGAGGAGGCCTGTTCCCAGCAGTGGGACGTTAATGGGCTGCTACTTACTATATACAATTTGAATAGCAATGTACACTTATCTATAATATAAAAATGAATAGCAAAATGTGTTGGTAAGCGCATAACTGAACAGCGCCTGAGTTAATTTTGACAATTCTTTTTTTTAAATGTTCGTTGAAGTGCAAGGATGGTTTTAACGGCGAGAAAGGTTCGAATAATTGTCGGGGGAAAACCCTAAAAACGGCCCTTTTCTGTTCCCCATACACACGTTTTCCAACTAAAATGTAGAGGGAATTTGACCTTTATTGCTATTCACTAAATTACAAATACTCACTGTTGTCTAGGCAATGTAGGTGTATTCCTAACGTCAAAGAGTAAATTTACACTTTATTACAGCTACACAAAGTTCAAAATCAATTGAATAGTCACAACCCGACCAAATTGAATAGTCACAAAAATGTAAGAGCTGTAGGTATTTAGTACTGTTGTAATTTCATTTCGAAAATCATTCGTAAAACTGAAATCTGCCACGTTCCATATCTTTTTAACAGAACGAAGTCTCTCAGGTCTGCAAAGTAAATAATTTTCTTTCTTTCTTTTAGGAAAAATCAAGTTCCGAATTAAGTATTTCACTCTATTTATTAATTGTATTTGCTGCAAATAAATTATCTTAGTACTTGTATTCTGTAAATGGTTTATTTCTCTTAAAACGGGTAGATTGTATTATACTTTTATTTATTTTATTTATTTATACACTTTATTGCACGTCTACAATAATAATATAAAATGAAATAAACTTAAATATAAGAGAACTAAAAGTACAACAGGCGGTCATATCGCTAAATTTTATGTGGTTGATCTCTGCATTTTCAATTCTCATTAATATCAAATTCAAATTATTCCCCTATGATAAGAAATTCTCTTTATTTTCGTCATTTTCAAAATAATACAAGCACATACTACGACTGGGCGACTAAAAAAAATGTGGATGAACTGTGTGAAAGAGGATATGTGTGCAAGAGGTGTGAATGTAAAAATGACAGCTGATAAAGTGAAGTACATTGCATTGTTCGAATTTGTTTACCTCGCTCTGTGGTCCAGAGGATGTTTCACTTGAACTGAGAGAAGTTCCACGACCAGAGCTGTCCTGTGAATGATCGCTATGCATTCCCCTTCCATCACCAGCACCAGCACCGACCCCAACCCCTGGCTCCAAAACGTTTCCATTCATATCAAAAGCTGGTTCAGCAATTGGTATGGGTAAAGGCATAATTTCTTCCGCTTCTGACTCTTCGGCCTAACATACATTTTGTCTGTTATCATTAAAATGGTCAGATCATACATTATTTTTAGATCAAAAACAAGCTACAGCACATAATTCATGAAAATCAAACAAAAAACGTTTGATCAATGTTCTTTCAATCATAATAATAACTATACCGATTGCTGTTGGCTTATAATATTAAAGAGCCAATTAGGAACATAAGCATCGTCATCAAAATAGCACGATTCATAAGTGTCGGAAGAACGGCCGGAGACAAATATTTCTTCTGATGCCTAAAAATATTAATGAGTTAAACAAAATTCTGCAGATGATGTAAATTTTAAATCTTGCTTCATACGTACAGCTTGTCTTGCCGATTCGAAAGCATAACTTCCTGTTTCAGAATCAACGAAGTTTATATAATCAGGTTGATCACCTGCTAACGGTTCATTAACTGAAAAACCACTAAAAGCTTGTACAGCTAATACACCACCCATATTCTGTAAGTATTAAAATAGCTTATATTAATCATCTTGCTGTTATTTAAAACAAAAATGTCTGAAATTAAACCTTACAGGTATCACATTTTGGTCTTTACGCTCAAATATATCTTGAACTGAGCTTATATTTAAAGTGTCTACTTGAGGTGTAGTAATGTCCAACTCATTATCAGCCAAATAATATTCAGAAAATTTCGATGTAGACATGGAAGCAAATGATTTGAGTGAGACTAAATCAGACTCTGTATCTGGTATTTTTATTTCAACCGTATTTGGGGCTAATTCATTTTCATTCGCTTCTTTTACGGGGCAATAATTATAACAGTATTCCAGGTCACTTTCTGATTGGCTTATATTTTCGTTTGTAATTACTGTATTAATACTTGTCGGGGATAAGCTGTCATTGCTATTTATGTATATATCGTCGCGACTTAAAATGACAGTTTCTGAATCGGAATTATTACTATCGCAAGAACTATTTTCAGGGCATTTTAGTTTGTTTTCAATTAGTTCTCTTATAGCAGATATTATACTACTTTTCGTTTGATGATTGGATGCCTGTTTATTTAAAATATCATCATCATTTACTGCCGATCGACAGGTACTACTATTGTTTGCAGATGGTTCATTAGGGGTTTCGTAAATAAAAACTTTGTTTTCAGAATCATACGGAGAAGTTTTATCTTGATTATCTTTATTATGAATGTTATGGGAAACAGAGTTTTTTTGAGATATTTCCTTTTCCATTATCAATGAGCTCTGTGGCACTATAAGTTGTTCATTATTGCTATTAATATTAGCTATTTTAAGCGGTTTCGTCAAGTTTTGAACTTTTGTTTTAGATACAGCAATTGATGTTAATGGTATGCTTGATGATTCTGCAGTCATTTGTGCCATAAATACGCTTTTTGTTCTCCCTAAGAATGAACATTTAGCAGATTTCTCTGCATCCTTGATAGAAGTACCATTATTTTTAGATGTTTCAGGGACATTTTCTTTATTATCATAAGATACAGATGACAAAATTTGCGGTTTCTTCGTACTTTTACACCTTCGAGTAAATTTCTTATTTTTTGTAGTCTTATTTTCAGTGTCTAAAATTCCCGAACTACTTCTATCTGATGATGTGGAATTTCTCTTGTTACTAATCACTTTATTTCTGGTAGATACAGCACGTACAGTTGCTACACTGTTAGGCGAAGAGCAGGTAGAACTATGCTGTGATTGTGGACTGTGATTACGGATAGCGTGATCTTTTCTAACCATTCCCACATTGAGCTGCGACTGTATATTACCCGAATCATTGTCTATTTCTGTTTCGTTGCGGAATATCATAAAGTTAATATTGTTTATAAGGGGTTTTTCAGGAACTTCTATTAATTTTTTTGTAACTTTCTCCGTGACTGTATTGCTTATATTTCTATTATTAGGTTGTTCCAATGTGTCTTGCAGTTTGTTATTTTTATCAGTCTTTTTAATTGAAGATTCTATTCTTTTCTTTAAATACAAAGGTAAGTAATTCTTTAAATTCTTAAATTTTTGATTTCCTTCATCTTTCTTTATACAAACATCCTTATTGATAGATACAAACTTTTTTGTCGCATAGAAAGTTTTCATATTCTTAGATTTCAGCGAACTGTCAAATTCGGGTAAAATATGTTTAGTTACATGTGAAACAGAGATAATATTATTAGAAAATCAATAGAATTACACCATATCTAAATGATGTTCAATTGTTACAACTTGAGCCATAAGAAGATATAAATATATATATACCAATAATATTGAGTATAAATCTTAATTGCTAGAATTCTGTGATATAAAGTACTAGGTATACTAATTTATTAAAAATCTCGTGAAAAAACCACGCTTACTTGACAGTTATCTTCGAGGCAACCTGCAATACATAAAACTATGATAACAAATATTTAACGTAATTGATAAACACTAACATTGCAGCCAAAAATAATAGTATAAGATAATATGAACTTATTACCTTCACAATATTTTTTTTATTCCTTTTGATAGAATTAGTTGTATAAGATTTTTTGATTGGTTGTGGCTTACATAAAAGATCTTGTTTCCTAGAACAACTTTTAGGGTTTGTGATTGGTGTAGTTTTTTTAGTAAACCTCTTAATGTCATGTGGGTATATAGGCTCTTTTAACGTCAACTTCTTTCTTTTTGTAGGTAAATTCTTAATTGCAATAGGACTACGCACATTCCTTTTAGGTATATTTTGATTTCTTTGCCATTCTCCCTGATAAACAACGTCTTCAGACACTTGCCTTTCCTTAAAACTATGCACATGGATACCTCCACAAACTAAATTAGGTCTATCGTAATTAGTTTGCGATATTTTTACTACAACATTTTTTTCTTTACTAACAGACTGTATTTGGAAGTCGCTTGTATCCTTAGAAGATGTGGCAAATCGTGTTGGTGATTTGCCATAGCTTCCTACGCTTCCACAAAATTCGGAACCTGAATCTTCAATTTTAAGGACGCTAGACACAGGTTTTAATAGTTTAGTTTCAGCTCCAAAATCAAAATCACAAAACACAGGCGAAGTTAAAATCATTTTGTCATCAGGCTCCTGCGTCATAGTAAAACATTCCACCTTTTCCTGAATACAAGTGTTAGAATCTTTGATCTTAATTCCAACAGACTTTTTGTATTCTGTTTGTATGTTTGCGTTTAGTTCTGTGGATGTACTGAAGTTAAAAGTATTTTTATTTGCTTGTATGCTAGTGTTTGCGCTCTCCATTTTTACTCCTGGTTTAAATAGTTTTGGAATCCTTGTAAAGGATGTGGTTGTAGATAGCATAGTGCAGTTTACAATATCCGGACCGCATTGAACATCTGCACTTAAATGTCGGACCCCTTTAGATGTGCTAGGTTCATTTAAATCTGAACAATATAACAATTTAATAGATAGAACAAATCTTACTAATAAATATATCACTATTGCAGCTTGCCATTTTTATTGATGAATTGAAAAATTTTAACAAAAAATCTTCAATATATTTGGAAATATGTTTGACGCTAACAAAAATGATATTTTCTATATAATATCAATAATTTCAACACAACATTAAAGCTTCCTAAATGTTGAGAATAATCTAATGAACAATTTCTTAGTGAGTTGTTCATTATATTGATAAGACTTTTATTTAATTTCACTTACGGAGATGCATTTTAGTAACGGGTCTTTTCGTTTTAGCATTATTTCAATTTTGTCTATTTATTTCTCGACTACTTTTAATATTGTAATTTTAGAACACCTTAAGAGATCAGGTAAATACTTTGAGAATTTTGTATTATTTCTACTCTATTATGCTTATTTCTGTACTACTTTTAAGTGTTTTCGTAAATAAATAAATTTATTACTATTACTCACCATATAAGAATATTGTTTGTGATAGAACATTTTCCGTCTCATTAGTCGATTTGTAAAAACTATTATCTTTCGTTATGTTAATAACAGTTTCGAATGGGTCCTCACTGTCTAAACTATTTAAATTAATTTCAGGGGCTGTTCCTATATGACGACGCATTGCTATAGTTTCCTCGCCTTCTTCTGTGACTATCCCGATAAACATGCACTCTTCAGTAGCAGCTATGTTTTTAGTACTATTAGAGAAGGTTGTTTTAATGCCTTCCATGTTTTTGTCGATGTTTAAATGCGAATGACAGAGCTCTATTAAACTAACAGGGATCTGAAAAAAATTGTTAAGAGCCAAAGTAGTAGTGAAAGTTAATGTTCCAGTGATGGATATATTTGTACTCGCTCGAAAAGTGAGCTCAAATTTGTGTGTGACATTGAAAAGCCTAGAAATTTATAAGGTATACGCATAAAATGATGAAGCAATTGAGTTGTTTGAGCAGTTACTTTACCAAACATTCACACTCAATTGTTACTAAAAACCCTTTCTTTTAATGCTAAACTTTAAGTTATATTTTACTACAACATGTATAAAATATAAAACAATATAGCTTTACCGGTCTTGGAGGAGTAGATTGCAAGTTGTGATGTTCCTTTGGATTTTTTCTTTGTTTATATTTGTATTTATTATATTCTATACTATCGCATTTGATGAAGTTGTAATAACTTGACCTTCTACCGGAGGCCCGTCTGAGAATTTTTGTTCTACTATTCTTCTGTATATTATTTTTACTACCAAGATTGTTTTTGCTTCTTATCTTACGAAAAGATTTCTTTTCGCTCTTGATTAGGTAATTCGAATTTCTAGCATATTTGTCGCTTACACCATTATCATTTTTGGATTTAATTTGTATATTCTCATCAGACGTACTGCAAAAACTTTCATTAGAACCAACTTTACTTGCAATTACTTGATATGGTACCTTTATTTTCGTTGTATCGAATACGCCTGCTTTTTCTAGTTCATTTACATCTTGTGTATCAACTAAATTTACATTGCTGATACTCTGATCATTGTAGTCGTAAACTGAAAATATATATGTGTGCCTTTATAATACTTGTAGCATATGTTAATATTTTTTTCTATAACATGCAAATGCTTAACTCCAATGCCCTGAACAATACCTTTAAATTCGTTGCTGGTAACGCTATGATACTCATCAAATTCAGAATCAACAAGTGTTTGTGCATTACATTTGTCATCGTTTTTGGTATCTAAAATAAGTAAATTTGTAAATATTCAGTTTTTTTAACACAATTTCTATATGACTATTTTCTCATGTGCTAAGTATTATTACTTATACATATATGAATTTTCAATTTAGGTATAATCCTATCCTATCTTTTGAAAATTCCTTTGAAAACTTGTTAAAACAACTTTAAAGATTAGTGGAGAGATTTTTCATTGCTTTTTACAGCATACTTGCCGTTTCATAAAAGGTTGTTTTGTCATAAACTACAAACAGACACATACATTTTTAGGCTATATATTTAAAGGTTTATTTGCTAGACTTGTTGTTAATTTTATATAAAGTGTTGTGATTAAGTTCTCTTATGTAAGAATCTAAATGTAACATACCTGGCATATTTAGATATTGATACTTTGATACAATCCGGTCGCTGGAATCAAAATGTATTACTTAACAAATAACAAAAAAAAAAAAAATTCAATATTAGCAATATGGGCGGTGACGGCACTATAGATATACACGTAGATTATTGTTAAAAGTCACAGGTTCCAAACCCGGGTTTACACTACTGAGATCTATTGGTAAAACTTATGCAGCTAATTGTTACTTAAAATTAATCATTGCGCTTTTCGATGAAGGAAAACATCTTGAGGAAACCTGCAGGTTTGAGGGTAATTCTGGGATATGTATAACCTAACAACCTGCAGAGGAGCAGCGTGGTGGGACCAAGCTCTAACAACCTATGAGTGAAGAGGCTTGTGCCGAGCGGTAATACTTTAACAAGTTGATACTTATCTTATTAACAACATATTTAAACATATGTATCTAATTCATTTCTATTAACGATCTCTCAAACAAGTTTCAGTAGTTATAGGTCTCAAGGAGGGAAGTTGATGGATACTACATTTCTGACAGAATTCTTTCGACGAAATGAAATTCTTAGATATATATTCTTTTAAAGGGATTTAAGCGGTAGAAAATATATACTGATCCTTCGCCAACAATAGTTCTGGGTTTGGCATCCAAAACGGCTAATTCTTATATAAATAATTGTATTTTCTAATTTGTCCGAGTCTGGACTAGTCGGAGATATAGATCGAAGTTACTAATCTGTACACATTACACAACTGCCTCAATAGTCTAGTGGTTAGCATGTTCGACTACAGACATGAGCTCCTGTGTTCGAGTCCCGAGTCGGGCAAAGTTGGGATGTTGGCGGTGTGATCTACCCCCGAGCCTCGGAGAGCACGTTAAGCCGTCGGTCCTGCGCCTGATCTCTCTCCGGTCGAGTCGGATTCCCGTCACACTGGACTATGAGAGCGAAGGAATAGAAAGTGCACTTGTGCACTATGCCTGCTAATCCGCAGTGGAGCAGCATGGTGGGTCTATGCTCTAAAAACCCTCTCTCATATGAGTGAAGAGGCGTGTGCCCAGCAGTGGGACTTTAATGGGCTGCTACTTACTTATACATTACACATCTACACATAAAACTAATTAATGTAATTAGCATGTAACCTTTGTGTGTGTGCAAATTTATGTTTTTTATGTTTAAGTATATTTAAAATATCACTTGTAGATATATCAGCTACGCCACCTGTGGATTTAATTCTCCCATTTTTAAGGTTCCTGGAAGAGATCTTTCATAAAGGATAAAGTGTCCTTTGTATACTTTTATTATTAATTTAAAAATTAAGAGGTGCATAAATAAATATACAATTAATTCCGTTACTTTACTCATCTTATTCATATATGTTTAAAAATATGTCGCTAAGTACTTACACCAAAGCGTCAGTTTCCATTTGGTCAATGGCGATAATGTCTTTTTTATATATCTCATTACCTGAAAGCAGTCAATTTTCAACAAAAATCAAAATTTGGTTGACGTTGTTTTCCTCTGGGAAATGCATTTGCCCACTTAAACTTAGCGGACCCCTCTTAATCCATCAGCGAGACGCCAGGGGATCTTTCCCTCTGTCATATCTACTCTCGAAAAAATCTTAACTAAGTATCCAATAATCTAATTTTTTGTGAAAAACACAATAAAATAGGAAAAATGGCGCTGTGGCAATATAAAATGACTTTGGTTGCTTTTAATATTTTTTTTAATTCTCAAACGGATCTCCTGTAAAGTTAGCTTTTTTTAAATTGCGTCACTTTAACCGACTTCAAAAAAGGAGCAGATTATCAATTTTCCTGTATGTTTTTTTATGTTTGCTACCTCATAACATCCGACCGGGTAACCCGATCTTGAGGATTATTCTTTTACATGAATGGTGGTGCTTGTCGTAGGATCCCATTTTTTGGGTCCAGCTCTGATGGTGCCACCCATAAGAAAACCGTATAACTTTTAAAATTGCACTAAGCACGTGCGCGACAAATGGACGAATAACTCAAGATAGCGATGATTGATGATAGTTTGGTTAGGTTTTGATCATAGCATCCATGACAAACTAACGGAACTCTTCAATTCTTAGGAGCAAATTAACGATACTCTGCAGAATCTTTTACAGGTTATCCGGATATTTGAGTATTTATAGTCAAGTAACTGTCGTAGATAAATATGATGATCAATGGAACTCCTCAATTGCTTATAGATGGGTGTGATTTGTGGATATTATTATCGGTCTGTAATCAAGTTGCAATGAGCTTACGATTACTGTTTTGAAATATTTATAAGGTATATTATGTGGTAGCCGAGCGGGGGGAAGGACTTTTGCGTATTAGTGATGACCTCGATTACCATTTGAAAGATCGTTGGTACTGGGGTGGCAATATAACTGACATGCAACGTATGAGGTTGCAAGCTGGATCCCAGGTTTGACGGTACCAAGGTAAATTTCACTTTGTTTCAGTTCAACGGTGCTGTCTCACATGAACAACACGTTATTTAGGTGTACACATAGTCAGATAAATTGTTTAGTTTACTTCAGATTCATTAAAAAACACAGTTGTAGTACAGATCCATGATGTAAAATAACTACTAACAAGCTGAATTTTCGTGAAAAGCTTCACTTTGATGAGACGCCCAACAATTTCCTCTACGAAAACTCTCAATTGTGGTAGGTAACAGGGGTAGCGGGGATGAAATATATTGGTTTGATGATTCTCAAAAATTTATTAATAACCGTGTTTTTGTAGTTGTATACGATGATAATTAACTAAATTATTCGAAAAAAATTAAATCTACCACAATCTAGTTATATCGGGTTGTTTATGCCGGACTTCTACCGGCTAAAACAACCCCACCATCCTAAGTACTGTCGCTATGGGTGGCGCGTCAGGTTGTCTCACATGAACGACTGAACGCGGGACACACCTACCTTGGCCGACGCCGACTCGAAATATATGAATACGAAGAACTCTAAAAAAGGAAACGCATTTTTTTTTACTTTTTAGATCATATTAATTTGTTTGGAAGTTCGTTTTGAAGGCGCTTCTTTTTTTGTTAAAATGTTGATTTATATTACAAAGTAAGCGATATCTAACATACGATACTATTATAGTTTTTGTTATCGAATTCCTACGAATCGGCTTGGGTGATTTTTATTAAATTTTTATCTTTATTTAGTAGGTCAGAGAATGGATCGTAAACTATTTTTCCTTCTCCTAACAGCACCCTACATTTTTCAATTGCAATACGAAGTTACACGGATCAGCTAATGTTAAAACCATTTCTTACAATATTCAATAGCTTTCAATGGGTATGTCTCCAAGAAGTGTTGTCTTCGTTTCTCTATAACTTTTTCGGTGAGAGTGAGCAGATCAAACAGTTTGCATTGCATCCAACTAAAAGGTGGAGGGTGTTGGCGTCCTTTACTCGTGCGCAGAGCAAGTTTCATCAATCTACATACAACTCGGTCTAATTCACTTGCGATATCATCATCAGACGATATTAAGGTCCGTAATTTGCGAACTTTTTGATCGAGAGCACGACGAACGAAGTGACCTGAAGAATGATATATTGGCTATAAAGTTTAGATTTTCAGAAGCAGTTTAAAAATTTCCTTAAATGTTTCAATCAACGAATAAGATTTTATGGTGTCACACCATCATTTTTTCAGATTTGAATATGAGTTTTTGGGCACATTAAATTATAAACTTTTCTAGATTCAGCTATTTCCTTAACTCCTATTTTGGTTGGTGTAATCATTCAACAGCAATAAAGCAGCAACTAAGTAAATGTAACAATGAGGGAAGTGTTCATCATACTTGGATCGAACGTTCATACTTTCGGTCCTATTTTGAGGGACGAAAGTACCTCATTGCTTCCCGATTAAATAAATGCGTAAAATAGCGCACAGGTAATTTTAGGCTCATGGCATTCGAAATTCTGTTAAACGTCAAAATATTTGTAAGATAGTTTAATATGAAAACAATTTTAGTGGGGGAAAGTACGGCATTGTAACCCGTGTTATCATGCCGGCGGTAATACCAGACTTTCGTCCCTAAGTGCGTAATATATAAGACTATTTATGATAATTTGTGGGTATCACACTGCTTTACGAAACTGCTGGTCTGATTTGGACGAGAATTTCAGTAGCAGATTTCTGATTTTATATACGCTACTTTTACACAAAGTTTTAAGCAGCGTAATGATCCGTTAAAGTTAACACAAAATAAAGCTCTTTGCCTTGTTAGACTTAATCATACGTCATAATCAAACTTAATTATAACATTAAAGTATGCATGACATTGTATACAAATTAATTTTATATAATATACACAAAAATTGCAAACCGTAACAGTCCGGTACAATCGTACTACCATCTGAAAGGGAGGTGGAACGCACATCTGTTGTGTCCCACTGTAAAAGATTAGAATTAGAATATACATTAATATGTCAAGCAAAGTTTAACAAAAAACTTTTTACACCTGTTTGGGAAAATTGCGCGGACAAAGGAGTATGACATTTCCTACACTTATAATTTATATAAAGGAGTGCAGAATGCTAATATATTTTTTATTTAGTTATGAAAAAAAATAAAATCAATAAAAAAAATATCACACACACATACATTAGTTTATTGTTGAAATCTGTGGTCAAATTAGGAGTAGAGTAATAATGTGTCATTTAGCAAACTATAGTTTTTATAAAATACTAGTAGACCCGGCAGACTTCATTCTGTCAAAAGATTTGGAATGTGGCAGATTTCAGTTTTACGAATGATTTTCAAAATTAAATTACAACATTACTAAAAATCTGTAGCTCTTACATTTTTGTGACTATTCTATTTGGTCGGGTTGTAACTATTCAATTGAATTTGAACTTTGTGCTGCGGCAATTAAGTGCAAATTGACTCTTTGACGTTAGGAACACACCTACATTGCTTAGACAACAGTGAGTACTTGTAATTTATTATGAACTTTAATGAATAGCAATAAAGGTCAAATTGACTCTACATTTTAGTTAGAAAACGTTTGTAGGGGAAACAGAAAAGAAAAGGGCTGTTTTTAGGATTTCCCCCGCAATTATTCGAACTTATCTCGCCGTAAAAACCATCACCATCATTCTTGGACTTCGACAAACACTTAAAAAAAGAATTGTCAAAATTGACCCAGGCGTTGCTGAGTTATGCGCTTACCAACACATTTTGCGATTCATTTTTATGTTATGGATGATCGTTTACATATAAATTTTTATCATTAATTAATTATGTAATTGTATGTTTTTTTATTCCTATAAAATAAAATGAAAAACGATATTGTTTATTTCAAACATTACTAGTTGTTGTTATTATTTAATAGAATTTGATGGAAAAAATAGACGAACAGTCTTTGAGAATCATTGATTATAGAAGTATAGTCTTTGACAGTAGAACCTTAATAATGTTCAAACTTATAATTTAAATTGATTACAGAATTACGGCCACTTGTACGAAAAAATATAGAAGAATACTCGATTACTATTTACATTAGAACATCAGCTGAGATCTTGTGATTTTTACTAGTCTTGACCCAAACAAAATAAGCGTCTTACAGAGGTCTAGAAAATTTTAAAATAATTTATTGACTCGTTGTCCTGTTGACTTGTGTTTAAACCGCAGTAAGGATTCATAGATTTAAATTAAAAAAAGCGAGTTCTGAAAACTGTATAATCAATATACAAAATAATACTTCCTTAACATAAATATCCAACTTACTTTAGGTATATTAGGCGTAATGTGTATTGGCTTAACGTATATATGTATGTCATAAATAATTAATCTTAAACTAATGGTAAATATGATAATTAGAATATGATTAAATCTTTACTACTGACAAGTTTTGCGCTTTTACTTGGATGTAACCGGATAGCAAATGAAGATACAGTCTAAAATGGAAGTGCGTTAATCTGGTTAAAAGGTAATTTATCTCTTATGGTTGGTTACTACACAGCATGTTACTGGAAATCAAATATCTTCCTTGGTGGCAGGTCTTTAAACTGGTAACTGTCCACGGTCGAAGCCTCCCACTAATCCAGATTCCAACAAACGAAAAAATTGTAATTTCCTTATTTTGCCCTGCTGGGAATTGAACTCATGACCTCTGCCAGCAAAGCAAGTACTCGCTTAACTATGCCAGCAAGGCCGTCTAAAATACAACTTTAGTTAAACGGTCTATGCATAAAAGACTAGTACATTACATTAAGCTATATATGAAATTTATTAAAAGATAAAACCGTTTAATTGTACCATTATGTTAACAACTATTAATAATATACAGGCCGCTTTATATGTATGAAAAAGCTTTATCAATTTTTTTTTATAAGATAACGGAAGTAAAGACTTATTTTTCTTTAAAATATTGGCCGTTTCTGCTCTTATATATAGGTTAATATTTAATCACGAGTAACAATAATGAACATTTAAAAATATCTTGAACGGTGACATGTACGTATGATTATGTAATAATAATTGACTAAGTATACTCAGCGACAGATACAAAAATTGTTACACTTAAATTTAAAATGTAATAACAATACCAAAATCATTGATTTTCAAAGCTAATGAAATGAGCTAAATGAAAAACTAAATTGCAAAAAACTGTTACATTGCTAAACAATTTCAAAAGGAATGTTTACATCTGATATAGTGTCATCCTGCCATTCCTCCTGCGTCCCATCCGATATATGATCCACCATAAGACGAGAATGTACAACAACATCGTCTACTATCTCATAACCGTTCCACTCTAACAGCTCTCTAAAATCAATTTTAAAATATATTTTATAGAATCTAAAAGACTACCTAGAGTCTAAGAGACTGACAGATAACCGAAAAGATAGTATACAAATATTGTAAAGTTTAAATTAAACTTTCATTACACTGAATGCTAAAGTTGGGCTTAAAACTAAAAGCTTATTGCCCAACCTTTCTGAATCAAGCAATAATTGTGATAATGATCAGGACTGTGAAGAACAGCAATAGAGAGAAAAAACTATAATTAGGAGCCCATTAACTTCCCACAGTTGGGCTTCCCACATGCCTCCTCACTCATAGGAAAGATTTCTGTGGGTAAGACCAATGAGGCTTTTACACTCCCATATAAAATAAAAAAAGGTTACATATAACCCAAAATAACTGACGGATATACAGGTTTCTTCGAGATGGTTTTCGTCACCAAAAGCACAATAACGGTTTGGAAAGCATTTCACTTCAGTGTCTCCAAAGATACTCTATACCCCAATAAAGACATTAAAATGCCTGCCCAGGATTTGAACCCGTGACTTTACTGGACAAGAATCCACGCGTCTCGCCATGAAATATAATAATCACTCCTTTCACGATATAAACACTCATTAATAAACATTTTTTTCCATTTTCACATTACATTTATTTACCTATACATTAAATTATTAGTTTTCATTTCGACAAGGTTGCCTGGCAGTGATTGCTTAAAGCAATAAGCCAGCTCTTGCTCACAGGTTTTAGCATAAGTTTTTATATTTTTAAATTGTATATGCAATAAAGTATTTTTAGCACTATCTAGCACATCGGGAGCTAAACGAGTAAAACCGGTGGACACACTTGTAAGTAAGTTTTACTTACTTCACTTTAGCAGTGTCATTGGAGATGTTTGCAACCACTCTCATTAAATGTTCAATAGGTATTTCCAACTTGTGCATATCAACAGCGAACTCTTCATCGTACTCAGTGTCTATCAGTCGGTTTATTTCCTCCGATATTAAATCCAATATGCGACTTTCGTCAGTTTTTGTCTAAAAACAAAGATAATGTAAGTCTAAAAAGAATTATGGATTTGGATTATAGAACCAAACGATACGGCACACTTCAAACTTATTTTTTTATACATTTGAACCGGTGGTCGCTGACTATGGGCCTCATATCTCAGACTCTCAGCGAGCGATAGAAAGACCTTTGCTCGGAGTAGAACCGTAGAACAAAAGTCACCGACATAGAATCCCCAAGAAACACGACCCTAAAATGGCAATAGGCGGGGCACAGAATTCGACAAACTGATGGGTATAATGGATAGTATGTTTTTTATTGCCTCAATGTATTTTATATGCATGTTTTTTTCGAACAGTGCCAGTGATCATCTACGGATCGGAAAATGGTCGCTGACTACGGGCCTCATTGGTGACGGCTATACTTGCAGTTTTTCTACGTGATCAAATCAGAAATGAGGAGATCCGTGGAAGAACCAAAGTCACCGACATAGCCCTAAGAATCACGAAGCTGAAGGTGCAATGGGTAAGGCACAAAGTCCGACGAACAAATGGACGTTGAAGCTCGAAAGTCCTGGAATCGCGACCCCGCACGGTGGAGCAACGAGGGTCACGTATAGCCGCTAGAGCCAGGCGGTGCCAGATCGGGTCTTGTAGACATCATAGGTGAGACATATGTCCAGCAATGGACAATCATTGGTAAAAGTGAGGTCGACGATACTTGAATGCCATTTAGGCTTTATTTTTTTATTAATTGTTACGACTCGCACTAACAATACTCGGTTCATCTTTATTCAGTGTTCCACATTTTTCTGACTAAAAGCTCAAATTTAGAGACAACGGATATAACTTCTTTTTTTTATAAATATTCCTTAAGCCGTTTCTGCGCACGTGTCTCAATTACTCTAATTGTAAAGTCTATTTAAAGGTGTATAAAATGTAGCTTCAAAAAAATTCGATGTAAAATGTTATTAATGTAAATATTTCTTTTCTCGGTAGTATCAACCTCACGACCCGGTGACAGTTTCATTACCAACAGATAGACTTGAAGATACTTGAAAAGGGAATAATTGGGATTTTTAATTTATTTGTAGAAAAGGAAACATCTGCATGATACGACTGCTGTCATCAAGCAATTGATACATTATAGAGAATCTGTATTCATTACCTCAAAGGGATACGTATATTCCCTAACGATCCTATAGTATTGGTTCCAATAGGGTGCGTTCACTCCCCAGTTAATATTACACCAGATTCCATGGTAATCTCTATTATTATGTTCCTTTTTGAAATTCAACATTTTAGTCAAATGTCTTATCTCGTCTACAACTTCACGTGTATGTGTAAAATTATCTATTTTGTTCTTAGCCATCAAATTTTGTGTGACTTTAGAAAATTTATTCACTTGAAGCGTTGAACAGTTCAATCTGAAATAGTTGTCAATAGTTTATGTAGTCATATTTAAAATACATTTCCGAGTAAATACTTCAATGGATATATGCTGTATTTTGCCAATACTTTAACCGGTACTTGATTCAAGGTCAACACGTAATATAGGCAAAATGCAGCATATTACACCTCTAAGGCAATATGCTGTATTTTGCTAATACTTTGACCCCTACTTGATCAAGGAAACAGCGTGGTACAAAATACAGAATATTTCCATCGTGACATATAATCAACAGTCCCATTTATCCATATTTATCAAAATTCTGTTGCTTCTGATGTGACAGACATCATAGACAGAATTAAAACAAAATTCCAAATAGATAGTTGCAAAGCGCTCTCAATAAAAGTATATGAAGCAATATATTACATTACATTTTAAGCCGTTAAGTATATCTTACCCTAATAAAGATACAACTCTATATTTCTAATATAAAAAACAATTAAAAGACTCATCTAATACTACAATAAGATTTTTATAGAATTATACTAATATTTGTAACAGCTATTCTACCGGATTATAAATGCATAAATTATGAGTATAAGTGACTCTATCGTAAATGTTTCAAATCGTAATCATATGCAAAATTGTGTCACATTTAATTGATTTTATTAAATGATATTTCAAACTATAGTATATTTGACTTATAGCGTAACCTGCTAGCCACATCTTCAATTTCATAAACTCTGAAATACTTTTTCCGACTGGGCAAAAGGACGTTAAAATAAATCTCATCGTCGAACATGAGGAAATTTTTGCCCAGTTCTGAATCTAAGTTGCATTGCAGTATCTTGTCCTTGTATTCCATTGATTGCAAGGAAAATGTAGGAGACGCTATGACTAATGTCATACAGGACCGTTGGTCAAATAGCTCGGCATATGACTCGACGCTAGAGAAATTATGTTACGTTAAGTTTTAAAGCCTATTTATATCCCACTGCTGGGCAAAGGCCTCGTCATCGGAAAGAAGGTTGGTAGACTTTGGTACAACCACGCTGCTTTTATTATTGCTGACGGCAGTAATGATAGTCTAAATTTCATCTTAGACGGTATCATAACTGCGCGCTAATCTGGTAAATGATAATTTAACCCCAGAAGGTTTCTACAAAACATCATCTCGGAACGTACTTGATTTTTTGCTTATTGCCACGTCTTTACTGATAAGTATCCTCGGGCGAAGCCTTCCACAATTCCAGATAGTAATTAAAAATTTTCTAAATTTACCCTGCACATGACTCGAAACGTCACTCTAAACAAAAGTTCATGTGACTATTTATTGGGCCAACAAGGCTGACAATCTCTGCAGCATAATTCCGGTCTGTTTGGCACAGAGCATACTAATTGTGAAGTAATTACTGCCTGTTTGGTACAAAGTGCACTAATTGTAAAATAGTTCCTACCCGTTTGGTACAGAGCACACCAATTGTGAAATAGTTCCTGCCTGTTTGGTAGAGAGTGCACTAATTGTAAAATAGTACCTGCCTGTTTGGTACAGAGCGCACTAATTGGGAAACAATTCATGTATATTTGGTACATAAAGCATTAATTTAAAAATAATTTTTACCTGTTTGGTACACAAAGCATGTTGTTCTCCACCATTGTATCAGGACTCTCCCAACTGCCTAACATGTCACTTAAATTGTTTGGACTAGGGGCCTCTGAAATAATATGTTAATTTAAATTTAATAATTTGGTACAAAAAACTAATATCTTATGTAAATTTTTTTTGACATCACTTTGACATAAAAAATCTACATGTGTACATGTGGGTGTAAGATGATAATGAATTTCACTGGTAGGAGGTTAGTTACTCTTTAAAGATTTACTACACAGCAGGAAAACATAACTTGTTTTATTTGGAGACACTACTTTGCTGGAAGTGAGATTCTTAATGTTATGTTGGGAAAAAGATAAGTTATCATATGCCAGTAGCTAGAACCGCACACATATACAGTACATTAAGTTAGGAATTACTTACTAGGAACTAGAGCCAAGCTATTTAGATTCAGTTCTGGTTGCTTCTGATAGTCTTTAGCAACAAACAAAGCAAGCTGACTGCAGCAACCCAAATGCAAGGTACCAGCCGGGCCAGGACCAATACCTTTGCAGGTCACTGTGTATTGCGGGTACCTAGCAACTATGTTGCTACACCTGTAGAATTAAAACATTTCCCAGTCTAATTAGCACATAAAATAGTCTGAATATTCTGGTCAATAGGGATTCAAAGTACAATAAACAAAAAGAAACTTTAGAACATCCACTTTGAGAATCGAATAAAAAATAAATACTTAGCCTTAGAAATCAGTCATTGATGAAAAATCAGAACAAAAAAGGACCAGGTATATGCAAAGTATACTGCCACTAGGATCTTGTAGATATTTACATGCTTATTATACCAGGCTTGTACCTAAATAGGTGGCAAATATATCAAATTTGTTTAAGGTGTGATTAATTTAAGTTTTAGATTAACTCTACTTTCACTGGATAAAAAGGGAGATGTACATTTTCTTTTAGTGTATACAAGAAATGAGAGCAAAAAATAATCACTTTTTGTAAAAAGGAAATTAACCCTATTTTAAAACAGTTTTAGCTTCACAAAGCTTCACTTATATATGTTATCTTGTTTGGCTAAATAGTACAGATGATGACACTAAGTTGTGCACAAGCAACCTTACGCAATATGAGATAATTTAGTAGGAATACTTTTAAACTATAACATTATAAATTACACTATACATTACCAATCATGAAACTGATCTCGACTCCATTCAAACATATGATCCAATCTTCTAAGACCATTTTTTTCTAAAGATTTAAATAGCACATTGAAATCTCCATTTGGTGTAGTGAATATTGCAATCCACGGTTTGATAAAACCAAAAACTGTATGGATGAGTCTCTCTAGATCGTGTGGAAGCATGTGTTCTATCATTTCGATTGCAACTACTGCATCACATCCAATTAATCTGTAATCTGGATCAGCTGCATTACCTTGGAACAGCTGAAAAGATATATGAAACAATACTAGAATCAAAGCTGTTATCTAATCTATTCAGCTATTTAGTAGGGGTTTAGTGAAATGCACACACACAGAAGAATAATATATAAAAATTTGTGTTACATTGAATTGGTATAGTAATATATTTTACTTACAGTAATTTGTAGTGGGCTTTCTCTTTTTGTTACATAATTATCACATCCTAAAATATCTGAAGAACATCTCAGAGGTATTGATTCAATATCCACTCCTAAAATCTTTTTTATTCCTGGTACATCTTTGAGATACTTAATAAAACTCATATCATGATATCCAAAGTCCACTACCTGGTGACACATAAGTTATTATATATTGTAAGATAAGTAGCAACCTTTTGGCAACATCCCATTGCTGGGCACCCACCACAACCATAGAAAATAAGGTTTTGCTCATCACACAGCTCTGCTGTAGGTTTGCAGGTTAGACATACCCCAGAATAGCTCCTATGATATGCAGATTTCCTCACAATATCATCCTTCATCAAACAATTAAAGACATAAGTTACCACTACAAGGTTAACTTTTTTTAATTCCTATGATAAGTTCAGACTCCTTTTATATATCATATTCAATTGCCAATTTTATTACTAAAATACTTTTTATTTCAGAAATCAAATAGTTTTTGAACTTGTAGTAGATGACAATTTGGAGTCGCTTCAACCGATGGATGTCAACTGCTGGACATAGGTCTCACATAATGACATCCACAAGGCCTGATCTTGCGCCACCATGCTCCAGCAGCTACCAGCGACCCTCTTTATGTCGCCGGTAATTTGGAGTACCTATATAAAACCTGCTATTGAAAGTTCACATGTTGTCTTTGCGTTTACACATTTTTATAGATATGTCAAAATATCTTTTCACAAAAACATATTATAATGTTGATGATTATTTATGCAATATAAATGTTTGGACTCCCATCTGAAGAAAAGTAGGACAGAAAAACACATTGTAACCTACAAAACTATACTTAAAGGAGTAACGAATGAGTTTCTTGCAGGTTTCTTCTCAGTGGAATCAACTTTCTGAACCAGTGGTAGATTTGTTGCCAACATTTTGTTGACTACTGATGATTCAAAAGTCCTTTTTGAGCCTACTTGAATAAAGAATATTTTGATTTTGATAATGTGTTTAGAAGTTTGTGGTAGATAACATAGAGATTGAGTTTTTCTTATTACTCATTTTCAAGCTATATCAGTTTCATCCAATAAAGTACAGATGCATTTTTTTAAATGTTGGTGATACTGGATGTTTACACAGTATTAAGTTAATTAGTTGTTTCAAATAAATTAAGCGATATTTTTTTACATTTAAATTAATTAACTACCTTCTCTAACTCCCCACACCATCTCTCATCCATAAGGCAGTCGGTGACGGCGGCGTAGCGTTGCGAATACACCGGTGGATAAAAAACAACTCCTTTTTCATCATGATACTCAGCAAATACGTGATCATCAGACATCTCGTCATCAGAGTCTTCTTTACCTTTGAATTTCAAACTTAATTTTTGATAGTACGGCCTAAGAAATCGTTCGATCACAGTGATAAATGACTCCCGAAAGAATATCAACGTCTGCAATGCAATTATCATCGTTCTGGTTAAAGTGGGTGACGTATAAAAATCAATTTCTATCCATTTGTAAACGCCGACAGCCTGACATGCCTATGATGTTCACATGTTTACAATTGTTTTTGTTTTGTTTATAAATGTGTCGTTTTTTTTCTTCAATTATGGAACAGGCAAAGGTCGTACAATCATGTTATTAAGTGTACGGCCATAAAATATAAATGTGTAATACAATGAGACTGAAATCAAAACTTTTGGCTTTTACATTTGAAAGGATAAATAAAATTGCATAAAATGTTTATGAATTACCAGTATATATAATTGTTAAGTCCGTGAATCTAATGATATATTGACACATCCGGTTGAAGTATTATACAAAACAAATATTTTATATACACAAAAAAAATTAAAACGTACCAAATTTTAACGATTTTAATAAATTACATTTTTTTTAAGTTATTGTTCAATTTAAGGCAAAATTAATATTTTATTGTAAAGAAATTCAAACCTTCTTTTATAGTTAAAAGTACATTTAAAAAAGATATATTCATATATATATATATATATATATATATATATATTGTTAGAATGGCCACACTAATTTGTAGAGGACCTCCCCAGTTTATAAATAAAATATTAGTTACTATACTCTTATAAAATATCAGTTACTATTTCTATATTGATGATTTTAAAATTTAAAATGTACTTTAACTCAAAATGTTAAAGCTTTATTTTATTTAACAATATATTAAATTAAAATATTAACCTTGCCATCCTTAGATAATGAGTTGAGGTTCACTTCGTATGCGTCTCTTTGTAGATGTGCTAGATGGCGCAATATAAATAAGTTTCATGTTGCTTGTGTTTTTTCATTATTTATGAATATCTTCTTGAATACTATTTATTATTGACAGACAACCCAATTTAAACATACCAATTATAAGTAAACTTCCAGATAAAATCTACAATTTAGATATATTTGTCTCCTTGATTGTGATAGTTAAATCAGCCGGTCCGGATATATAATATCGGAGAAAAATAGATAATTTTTAATAATCAAATATAAGGTATTGGAACATGAGGTTAATACATCCTTAAAGTTGTCTTCATTTAATGATAGCCACTTTATCTTTATAAGTGTATATGGATTTGTGTTTATTACATCCGTGGCAAAATAATCAAGCTTCCCCTTCAAAATTCCCTTAATTTTGGGTTCATGAACCATGGGCCATCTTCGTCACAGGTAAAAGCAAAGATTCTTTAGACAATGAGGAAAATTTATCTAATAATAAAAATAGCAGATAGAATTGATTTTGAAGTTACATTGCAAATCGGTGAAAGAATACGTGGAATTCCTCAAGGACGCAATCCATCGGTTTTAGATGTTGACACCTTCGCGAATTTTCAAGAAAAATGAAATATGTAAACGAAGTTTTTTCTTTTGGAATTTAATCACACCTAATAGTAAGTGATGATATAGTTTAAGTGGGAAACGCGCTAACCTGGGAATAGGTGATTTACCTCTTATGGTTTCTACACAGCGTTAGTCACGACCGAAGCCTCCCTCCAGTTCAGACCCAGACCAATTATAAAATATGATTTTCTTAATTTGCTCGCGATTGAACGCGGGACCTCTGTAAGCAAAGGGAGTACTCACACCACTGCGCCAGCGAGGTCATCAAAAGATATTGTTAATACTTTATTTACACATTAGTTACTTTAAATAATATTTTGAAAATGTAATAGACAAGGAATATTGATAATTATTGATATAAATAATATTAAAATCGAATCGAACTCCCGAAAGAGAATGTCTATATAAAATACCTTCAAAAAGAGCAGTACAGTATTTCCGCATCCGCATTATTTATTGAAACAAATATTTGTCGCGTAAATTATTCAGGAAAGTTATTCTGAGCTATTTTAATTTATTGATCTGGTACGAGTCTTTTCAATCTAGCTTATTTTTCATGTATTATATATGCGGTAACGAGTTTTTTAATATGTAATTAGCGTATGTAAAATTCTCCAATTACCGCATTGTTTTTGACCAAATATTAGAAGATAGAGTATCTTGAGCTATATTTTAAAGATAGATATATATCGTTGTGAACTTTTTAGATCTTTAAAAAAGGAGTATTCAACCATACATTATTTTGTTATATCACAAAGGGATTAGGCAGATCGATGGCAGTTCCCAGGAAGCTTGCTTCATCTGATTTACACATATATTTGAAAAATTATATACTCTTACCATCAACCATCCAATCAATCAGTAGGCGAAAATCACATGAAAATTCGTCTAGTAGTCAGGCAAATAACAACTTTTTTAAAACAAAAAACCATGTGGGGAAATAGTGATGTCCATTGAACTTGATATACAAATTTTATTAATTTAATTAATAATGCAAAACTTCTCAGTAAACGGTGTGTCTTGAAAAAACTCTTTCAACATTAGAAGCTTCGTATGAAAGAAAAAAATATAACAAATTTACGTAGAGAGTAAGGTAAGTAGCAGCCCATTAGAGTCCCACTGCTGGGCACAAGCCTCTTCACTCATATGAGAGAGGTTTATTAGAGCATAGACCTACCACGCTGCTCCACTGCGAATTGGCAGGCATAGTACACAAATGCACTCCCTATTTCTTCACTCTTATAGTCCAATGTGACGGTAATCCGACACGATCGGAGAGAGATCAGGCGTAGGACCGACGGTTTAACGTGCTCTCCGAGGCTCGGAGATGGATCACACCGCCAAATTTTTCTCAACTTCGGGCAAATAGTAGAAAACTCAATATCGATTTAGAATTGGCCCAAACCGGGACTTAAGACCAGGGCCTCATGTCTATAGTCGAACATGATAACTACTAGACCAATGAGGTAGTCACGTAGAGAGTACATTAGAGATTTTAAGCAAACTTAACCACCATTAAGCAGCTTACTGAGGCAGTGGATGCACTTGGACTCTTGTTGATCTTTTATATGCGCCCCATCAATAAGTCTCCTCTAAATATACTCAAATACCCATTCTAATAGTTGAGGAGTAGGCTATAGGTCGGAGCCGCTAAAGTCATCTGGTTGCGGATAGGCCATTTTCAGTAAATTCATTCGTGTCCTGGCTAATCCTTTCGTCTTCCTCATCCCAGGCTCTGCAAATAGTGTCTTCGCAATGCCAATACTCTTTAACATAGATTTTGGACTAAATTGGCCCGTTGCGATTGCCACTGCATATTGGACCTGTCTTCTACTTAAATTTTTGAAGGCATTCACGAAGCCTTAGACTCTTTCAACGTTGCCATTCCGCCATTCCAGTTTTTTGGCGTATTGTGATAGTGCGTCATTTATCACGCACGGTGCTATTGCAATGCAGGGTTCAGAGACCTATGAACCATCTGCTAAATCCAGTTCGCACCAGCTTACCTGCTTTTTTTTGTCGCTGGGAAATGTATTTAAGCACACTGACTAATGGGGTCGGGTGTGTGGGACTCCGCGAGAATACGAACTCGCAATACCCACTAAAACTCAGCGGGACCGGCATCAACCATGAGTGGGAGGTCAAAGGTTCGTTGAAGCATTCTCCTCTGGACCCTCGATTGCAGCTCACTGATATTCTACAGGGGGAAGAGTTGTATGAACCTCCGCCTCCTATTTCTTGCAACCCTACGTCGGGGCTGGAGTGTCTCGGACGCATTCACCCTCTCCCTTTACCGTGCCTCCTTAAGCGAGATGACAGTTTCGCAAAAGGAGGCAACCGCTCTCAAGCTCACTGATAAGAACAGATCACCTACTTGCTAGATATCTTCATGAGGTGGGACCAAGCATTACCATTTTGGTTTGTCCAAGACAGTTAAAGCTTCTAATGCATTCCAGCACGAGGCAAGGTGTGATCTTGCTTATGCCAAGTGCTTTTAATGCCGCCTGGCTGTCACTAAGGATTATTGTCGGGCAGACAAGATCGGGCACAGTGGGCATCATTAGGTGAGACCTTTGTCCAGCAGTGGATGTCCATCGGTTGAAGTAAGATTTTTGTTATATTAACATTGTGCACTCCGTCTCTATATAAACTGCTGATTAAAATCTTGTTCAGAATATGTTACCCGACTAAAGTTTTCAAAGTTTGTACTAAAATATGCGACAATCCTCACCGCTTAAATATGTGCTAATGATTAGATATTTTAGGTATGTAGGCAAAAGTATTAAAAACGTGAGTTAAACAAATTTCAATGGAAATACCTCATACAATTATTTGACTCTACAATTTAATCAAAGTATGCGGAACTGTTGGCGCTAACTTATTTCCTTTGATGGCGATAGTGAAAGTGCCTATTGTCAAATTGACAGACATTGTCTGTGCTCTATCGGGATGCTATATAACCAGTCTTAATGCTAATCATGTGCTTGGTAACATTTCAAATAATATATTTGAAACGTAACCAAGCACATGTCAAGTTTACCACATACGAAATATATTACTCATTTTGATTTCATAATTAGTGTTTACAACGCGCCTAATGGCATCCTTAAATTACAAAACAAATTCCTACACCGCGTCTTTCGGTCTTTTCATAAACTCAAAAACTAGTGAACGGATTTTCATGCGGTCAACGTCAATAGGTAGAGTAATTGATGAGATATGATTTGTAAAATAGTTGAATATAACTAAAATTGTTAAAAGTGTTGGAAACTTTTAAGCCGTTATATCGAAAAAACTGCTTAATCCCTTGGAAATAAAACAAATTTAAATATTTCACGTATTGAAGACATTCTATTACATTTAAATCTAATCCCAGATACTCATGTCTGTAGCCGTACCAGCTGATCACTAGACCAATAAGGCAGTTCGTTTGTCGGTAGTATTATACTATATTGTGAACGATACTACAAAAAATATATGTAATATATATGTCTATCCTACAATTTTCCATTTTTTTTATTTGCATAATTTTTCAAACCGAAATAATAAATTCTATAATGTAAAAAAATGCTCATACATTATTTATTGTCATATATTATACTGTACGTCGATAACAACAAAATGCGACTAATAATAACTGCGAATTCGACGTAAACATCCTATGTACACCGTGTCTATTTCAATGAATAAAAACCCCATTATTTATCTAAACTAATATTATAAAGAGGAAACATTTGTGTTTTTGTATGTATGTTTGTAACGTTTACACACAAAAACTGCTGGACCGATTCCAAAAATTTTGTCACCATTAGAAAGTTGCATTTTCACTGAGAGACATGGGCTATATTACTTTCTCAAAGAATTGGGGATCCCTAATAAAAATGCATTAATACAAGACAAGGTGTAAAAAAATTGGTCATGATGATGATAGAACAAAAAATGTGGCACAATATAGAAGGTCCAAAAAAGTCCGCGATACCATATGTCCAACTACTGTAGTTATACCGCTATAACTACTTTTTTCCATTTCAAAAGTTAATAAAATTGAATTGAATTGAAGACTTTGATTTTGACTAATTAGAGATATACGAATATAAAAATGTCAATGTAAAGAAAATTGTAGCGACCCTTAGAACTGGGCTTGCTAATGGTGAGTGAGAAACGTGGTCGTTGACTATGGGTCTCATTCAAAAGCTCGGTCACTGAGCGTGCGATGGAGAGGGCTTTGCTTGAAGTTTCTCTACGAGATCAAATCAGAAATGAGGAGATCCGTAGCAGAACCAAAGTCACCAAAAACGCGAATCGGAAATGGCAGGAGTACATAGTCCGACGAACCGGTGGACGTTGGTAACAGAAGGTATAACCGACATAAGTAGCCGCTGGAGCCAGGCGGCGCAAGATCGGACTTTGTGGGCATCATTTTGTGAGACCTATGTCCAGCAGTGGACGTCCATCAGTCGAAGCGACGACGACGACTTATTTTTAGGTCAAATAATAGTCAAAATATAACCCACATGCATCCAAATTAACATTTTTTACTGCATTTTAATGACGGTGGTATTGGTAATTGATTATTAAATACTTAGATATTTCAAATTACATAATAGCTTTAGCGCTCTATAAGAGTATGTAAGAAAATAGTGTAAAATGAGAATGTTTTTGATCTTATTAATTATTATCTGGTTTTTTAATACAATAATTTTTGTATTTGTATATAAGAAGAAATTAAAATATTGTTTAGGTGCTCCGAGGCCATTACTAAATGAATAAGAAAACAGAAAAAAACATTTTATCGTAACATTATATCTCCAAATAGGAACGTAAAAAATACTTTTTTATTTGGTATTATTAAATCTGTGTAACCTTTAAAATGTAATTGTTTTGATTTCGTGACTTTTTCTTACATGCATTTCCAACCTAGTTTAGTTGTTAGTCAATAATTCAAAAGCGAGTCAATGGAACAATGTCATGAAAACTAGTTTTATATAAATTTGCTTTAAACTATCGATACAGTCACGATCGTGCGTAATGCATTCAGTTTACATTTGTAACGCAATTGCACTAAACCCAAATCTGTTTATCGTTCCTTTCTATCATTATATATAAGAGAAATGAATACTGACTCGTGAAGTGTTCGTCAAAAGTATTCGTCGTATTGAATAATTAGCCAAGTGATGTGGACATTCACTAAGAACCAGTATCCCATATTCCAACGGGATAGGGTAATAATGCGCCTGATCTCTCTCCGGTCGTGGCGGATGCCCTTTATATCGGACTATGAGAGTGAAGGAATAGAGAGTCCACTTGGTCTATGCTCTAAAAACCCTCGCTCCTCGGTGTGAGGAGGCCTGTGCCCAGCAGTGGGACGTTAATGGGCTGCTACTTCCTTTTTTTTACTTAGGGTCATACTACGGAATACACCCATTTTATATCATAAGTGCAAAAAATCAAAGCGTTTGCATGGCAGTTAAAACACATCTCAAGAAACTTTGAATTTGTATTTGAGATATTTTTGTAATTATGATGCTTATGCCACCCCTCGTCGGCATAGGTCATCGTTTTTTATTAATATATAGCTAATAAAACACCAATTAAAAACATACAAAGATAGTACAAAAGATCTTTCAAACACTGTCTTCCCAAATTGGGATTTTGCACTTGAATCTTTATACGCTCATTTATTAATAAAACCCCACAATAATTTGGTTTTTTTGAAGTGAAACTCCTTTAGGGTTAAACTGAGGGATTAATAGCGTTACGAAGATGTGCAGCGTCTTTATGTTGATTCGTTTGAAGGTTAAGTAGTTTTAATATTTACAAATAACATGTGGCGTTTTAATTTTCAACTCATTTAATAATTTAATTTTTTTCATAAAAATATAAAACAAAAATATTTCATAAATTCTATTTACTAAATTTGCAATTCAAAACAAAATTTAATTAATTATTTCTAATATTGTCCAAAACACATGGCATTTTTATTAAAACTTGGTCAATTAAGATGTCAATAAATTATTTGTATATTCGACACGTTTAATTTTTTAATGACAATTAGATTCATTGAGTTCCTAACACATCTTCCGTTTTCCCTGCCTTTAAATCTCGTAAATCTAAAGTTTTACATTAGTATAAATATAAACACGACTTTAAAATTATTTTTCCAAAGAAGTTTCACTTCTGACATGTGTACATTGTACGTAATACCTAATCAAAATAAACATCTGTTTTTCATATATTCAAGTTGACCTCTAACAGACTGATGACGTTACGAACAACCCACATGTCATCGGATGACTTTGCATGCTTTATTGAATACATTCTTAAATCAAAGAATAAAAACAAAAGTTTATTGTAGCATGTTTTTTGGACTAAACAAGATTTACGGAAAATGTGGTACAGCAACGGACAATAAGACGTTAAAATTTATAATTATTTTAGAAAAATATATTGTCATTTTCGAATATTTTTTCAGATTTAGTCGTAATACTTTACCTTTTACTCTCGGAAATGACCAAATTGAGTATCCTATATATATGTCGCACTAACGACGTATCCAAATTTTTAAGATGTTTTGTTTGAAAAAAAAAAATGTTGCCATTGCACCAAAGGACGCATCCAGTTTAGAATACGAGTACTTTCATATGTATAAAAGCGCAAAAAGTTACAACACATCATCGTTAAAATTTTCTCCATATCAGGAAGAATTCATATTTTTTTAAAGAATTTATATGTATGTGGGAGAATAAGAGAGAAGGAAGCATAAAGCTTAGGAGCGTAGGGTTCTCCTCCGACATTATCATTAGTGGCATCCATAATTCCATCTCCAAACTGTGGGCTTTGATGGGTAATGTTGGTGCAATCAAACACCTTATTAACTAACTGAGATTATAATGTTGAATCACTTAATGTTCCCGATATCAATTTACACAATCTTAATAAGATTGTGTAAATTTTTTCGACAGTTTCAAAAGTCTACCGCACTGGCGAGCCGTCACTCGAGAACTGCCGAGACGCGCATCGTATTGTCACTATTGACTCTGCCCCATACCGGTAGACAGATGGCGCCAGCGTTCCACATACTATTGCACTCCGACATATACATAAAAACTGGATATAGTGAAAATAATTTCATATGAAATAAGTGAAAATTATTTAAACAATGTTCGCTATAACTACATGATTTTTTCGGGTAATAATTGTCATATTACATACCATTTTATTACTCTTTATAATTAGTCTATTTCAATTGTACATTACTGAAGAATAGGGTAAAAAGCAGCCCATTAACGTCCCACTGTTGGGCACAGACGTCCTCATTCATATGAGAGAGAGTTTTTAGAGCATATACCTTCACTGTGGATTGGCAGGCATAGTATATACAAATGCACTCTCTATTCCTGCACTCTCATATTCCAATGTGATGGGAATCTGACATGACCGGAGAAAGATCAGGCGCAGGACCGATTGCTTAACGTAGTCTCAGAGGCATAGCGCCAGTTTCCCTACTTCGGGTAAATATTTAGAAAATCTTAATAGAAAACTCAATATCGATTTTGAATTGGCCCGACCTAAGACTCGAACCCAGGACCTCATGTCTGTACTTTAACATGCTAACCACAAGACCACTGAGGCAGTTAGACCAATGACTAAGGGATAGTATTACTATAGAATTGGTGATGTTTTGTAACCTACGATACTTTTAGTAAACTAACTTTATGAATTTTCTAATTTGTCTGACTTTGGACTGGTGGGCAAGAATTCTGTTCAGATGCGATGCTGTATAGAAACTATAAAAGGTAATTTGCGTTTACCAGATTCTCGTGCTTCCTTTTTAGAGTGTATCATCACATACCATCACGTGTGAATACAATCCTGCGTTAAATTGTCAGCAAACTAAATTCGACAATCCTTTGCCGTGGCATACGCTGCTATCATATACATAACATATATAAGCCCATGTACTATATTAAAAAATAAGTTGTTAAATAGGGAAATTTTATTTAAATCCCTAAGGTAGTTACACTTTGCATGAAAAAGTAACAAGTATCTATAATAAACATTGACCTGCAATAGTTAATAAAAATATTCTAGATATTTGTAATTGATCATTTTATTTTGAACTGAAATTTCATAATTTTCATACGCAAGGCAAAAGTTTTATATTAATCAAGTTTATTGACAAACCGCACATTAAAACTAGTTTAATTACCTAAAACTGAAATGGTTATATGTGTATTTGTTGTGTGTAAGAAACAGTGGAATGTTTTTATTTTTTAACGCGTCTACACCATTTGCTACTAAAATTTATTTATAAATCCCGTTTTAAATATTTTTAACTATTGAAAACGCCTAATGGTAGACAAATATCGGAGTTAGCCCAACTAGTTTTACATGTTAATTCTTATTCACATGATTATTATTATATTCATAATTGAATACTGCAAAAGGAAGGATATTTAAAAATAGTTGTCAACTTCTATCACTATTATAGTATATGCAATGTATATAAAGCAGCTATCCTCCAGTTATGAAATATCGTTTACCGTTTTTCTATACTCAATTTTTAATATTTATTGTTGTAACTATTTAAATATGAGAAATTCCTAATTTATTAGCAATTAATGTCGCATATTTATTTCATTTATTTCAGCAAACATTCTATTTAACATACAACACAGATGCACTTTCTCAAAACTGGAGAATTGTGGAGGCGATGCGCAAGTGTCACAAGGTTGTACGTACATTACAATGCCATGTGTAATATCATTTGCACTGAACTCAAAACAAAATATACAGCTTCAATCACTTATAATCCCCATAACTAAATTTCCGGGAATTACATGAAAGTCAATCTCATGCAAATATTAGTCATTTATGCTATGAGATTCAATGCCAATTTGAATTAGCATTGAATTTTGGTTCCCATGTTCTCTTCGTAACTTAACATGCTGGCCATTAGATAGATGATCGTCTAAAAATAGGATGCTAGATCCTTTATAGTTAATCAGCCTAAGCTGCGGAATAGAATAAAAAAAAAGCACATAAAGTGAATAAAATAGGCGATAAAAGTTTGTAAACGAAGCAGTTATTCCTCTTTTTATATATATATCTAAAACATATATTTGTGTGCTTGGTTTTCCAAGAATGAAAGCTTGTTTTCCTTTTTGGAATCTAGAGTATATAAGGGGCTTTTGTCCACTGGTCAGTCCCATCGGAACTTCACTTTAATGTAAGTCACTAATAATCCGCAGTGATCAAATTATAAAATTCGTTAGCTTCTTCTGAAGTTGGACTACACAAAATGGATCTGCAAAAATACTGCTGTCACACTACTGTTTAAAAATGTTTTTAAACATTTATATCACTCAAAAACACGATATCGGGGTCGCTGTTTAATAACAATTTTGTGTATAAATGGTTACTAACACTAACTAACATGAAATCATTTTTTAACATTGTGATCAAATGTTTGTTAGGAAATGTTTATAAACATTTTAAAAAAGCAGTGTGGCAGCATAAGACCGGCATCAAAACTATTTAGACTATAGCAAGCTATCAGTCACTCAGCGTACGATGGAGAGGGCTATGCTCGGAGTTTCTCTACGTGATCAAATCAGAAATGAAGAAATCCGTAGTAGAACCAGAGTCACCGACATAGTCCTGCGAATCGCGAACCTTTAGTGGCAATGGGCGGGGCATATAGTTCGAAGGACCGATGGACGTTGGGGACCGAAGGCGCTGCAGTGGCGACACCGCACCGGATGGCGCAGTGTAGGGAGTCCCGCCAGAAGGTGGACCGACGACATAAAGAGGGTCGCCGGTAGCCGATGGAGCCAGGCGGCGCAAGATCGGGCCTTGTGGACGTCATTACGTGAGACCTATGTCCAGCAGTGAACGTCCATCGGTTGAAGCGACGACGACGACGACGAAGCTATCAGTGATAGTCTTTTCGTAAGATTTCTAATACACTCGAGAGATACGAACATTATTTTTACATAGGACAAAAGGTGCGTGTATTAGCTAGTAGTACAAGTTTGGTGAAACAATCATCTGACATTTAAATGACGTTGCATTTAGTATAGCTTACCCTGTTTCTTTGTCTCGTTTGTCACCAGGATTCATCATGTTGCAATGAATTCATCACTTCGATAATGTTACGCGAATCTTTACATCTTCAGTTCCGTACGCGAATATAGCAAAGGTCAATTTCGCAATGATTATATGAACACCAGTTGAACTTTGCAGTTCGTCGGAATAATATTTTGGTGTAGTCTATCATTTTGTATAAATAGGTAGTTTATGTGTTTTCATATTATTTTAGCGTTTTAATAAAAAAAACCTGTTATGCCACCAAATTGCTTATTATATGAAAAAAAAAACTATTTATAGAATATTCTTAGTAAGTAAGTAAGACGTATTAGTTATGGCACGTATATAAATTGAAATTAAAGGAACATTTCACAGAGTTCTCAGATTAAGGTCTTTTCGATATAGATAACATTTCGCTAGTAGACGTGTGCGTACTAGTACCCATTCTGATTATACTGTTTTTGCGTTGGGAAATGCTTTTACGCACTTCCGGAATGGGTCAGGAGTGTGGTACTCAGCGAAAGAGAAAGCCTCGCAATATCCATTAAAACCCAGCGGAATCCTTTTCCTTCGAAAGTTAAGCCTCAGAGGCTCAGCTTGCAATTTCTTACTGCTGCCCCAGACGAGTCCGACGAAGGACTCATGTAGACGGGAGCAGATGGGCAAAGAAGAGCTGTCTAGCATCCCGCTTCTTTCGCCGGTGAGGTTCTGATTATCCTGCTAATACCATTAATCCAGACGTAGTGATTTTAATCTCCCTCTCCACTGTAAGTAAAATGCCCTCTACGTGAGAGCGATTAACAGGCAGCAACTAATTCCAGTTTCAATTCCTACTTTTCAGCTAATCTTAGGAATTAAACACTCATCCTATATATACTTCTGGAAACATCTATTGGCCCACCTTGCATTTTCAGCTTCGTTTGGTCCTAGCTAATATTTTATATTAGGTCGAGCAAAAAGTTTTTATGCAGATTTGAACCTGGCACATTCATAATTTCATTCAATAGTCTTTTTTGATTTCGAACACGGAATTTAAAGAAACAACAGACAATTTGGAGCCTGTTCGTTGTTAATATACAATCGAATACTAAAAAAAACTTGATTTTATTGGTTTACTCGGATTTAATTCTTGAAAGTGTGATTTTTCTCATTGGTTTTGCAACAAACATTACTTATTCTTACCATTAAGGTAAGGTTCTATCAATAATCAATGGATACTTCGCCTGAAGTCGCCGCCCAAGCTGTGGCACTTATCTAGGCGGGACACAGCCAACGAAATGTGAGTGTTCAACTTAATTTAAGTCGATCTGAGGTCCGAAATGTTTCTTCGCGGTACCTAGTGACTGGCGGCTTTGTTCGTCGCCAAGGAANACTCAAGGATATCGTGCTTAATGGGTATTCTGACCTATCAGTGAGTCTCTCACTGCCTACACGGGGTGCGTAAATGCGTTTCCAACTTGAAGTGGAGGACAATTAAAGCTACTAGTGTCTTTTTTCAAATATTTGTTCCTTTGTTTTGTTATATATGAAAGAGACTTTTACGAATGCTTTCAATGGCGATGTATAAAAACATATTAAGCTCTCATATTTTTGACAGCCTCGCTGGTGTAGTGTTAGTAGCACTCGCTTTGCTAGCAGAGGTCCGGAGTTCGATCACCTGTATGGCGAATTTAGTATCTTTAGTAGATTTGTGTTCCGGAACGGTGCTGCGTTGAAACCGTAAGTGGTAAATTGTATCTTACCAAATTACCAGGCTGCTATCTTAGATTGTATCATCACTTACCATCAGGTGTGACCACAGTCAATCACTGATCTATCAGCAATAAAAAGATGGTAACTGTCTACGGCTGAAGCTTATCACCAAACCAAACCCTGACAAAATAGAAAATTGACAAATTTTGCCCTACCAGGACTCTAACTCAGACGTTGTTGCAGGTGAGGCTGTGGTGAAAAATAAAGTCAATTCGTACGTCATCGACATCTAAATTTTTCGCTCGTAGTAAAAAAAACTATAAACCTTTTCCGTAAGCTTTCAATGGCACTGTACAACGTTGCCCCAATATACATAAATCTGTTGATTTAGTGAATAAATAAATAAATAAATATTAAAAAAAAAATGTATTTGAACTTAGATGAGTAACGAAGTATTTCGAAAATTTGAACAAGTTATGAATTCATTTTAGATTAAATAAATGCACGCTTTTTTCATATGTCAAAATATTGGCAATTTGTTGTGCTACATCATCAAACTTTGTTATTATTTCTTCTTCACTTAAATATTCTTACGATTCATTAAAGCTTCTTTGATTTATTCGCAGATTTAATGCATTTTTTATTGCATATCTAAACGTATGTTTAAGCTATAATAGTAGGGTAATAGTTTGTGTTTAAATGAATGAGTTGACAACTTGTTGCTTAGTTGAAGCATGCGAGCTGTTTATTCAGTATTTAACTTTATTTCATATTATTTAAAACTTTTTTATCTACATTTTTGTCGAACTTTCGGTCGGGTGAAAAATTGTACAGGCACCACGAGACGAATGTGTGTGATGTCATCCTTTCAGCCTTAGGTGCGTAATAAAAGGGAGTGGGAGTTAATAATAGGAATTGAATAACATATTATGGTCTCTTATTTGTGACAGCCTCGCTGGCATAATGATGTGATTACTTACTTTGTTAGCAAACGTTCCAGGTTCAATCTCCGATAGGATCCAGTTTAGTAAATTGCAATTTCTAATATGTCTTAGCATAGATTGTTGCGAGGCTGCAGGCGTCGCTAATTACCACCCTACCATCAAGGACATATTCAAGCAAGAGATTTGTGTTCCGGTACGATACTGTGTAAAAACCATAAGAGCTAAATAGCATCTTACCAGGTTAGTGGATTTCCTACATACATAGCTTTTTTCGAAATGTGTAGTTTCTGTTAGCCCTACTTTGACTCCTAGCTTTGACAGCGTAACTGAGAGGGGTGGCAAGCCCAGAAGTTCCGCTGAGGGGCTCGGACCTAGGCTTAGAACAACGTTTGCTGCTGCTGAAAAGGACAATCGGACAGGGATCACATACATAGCATCACGCCTCATTTCCATTGGGATAGGCAGAGACCACGTGCTTACACTTGTCATGATCCTTGCATATCTCCTTCGCTTCAATCATTGTCATTAAGCCTCTCGTATAAGTTCGTCGGTTTAGAGTAATCTTGACCTGGCCCTTATTTAAAATGTCCTGAATTTGGTCAAAGGTGAACCTTACTCTTCCCTTTCCAACTTTCCCATTCACACTTAAGTCATAAATCCTTTTTGTCAGTCTTCTTTCATTCGTTCTCAATTTTAGACGCTACATCTTCGTTTTATTTTATATTATAACTTATCATTAGGTGTAATCATAGCCCACGTCAGCAATAAATAAATATTATACCATCTAGTAGTCTTTACAATGGTGCAATATTATTCATCCATATTAAACATTTAAAAAATGCACGCTTGACACCAGACTGTTCGAATGTTGAATTTCATGGACCTAATTTTAAGAAACCTGTCAAGTGAATGGTGCCGAGTTGGATTTCGTTCGGCCACGTGTATTGAAAAAAATATATATTTAACAAACGTACAGAGCCATTATCATGCGAGACATAACGTAGACTCAGTTTTTAGGATGTACAGTTAACCACATATACGTCGAAGTAGTTTAAGGGTCACAGGAGAATTGTTTATTGTATTAAGAATAACGTCTTGCATACATAATTGGACGTTTATAACTAATTAGGATAGAATGGCCGTGATTTGCGAACTACATTTTCATCAAAAGAATGTCTTATTTAACTAATAACATCTTTAACTGATAATATTAATATGCAATTACGGAAATTGGTATTGTTTCAATAATGGTATAATTTGTTAAATCACGCCTAAGTCTTCGTACCGGTTTTAGGCGCATACGCAGGTCAGGTGAAGAAAAAGCGCGAGCGACGCTTGCATTCGTCAGTCGCACCAGGGTCGCCAGAGGGGTCGGACCGCAATCTAGTCATTGTATTTTTTAAATATATTAATCATATAATCAAAAAAAAAGGTCATCATGAAAGTGTTCATCGTACTGGCAGCCGCCGCCGCTCTAGCGAGTAAGTTTTAATTGTAAAATAAAAATATGATAATTTTAGTAATTTATACATGCTAAATATTATTTTTTAAAATAACTATTACAAAGTAAGTCTATTTATTGATATTTACTTATTATGCCTCTACCTCTAACAACGACCTTTTATGAAAAAAGTTTTCAGTAGATAGAGCTTTACTTCTTTAAGCTCTTTCTAAGAATAAAAAAATATGTAGCAAAAACTTCATTTTCAAATCGATCCTAACGTTTCTGCGTAGATTAATTTTCAGTATAAATAATAAAACAAACAATAAATCATTCCGCTACCAATACAAAGCGTGCTAAATATGAAATTAAGCCTAAGAAACATATTAACGCTAGAATCGGAGCATTGCATCTGAAAATTTCATAACCTATTGTAGATTTTCATACATAGTAAAGAACTCTAAAAAAAATTACTCTCAGGTTAAAAACTCTGACTATTATAAGCACGTAACGACTTCAAGATACATCTTAAATGATGAAAAGCTTGAGATAAGGCAGTATATACGTTATCTATGCTCGTAAAAACTTGTGGATAGATACGGAGCTTTCTAATCGAATCTTGTGATAATTTTCTTCATGAGAAACTTATCTACCTGATTGAGTTTTAAAACTGTATCACTGTGCTACTCCATGAATATCTCGGGAGCAGTTTTAGGGTACATACTATAACAATAACTTAACCGTATTAGAAATGCTTAGTAAATTGAAACTTCAGAAATGTCTCTTCTATAAATGAAGAGTATTAAAACCATCAAAAATCCTTTAGTTACTTTACTCTTTATTAACTGTATGTAATCGATTCTTTTTTATAATTTGAGCTGTAGAAAACAGTATGATTTTACGCCTGGTTGTAAATAATGGCATTAACTTTTACTAACAAAAAAGTAAGGTAACGAAATGTTAAGTATTTCACAATAACAGAAAACGTTCGTCTAATTCAAACCTATTTTAAAGTTGATTTCTAATAGCCTTGTAAAGGTCAAATAGTACATTGGATAAAGTTTAAATAGGCATTAGGTTTTTATAATAAGCTATAATGGTAATTCGATATTCTGTACACATCAGCATTTTAAATTCTAGAAGTGGTTTTATTTGTTTGATATTTAGATAATCGGTATTCAAGCAGAGTATTTAAAAGCTACTGCTATCAGAAAAATACGATTTACTTTCAACAAAAGCGATAAACTAGAGTATAACTAGAAAACTAGAAAATTGTAGTTACGTAATGTCGGAGTACGAAACTTAATAATGTTTTTAAAACGTAAGGCTAGTTTATATAGGATCTAAATAAAAAGAAAATTTAGATATCAGAAATATTTGATTTGATTTCTTTTAGATATCACTCGCGTAGCTATCAATTTATTGGAAATCGATTTATTTAGTTTAGGAGGATTTCTGTCACATACACACGTACTGAATAAAAATATATATACAGATATAAAGTTCTCTTTATAATGATAGTATCATGGATTCAAGTCATCTAAGAAATAACAGTTGAGATTGATTACTTTTTTATATGTAAATTTATTCTTATGTATTGTTTTGTATTTAAATTTATTGTGTATTCATCATGTGATAAAACTTTAAACATAGTCAGGTTCTGGTGATTTTCCTTTAGAAATAGGTATAAGCTCTGTTTAGTAAAGTTAATATTCAATTTAAAAATTATAATGAATAGCGGAAGCATAGAACATTTAATCAAATGTATGTTAATCTTAGACGTAATAAACTATTGACTTTTGCTAAGTTTTACACAAAATTCTTTTTTACACAAGATGTAGATAGCACAATCATTTAAAGTATATATTACCACATATTTTGAGGAAAATTCAATTGCAGGCTTCTGTGTAGTTACTTATTTACAGAATGTAAACTATAGCCCTGTAATAAAATGCGTATTATAACATGAAAATCTTTGTCACCAATAATGGTTTTTCAAATTATTTTTTTTCCATAATTTACAATATTTTCTAGTAGTTGCGTTATGTTGACATAGATATAATAAATTTACGCAAATTTAATAGGCTTTTGCAACACTACTTTACATAAGGAGTTGGCAGCTGTAGCTTTTACGTGTTTTTAAGGCCAGATAAAATAAAATTGTTGCACGTGGTCGATTGATCAATCCTAAATATTGCTTGTAAATAAAAAGGGATAGTATATTGTAATATATATTATGATAAATGTAAAACAAAGAGATTAATTTTTATTACGTTTCTTGTATCTTCAAGGGAATATAAGAATGTGCTTTCTTTTACTATAGTTCAAATCCTGTTTATATAGGCTTTAAAGATAATTTAGAAATGTACAATAGTTTTTAATAATCATTCAAAACAACCAGATCAATTATCGTACAAAGTCACCTGCTTGATTTCTTTGAATATTAATAGGTCTACAATACGCAATTATTACACATTAAATAAAAAATAAAGTTAATGAATACTTTCTAAGATTTGTAACAAAAACCTTGAAATATTTTAAATTCAAACCAAAATACGCTAACCTTTTTTTGTACCTAATTATTTAAATGATATATATAACTTTATATTCTCCGAGAATTTCTTTACCTGTTAAGAGTTAAGTGTTTTTAAAAGATTGAATTGTCATTAATTAAAAAACCAGCCATTTTAATTTTCAATTAATAAACATGTTATTTGATATTTCACCATAATATACTTGGAAAACCGCGTTTAAATAGACATAAAATCTCAGTAGAATGCCGATAAGATTTATATAATTCTCGTCTAAAATTTTATGCTATTTGTTTTCCATAAATGTATATAATTAAGCCTGTTTAAGTACATCACTCACACTTGACATTTATATTTGTATACCGGTCACTAACTGAGAAAAACGTGACTTGGACGACACGTTGATTTCATAGAATTTGAATATTTACCTACATATGTTATTCTATCGAAGTATTGTTCAGAATTTTAGTTTAGTACTTATTTATAAATCTAAATGATTTATATAGTTGTTTTGATCAAGAATACGATTGGTAATATATTGAGCATGAGCTAAGGCTATTTAGTATATTGCAATTTAAATCAAAAGTATACAGCTATATAATAACTAGACAACCTTAGGTTCTTTTTAAGAAAATTCTTTATATTTATCTACAATTATAAAAGTTAATTGAGGTAACTTCAATGAGAGTTTGCGGTATTTTAGCGAAGTAAAATTTCCTGAAAGGTTACTGAAATACAATCCATTATAATTTAAATAGAATCCTTATTTCCAGTCCAGTTATTTATCATCTATATAACTATCATTATTACAATATACATACATTACAGAGTGATTTAAAAGTCTAAAGTTACATGGGTTCCTTCTTAAAGCACTAGCTTTGGAAAGCTTATTAGCTTCTGAAGGTTAAAAAGTTAAGTCCATACAGATATACGACCTTCAGAGACCGGTTCCCTGCATTCACAATCATAGATATTAATATAAAGTTGATAGTTCAGCAAGTTTTTCGGGTCACATCGCGACCCGTGATGCATCCGAGCGATGCACCTCATGTCGCAACCAAGTCGCTTTCACTTCTCGAGGCGTTGCGTCACCGCTAGGTTGCGATACTGTGCGGGCGTATTTCAAACCCAGCATATTTATCCCACGTGGACAAATTGATCAAATCATATAAATATAATAGTCTGTCTGTCACTTCGAAATACATTTTATCATATATATGAATATGCTATACGCATAGTTTTAAGAAGCATGTTAAAAACGTCCTATTATGAAAGGGATTACAAAATCGATATTGAGTTTCTATTAAGATTTTCTCAATATTTGCTCGAAGTTGGGAGGTTGGCGGTGTAATCCACCCCCGTGCCTCGGAGAGCACGTTAAGCCATCGGTCCTGCGCCTGATCTCTCTCTTATCGTGTCGGATTTCCGTCACATTGGACACATGAGAGTGAAGGAATAGAGAGTGCACTTGTGCTATGCTCTAACAACCCTCTTTCATATGAGTGAGGAGGCCCGTGCCCAGCAGTGGGACGTTAATGGGTCGCTACTTACTACTACTACTACTTTACAAAAGGCATATTATAATGTTGAAGTTTATTTAAGCGACAAAGATGTTTGGACTTGAATCCAGTTGCACATGAAAACTCAACACGTAACGTACAAAAACTATGTTTAAAAGTAACCGTTGAGTTTCTTGCCGGTTTCTTCTCACCGGGATAAACTTTCTGAACCGGTGGTAGTTTTTTACTGACGGACAGACTACTGACGATCCAATAGTGCTTTTAGAGTCTGCTTGAATAAAGAATATTTTGATTTTTATTTTGCTATGTGTACTATGCCTGACAATCCGCAGTGGAGGAGCGAGGTGGGACTATGCTCTAAAACCCTTTCTTATATAAGTGAGGAGGCTGATTCCCAGCAGTGGGACGTTAATGTTCTGTTCCTTACCTTTTTATATATACCATTTAACTAGGTATAAAGGTGCCGGTGTCCAACCTAATTTATAATTAGTAACAATTAAAACAGACTGCTTACTTCTAGTCATTCAGCTAACAAATATTGTAGGATATTGCATTTTCTAATTTGTCTGAATCTGGACTAATGGGAGGTTTCGGTCGTGGCTAGTTACCACCACTAGCAAAGACGTATCCCCAAGCAAAAGATTTGTAGAAACCATAAGAGGTAAATAGCTTTTTACCAGTTTAATACGCTTCGATCTTAGACTGCACCATCACTTACCATCAGGTGTGATCACAGTCACTTTTCAGCAATAAAGAAAAGATAGTATAAATGTTACGATATTTAGTAGTAAATAGTTATGTTTGCCAATAAACAAAATTAGTATTTGCTCCTTTGGAACTAACGGCACTCCCCTTGGTATGACCATCGTAGTTCCTAATCCCGTTAAAATGTAGAGTAATCCGTTCTTAGTGAGTATCTACATTGTGAAAGGAATATGCATATCAAGTTTCACATGAAACTGTTGAATAATTATGGAGCATTCGTCACAATTGGAAATTGTTACAGATAACGCATTTCCACATATTTCCAGGGAATACGAAACTACTCTTGCATATTATATAATAATTATAGAATCAAAGAAACAATATATTTACGCTTTATCACTCACTATCTACGTAATAAAAATATTCATTCGACCATTATTATTTCTGTAATAAGCAGCCATTAAAAAAGGTCATTAGGTAACTCTAATATTAACTTTTGACCACAATATGTCAGAATATTAATTTGCATAATCAACTATTAAATCGTTTCTAAGAACGCTTAAAGAAACAAGACAAATAGTGACTTATAGTTATTATAAAAAAGTTGACATTTGAGCAATATTTTCATTGACCTACTGTAAATGAATTTAAAAAAATGGGTAAAAATATCATGAATTATTTGTCTTATTTGCATTAAAATGTAGTTATATAAAAACGAGTTTTAGTTAATATAGCCTTGACCGAACGTGATTTGAAATGCATAAATTAGCGTTATTTCACTTAAATGTCAAATTCTCACATAGTTTCGAGATGGACTATAATTTATGATATTTCCGCGATTATTACTTTTTGGAATTCGACATTTTAGTCGTACTCAAGGTAGTGCTTAACTGGAATTTCATTTGAAACTCAGTGATAATAGTTTATTATAGCAAGAGCGTAATAAATATATCACTTGAATGTTATCGACTTTTACATAGCATTATATATTTGTAAAATATTTACCCTTTGGCTGTGAATACAAAACACTATTGAAATTTACTGCAAAGTACTTACTTCTTAACTTTAACTAACAAGGAGCATATATGTACCTTTACAAATTGAACATAGACACATCTTCGGTGTTCCCTTTTGATTATAATTGAAAATTGTTTAAGAGATTAAACTCACACATTTTACGCTAATAAGTTTCTTGCTGCTGCAGGTGGTTAACCTCAAAATTAGTTTGTGTGATTAAATGTGGTAATCTCATGAACTACTTTCTTGAATTGATACATTGAAGAAGCATACTTAAGAATTATGTATGGCGAAATTGCACATAATGTTATAAAGTTCTAAAAAAAGTCTTAAATACCACATGTCTGTCTTGTAAACTTAAATCACTATAGGCTCTCTTATGATCATCAAACTTCTTCTCTTTCTTATGGGAGAGTCCCGTTAAAATATTTCAAACACTAGCAGGTACAAATTTAAATACAGACATACATTTTGTATATTGATTTCTTTCATTTAAGTATCTTATTGCACTTATGTGTCTTTACTGAAACGCTGTTGAATTACAAAGACTCACATCAATTTTATATATTTGCACAATTGAGTTAAGATAACGCGTATATATATTAATATTATATTGCAATACTATATTGCAAATTTATGTCAGTTATTTGTATTTGTAAACTCACAACTATAAATAATACATTTCAAGTTTGCCTGTGACTAAATGTGCAATGTAACTCCTGTTTCTATGATATTTTAATATAATAGTCTGAGTGTCATATCTGTTACGGTGAACCTTATTAAATATGTAATTACATTACGCCTGAATGTAGAGTTAACTGTTATATTATGTTATATCAGTCAATTGTATTGCCAAAGTGCGCGTAAGAGCAAGTAACCCAATATTATTTGTTGACGTTTGCTATTACATAATTGTGCGTTGTTATATAAGAAAAAAAGTGGCCCGTTCGGTCTTTAGAGTATCAGAACACGGACGGTCTGATTCTTGGCTTGATTGATTCGGCTTTCACTTTATCTTAGTTTCATATTGTTGAAGCGTTTAATTGTCGTTTCATAGGAATTTATAACAGCAAAAAAATGTAACTGGAACCGCATAGATAATAAAATTACATTATATAACTGTGAAAATAAAAATAAGAAAGAGATCTTTTGTACTTTGAAATCTTCTATTACTTTACCATAACTAACCTTCACTCTTCACAAATAAGTATGATAAAAAATTACTGATGCACTTGTAATACAATTTTTTTTCTTACGTAACGAAGAAAGGGAATAACTTATTGTAAATATTTGTAAAACAACTACAGTATTTCATTATAACTTATGAAGTTGCCTAAAATATTACTTTTCTATTATAATTTCGCATTGTAGATACCTACTAAGAACGGATTACTCAATATTTTAACGGAATACGAGGTTCATACCACGGGGGAGTGCTAGTTAATTCTACTACTATTTACTACTAAATATCCTAACATCAATACAGCCTTTTCTCTATTGCTACTAGGTTAGCTTGACTGTGATCACACCTGATGATCGAAATACAGTAATCTGGTAAAAGGCAATTTAAAACGATGCTCTTTATATTTTAAGCCTTTCATACAAATTCGGTTTAGAGTACTCTTGACCTGGCCCTTATTTAAAACGTCCAGGATTTCACCTTGGTCTTTGCCTTCCAACTTTCTCATTCACTCTTGACTCATTATTCCTTTTTGTCAATCTCCTTTCATTCACACTCTCAACGTGCCCAAACCATCTAAGCATGCCTTTCCCAATTTTAGTCACTATATCTTCTTTTATAACAGAAAGTTCTCTTATCACACTATTTCTTACTTTGTCACTCAGTTTCCATCTACTCACATTTCTTAACGCTCTCATCTTTACCGCATTTATTTTACTTGTATGCTTCTTCTGCCATATCCGACTTTTACTACCATAAGTAAGTGTAGGCACCAACACTTCTCCATTCTAGGCTATACACTAAGTATTCCTTTACCGAAAAGCAATTAAGCACATAAGTTTAACATAAAGGATTTAATGTTAAATGTTTGATACTATTGGGTTATAAATCACATATTTATTGATATTTTTTTTCATCTTAGGTGCGCAATTCAAATGCCCGAACAAAGATGGCCAATATGAAGATGAAAGGCAATGCGACAAGTTCTACGAATGCGTCGACGGTACCGCCACCACCAAGCTGTGCCCCGACGGCCTTGTGTTCGACCCGACCATCAGGAAAATCAACAAATGCGACCAACCCTTCAATGTAGACTGCGGTGACAGGACCGAGCTACGTAAGTAACAGACGGCGTCACTATTTTTTATACTAGTTTAAAAATCAAGGCCGAGGGATTTTTAATTGCATTTTTTTGACACACAAAATTGAAAAGGTTAATATATCGATGTATATGGAAACAATACGATGAAGTAGAATGTGTTTTATTTTGTCAATTTTAAAAATAAAGCCCACCTCTAATCGATCACTGACTGTAGATAATAATTGGACAGGCTCAATCAAAGAAAACGTCTTTCTATAATAGTTAACAGAGTCAGGGATTCAGATACCCAGGATTTATAATAGGCTCCAGCTTGTAATTAGCTAGACTCAATCAAATATCTCCTCATATAATACCAGGGTGAAGATTCATAATTATTTTGCTACATATAATTAAATAAATGAAGTTCTGGAAGATCAAATATTGAAATAGTCCTGAATTAAATAATATAATTTAATAAGGATGGTATTTACGTCTTACTTGAAATGTAAAGATTATCAAGGTATATATTACTATTTTTTTTTACAAAGTAGGTGAAATTATAAGTGGTTTTTAATCGTCTAAATAATCTATACACATATTGCATTATCATGAACGGAATGCTAATATGTAGAGCTCAATCGTTAAGTGGAGGCCATTCAACGCAACTATGCCAGAAATGAAAGTGTCCTGTCCACCTTTGATCACCTAGGTCACACCCTGATGATTTTCTAGGCCAATTAGTGACTGTCACGTAATACCACGTACATATTGTATAACATTGTTTTCACATTACGCACCATCTATTTTCGCACAAAACAGACAAAGAATATGTTAAATTTATTGGAATGCCTTCGTGTTTACGTGCAAGGAATTAATGGAATAGATTTATTATAACTGGTCACTTGCTATTTTAAGATGAACAATCTAATTTACTAACATCACTTAAAGACACTTTGTGTAGTGTAAAATAAAAGGACTACTCCCGGTTCCAATGAAATTTTGGCAAATAAAAATTATAGATAAAATACTTTTCTTTTGGCATGTGTAGTTTTATTTGACAGCAAGACTCACACTTAACGATGTCTCATTTATTAAAAATGCGACAAATGAATATGTTTTTATTATATATTAAAAGGAAACCTAAGTCCTAAGCAAGAACTAATCCAATTTAATTAAAAAACATCATGAAAATCTGTTAAGTAGTTTTGGAGATTATCGTGGTCAAACACTGGATTTAATATTTATAATAGAGATAGATAAAGACTTTTAATTTCTCAAAATCACGTAAAGACAAGTGTATAACGTAATCACTTGTTTACACGATTGGAATTTCCCAATCAATCAATTTTAGCAAAAATATAACATTTAGATATAATACGTAACAGACAGATAGAGATACTTTCGCACTTACAATATTATTATAGATGTATGCCGGCATTTTAATGGCATGTGAAAGGTATTCGATGCCGGACAAATAACTTGTTAAACCAAGGCAAATTGGTCGAGAACGGAACAATATAAAAATAGTGAGCGACAGACATTATAACTTTTGCCGTATAGAAAATACTTCCTGCTCATTACGGATACCTAGAATGTGACCTTATACATCACAACCTGTTTTTCTTTCAAGGTTCACAACATTTATTTAATTATTTATCCCCATTTCTATTCAGAAAATCGTTGTAGTCACAATGATGCAACTCATACGGTCTTGTTAATAATACGACTCTACAGTTGTTGCAATCGTTCTCCTTAATGTTTTTCTTTTAAAAAATATTGCAGTGCAAGTAAAATTTTGAATGTCTTCGACAAGTTGCAAATGAAACTTGTTTTTTTTTAGGTTATTACAATAGATGGTGAACGGTATTATTATATTCTCAGTATCAGACATTTAAAAATGTAAAATAATTTTGTTTTAACATTAAATTTGTAGAGCTTTTTTCTTAAAATGTTTTAAAGATATAACATATTATTAATTTAACTGAAATATTAAATATTTTCAACAAAAAAACATTAACATCTTTCAATGAAGTTCAATAAAGCAAATTCATGATTTCAATGTTCTTTCACGTTCTTTATGCAATTCAATAACTGCTGTTTGTGTATTTATACAATCCTTTAATTTTCATTAATATAACAAAATATTGTCATTATTAATTTATTGATAGCTTTTATCAAGTTTTTTCAAGATTTGCGAACAGCGATTTTTAAAATCAAAATATATTGTCGAAATTATTTAATGGTAACTTAATTCAATATATTATAACTATGACTAATATGTTAAATAGATTATCACAAATTTATTAATCGAACCATTTATCTGATCTTCAATTGATTTGTCCACAGAACCCCCCAAGCCTACTGGCCAGTGCCCACGTCGCAACGGTTTCTTCGCTCACCCCGACCCTTCCGTTTGCAACATCTTCTTTAACTGTATCGAAGGTGATGTTACAGAGGTTAAATGTACAGCTGGTCTCCACTTTGACGAATACTCTGGTACCTGTGTGTGGCCAGACTCTGCTGGAAGACAAGGATGCTCTGCCCAAGAAAGTAAGTATACTTTTCGTAGTTTCCTTATATAATATTAACTTTTGGAGTGAAACCTCTATTTGAAAGGATGAAACGTGTGATTAGCGTTACGCAGATGTGCAGCGGTTTTTATGGTAATTCATTAGAAGGTTAGATAGTTTTGATATTTACAAATAACATGAATTTTAAATAAATATAAAATAAAAATATTTCATAAATGTCTCTTTTCTAAAATTTTAAATACAAACACAAAATTTACAATATATTTTGTAATATTGAAAAAACACGTGGCAGTTTTATTTACAATTCGTCATTTAAGATTTCAATCAATTTTAATGACAATTAAATTCATTAAATTCCTAACATATCTTCCTTTAAGTTTCGGAAATCTCAAGTTTTAGATTTGTATAATTATAAACAAAACTTAAAAATTAGTTTGCCAAAGAAGCTTCACTTCTGACACGTGTACTTTGTACGCACGCACTTTTAATTTTAACATCCAATCTCAGCTTTCCTATATACTATGGTAAGTGAATTTAATAACTAATTGAATTAGTTTTTTTACAACCATGACAAAGCCAAATAAGTTTCTATACACTAACATTAGGTTTAATGGCTTAATTTATTGCCTCTTAAAATATACAAATAAAAAACAACAACAGAAAATAGTGACAGACAGTTTGTTTATATACTTGAAATAAAGAGGTAGTTGTCACAATTGAGAGACATCTAACTTAGTTAAAAGTAAGTTAGTATAGATTTAGGTAAGATATGAAAACGGTTTTTGGAGTCTAGGGTATATGCTTTAAACCGTATAGAGAAAAACTTATGGATCAAATTTAAATTTACGATATATTGGCAGTTTAATTCAACTTTTAAGTGATTCTCTCAATGATTATTGTGATATAGCTTTTGAGTTTTAGTTTTTAACTTTACTTGGGCCTGGTTTATATTATTTACAGTACAAAAGCCCTTAAATTATAAGGGATTAAAAAAATTAATGATGTTATAGCTGTAAACTCGTCTTAGTATAATTTACCAGTTATCTCTATGCCTTTTTTTATTTTATTCGTTAAAATTATCTTTAAAAATTTTGAAATTTAAGTAGGCCATCTTCTCCGTGATGAGTATACTAGTCAAATTAATTAACTGGTTAAACCAATACCTAGTCTAAAGGTGCCTGTAATCATCATTTGCGTTAATCATTACTGTAAAGTGAACAAAGTAATGACTAATCTTATAAATAGAGATCGGAACGGAAATCAAATTGATTGGACACGATCCAATAAATTCAATGAACATTTGCGCTGAGCCTCTCACTTAACCGATCACATAGAATTACTAAAACTAAATTTAAGCATACTATTTTGTTTTCTTCAAATATGTGATATTATCTTGCATTAGCATAAGGGATGGGTATTACATAATTTAAGTTTTCAAACCTATATTATAATTAGGAGGTATTATTATCACGTTTGTACTTCTTTTTTAACTATAAAAATGTTTAAAAATATTGCCCTGGAATAAAAATTGATTTGTAATGATCATAGAAAGTAGTTGACATTGGTTGACAGAGTTTTGAATGGGTTCTTCTCTGAATAAAGGACCGAAGAACCTTTGCGACTTTAGACGTCGTGTCAATCTTCAATATATAAAAATAGTAATTTTACAATGTAAAAGTAAATTGAACTAGTAAAAATTTCCAGTATGAGCTTGACTTTATTCGATTCACCATCTAATATACCACGTATATTGCTTATGTGCCCTTCTCCGAGTTACATTCACTGTTACAATATATCTGAACTAGTAATTCACTATATCTTTCGTAACCTTTGCAAATACATTACAAAGGCAATTTGTATGTAATGATGATGAACGTTGCTATACGATTTTGAAAAATATTGCTTGCTAATGCGAAATAATACTCTTATTACTGTTGGCTTGTTATTTTATAAAAGATATATATACTGTAAAATTCATTAACGTAGTTTGGTGACTTAACAAATAACAACCTCTAGAATTTACTCCCTTCTTTTTATTTCTGAAGTAATTTAGAATTACTATTTATATATATAAAAGTTTTTAATGGATTTTATCTTCTGTTTAAACTATTATATGTACTTAACACATTTGTATATTTTCTTTTATGTATATATATTCAAACTGTAAATACAGCACTTTTTAGCACATCAAATTTATATTTCCAATTTATAAGTTAAAGTGTATATAGAAAGAACTATACCCAAGTATATAGTTTTTTAGTATATAGTATGTATATTTATGTTTACAATGTTCCTACACCGACTTTAAGGAATCTTAAACCTCTAATCCAGAGGTTGCCTGGTAGAAATCACTGTATATAGAAAGACCAAAGTTTTTATACTATAATTTATTAAAATTGTTTACTGGTCGTATTTTGTCTAGTATAAAATAAACAGTATGTATTTATCTATCTGTTTAAAAATAATTCCATATTCTTTTATTTGCAGAGAAGACCAAGGATGGTTTTGAATGCCCCAAGGATCAACAGGTCGATGCTCAAGGTCTCCCAGTTGCTCACCCTAAATTCCCCCACCCTAGCGACTGCCAACGTTTCTACGTATGCTTGAATGGAGTTGAACCCCGTGACCTTGGATGCCAAGTCGGAGAAGTCTACAACGAGGAAAGCCAGAAGTGTGATGCACCTGAAAATGTGCGCGGATGGTGAGTTAGCTATCTAACTATATAATTTGTAACAGGTTAAACAAAATATTTGGAGGCATAATTGACTCAATTTAAATTTATTTAATAAATTCAAAATACTATTTATTTCATTGGCTCAAAAAACTTTTTAAAATCCTTAATGTTCTGTGCGTTGATAACAAATCGAAAGCAGCAGTCACTCTTTTAAATATACTTCTATAACCTATACCTTCTATATAGGTTGCAATGTGTCTATGTTTACTATACATATTTGAAGAACTCGTTGTTACATTATTTGATCGCGTTGGATTCTGAAATAACTCCATCGATTATGATGATAATGGTGGATTTGTTACGATTTAGAACATGAAATAGGTTTGAATTTCATTTGTAATCAAAAAAAATTTAATACATTTTATTTACACCGAGATATCGTCAAGTGTTAGTTATGTTGTCAAAAAAGATACATCAAATGAGTGTACACAGATGAAGACAGGAGAGACAGCTAGTTTTGCATCAAACCTAAATATTTCATAATATATTATTATGAAATATTAGACAATGCAATAACAGGTGTTTCTCTAATAGTTCAATGTATTTCATTTAAATATACCGTTTCATTAGGAAACAATTAAGATTTTGTAATTAATTTCATTTGTTTCTTATGCCGGACAAATATATATTGAAATGTTCTCTCTAAATAACAATTTTTTTTCTCGCAGTGAGGACTGGTACAAGGATGCTGAAGACGCCGCCCCAGGACCGAAGGCGAGGTCTTAAGCTAGTGATAAATAATATAGTTACACCTAAGACTTGATAAGTTAATATACTATAAGATAAATAAAAAAAGAAAGGATTTTTATTTCTCCTATTACTCCTCCTATGCCTCTTCTCAATATTTCATAAAACAAAAACTTAATGAAATGTTTAAAATACTAACAAAATATGAACTGAAAAGATGTTCATTAAAACTTTTAGAAACGAAATTATAGTATGTCCTATTCATAAAGAGTAGTGTCCTCGTGAACGCATCGCATCCATAAACTCAAATCGAAACATACAAATACACAAACGCACTCATGCACATACGTACTCAAACACACACACGCACTCATACATACAAGCACTAATACACACACTTACACTTATACGACACGCATGCGTGTATACCTTCATTTTTTTCTATTTTATATTTGTGTACAACGTAAAATTAGAAATTTATTTTTGAGTACGCTTAATTAAATATATTCCGTGTACACTATTTGTGTAGGCACAGGCCCCTAAAATACGGGTTTCCCTGGGTTAGGGGTCAAGATGTCACAAAAAAATATATTAATGGTACCTAAGAAATAACTATTTTGTTTTATTTTTATTATTTTGATTAACATACTGCACAACACAACATATTATATTTTTAAATATAATATGAAGTCATATCTAATGCTTATGAATATTGAACTTTTAAAAAAATATTGCATATCTGCGTATTTTGGGCACCATAATCTAGCGTGATAACGTCATTGACGAAAAATTGACGTATTTTTTTTTGTCTTATTTTAAAGAGCTTAATCACTTTAAATCATTAAAAATTGATGTTGTGAAATGGAAATGGAAAGATAATAATGGAATTAGTCCGATAACTCATCTCTATCACTTATTTCGCGCTTGCACATTCGGCTTAGATGAGAATTTTTAATTCGTGCAGTCGGTGTTCTTGGATTTATCAGAGGTTATGGCGACATAAATTAAACTTAATATATAATAATTGTCAGTACTATTTTAATATAACTTTTATAAAAACTAAGAATTTTATTTCGTTTGAAAATTAATAGCGAAATTGCCACATACATTCATTACATTAGTAAAAATCTAACTTTGAAAGCCTTAAATGTACAAATAAAATCCTTTTAGCCTCCTCACACATAACAAAGTGTTATTTTAAAATTGCAATGTTACTCCCACGTGGTTTGATAGGTACATATGAACAGGACTAGAATGACGCTAAAGAGGCTATTGGGCCTTTGTTTGTTACACCACTTTCGAATAAACGATTTTTCTTTCTTTCTTCTTCTTTCTTTCTTTGTTAATAGTTAGACTATACAATGTTATGTTACGCCAGATATTTTCGCCCGATATCCCTCAGTGCCTGAAGACCAAAGTCTTCGAACGGTGCGTGTTGTAAGTGATGACCTACGGTTCTGAGACGTGGTCGCTAACTATGGCCTCATGCGGAAGCTCAGAGTCACTCAGAGTGCGATGGAGGAGGCTATGCTCGGAATTTCTCTATGTGATTGAAACAGAAATGAAGAGATCCGTAGTAGAACCAGAGTCACCGACATAGTCCTACGAACCGCGAACCTAAAGTGGCAATGGGCGGGGCACATAGTCCGAAGGACCGATGAACGTCGGGGGTCGAAGGTGCTGGAGTGCCGACCTACCTACAGGCGGCGCAAGATCGGGCCTTGTGGACGTCATTACGTGAGACCTATCCCCAGCAATGGACGTCCATCGGTTGAAGCGACGACGACGACGACAATGTTATCTTTTTTTTATTAAATTATGACTCTGGTGTAGCGTCATATTGCGATAAACTTTGATATAGTGTAAAAAGTCCATCTTGTATTTATAGACTCATATCTTAAAAATCAAAACTTATTTGAAAGGTTTTCATTGTTATTCACATCACTTACATAATCAAAAACACAAATAATCCCAGATAAATACTTACAGTTTATAAAATGCCTCAAAAAAAACTTAACGACCTTTGACGCGACATACGCACCCTTAGTACACACGCACGTTTATATTTCTGATTACCCGAGTAAAGACAGAACTATCGTATCATGTCAAATAGTAGTTTATATGGGCATCTAAGGGATAAATAAAGTTATTATTTCAATTTAGATCATTATTAATTCACAAAACGCTTTCAGTATTATAAAATTTGGATATAAAACATGTGTATTTGTCGACAGATGTGGAATACATCTTGTCGTATATTAAAATCAGTTGAACGATTTTTTAAATCAGCGCGGACGTATGTACTTAAGAGCCCTGATATAACTATAGTAAAGAAATTATAATTAAAAGGGCCACAATGTAGCTAGCCCACAATGTAGTTTGCCAGAGCCTATTTGCTACCAAATTCCCCACTCACTCAATGAAACGTAGCAATAAAAAGTTGCTGCTTGGCCCGAATTTTTTGAGGCTATGGTACCTTCCTAGTAGTTTATAATAGTGACTAATACTGGGTTTCACTGTTCGCTGTATCACCATATTAGAGGTTTATAGAGACCCAAGACCTTAACATTGCACTAATATAGGTAAAGTAAACAAGGTTAGGATTGCTTGTATAATAACCATAAGAGGTAAGTTGCTGCATCTCGATTCAAATAGCATTTTCCAATTACAACCAAATTAAGAGTTAGCAAGTTTTTAGTATAGCTTTTAAATAGCTTCTTAAAATAGTTTGACTAAGTAAGTATTTTAATGCAATCAAAATGCTGTTATATTCTTATATTAATACATGAAGCAAAAATTGGGCGGATGAATAAGTATTTAAAATTTTACACACTTATCGAAACTAATAATATAAAGAGGAAACATTTGAGTTTATAGATGTATTTATGTAAGTATGTATGTATGCTTGTAAAGTTTTCACTCAAAAACTACTAAACCGATTTCAAAGATTGTTTCACCATTAGAAAGTTGAAAATTTTACCGAGTGATATAGTCTATATTCCTTTCTTAAAAAATAGGGATCCCTAATAAAAATGCATTAATACAACCCAAGGTGTGAAAAAATGTTCACATAAAATCTGTCTTCGATAGAACAAAAACATGTACAGTATTATAGAACAAATTAATATTTACAAAAAATAAAATAATATAAAAGCCTTAACTGCAAAATACCACATATTTTCAATAACACTTAATTTAATTTAGAAATATAACTTAAATTTAATTTTACATCCATTCAATATATTCAATAGTATTGTACTTGTAATAAACTACTTTTTATTTACCATTTTGTGAAGTTCAAATTACTTATATCTATAAAACAATAATCCACGCATCTTGCGATTAAAAAGAGTAATGTCTTTTAATGACTGCCTCATTGGTCTAGTGGTTAACATGTTCGACTACAGACATGAGGTCCTGGGTTCGAGTCCCGGGTCGGGCCAGTTCGGAATCGATATTGAGTTTTCTATTAAGATTTTCTTAATATTTGCCCGAAGTTGGGAAGTTGGCGGTGTGATCCACCCCCGTGCCTCGGAGAGCACGTTAAGCCGTCGGTCCTGCGCCTGATCCCTCTCCGGCCGTGTCGGACTATGAGAGTGAAGGAATAGAGAGTGCACTTGTGTACTATGCCTGCCAATCCGCAGTGGAGCAGCGTGGTGGGTCTATACTCTAAAAACCCTCTCTCATATGAGCGAGGAGGCCTGTGCCCAGCAGTGGGACGTTAATGGGCTGCTACTTACTTTTACTTACTAATGTCTTTTATACCATATTAAAGACTTCAACGCATTTGCATTATCAGCAGAAGTTACGGTACGAATTAATAGCGATTATGTTAATTTCACATCAAATTATAATTAATTATTTACAAATAATTAATTAAATGAAATAATTATAANAAGCAAAAATTGTGCGGATGAATAAGTATTTAATTAATTTTACACACTTATCGAAACTAATAATATAAAGAGGAAACATTTGAGTTTATAGATGCATTTATGTAAGTATGTATGTATGCTTGTAAAGTTTACACTCAAAAACTACTGAACTGATTTCAAAGATTGTTTCACCATTAGAAAGTTGAAAATTTTACCGAGTGATATAGTCTATATTCCTTTCTTGAAAAATAGGGATCCCTAATAAAAATGCATTAATACAGCCCAAGGTGTGAAAAAATGTTCACATAAAATCCGTCTTCGATAGAATAAAGATATGTACAGTATTATAGAACATATTAATTATACAAAAAATAAAATAATATAAAAGCCTTAACTGCAAAATACCACATATTTTCAATAACACTTAATTTAATTTAGAAATATAACTTTAAAATATTTAATTTTACATCCATTCAATAGTATTGTTAATAAACTACTTTTTATTTAACATTTTATGAAGTTCAAATTACTTATATCTATGAAACAATAATCCACGCATCTTGCGTTTAAAAAGAGTAATGTCTTTTATACCATATTAAAGACATCAACGCGCTTGTATTATCACCAGAAGTTACGGTACGAATTAATAGCGATTATGTTAATTTTACATCAAATTAAAATGAATTATTTACAAATAATTAATTAAATGAAATAATTATAATAGATTTGCTGTTAATATTATGTGAATAAAAGTTATATGTGAGTACTTCTACTACCTCGTTATTACGCTTTTTAAAACTAAGTAAGGAACTGCAATTAAAAAAAAAAATACCAAAATTGTGATTTTCAATAAACATCCCAAAAATAAAGTTTTAAACTATCCAACAGATCTCAATGAAATATATTTACATGCCGATGATTTTCTTAGTTTTTTTTTCCGTTGATAATGATATTTTTTATCAATTTCGTCTTTACCTCTCAATACAAAATAGATCAAGTAAACCTGTATGAATGAAATAAAGCTTTAAATTATATTTGTAGAAAGATTTTTAATGCTAATTGTACACAGAATAAGACAAAATACGTTAGTCACACTACGACTAATGCGTGGTATTTTAATAGTGCCTATTAAACGCTAATTTATATGTATTTATGTCAAAGACAATGAACTTTCATAATCTTAAGTAATAGGTTTTGTTTTTGAAATACAACCATTAACATCTCTGTGGGAGATTACTATCTTCCATCGCCTCATTATACGATCTCGTACATAAGAATGCTTGTTTAGGTATTATTGGGCTTAGAGAGAGAAATAATTGTCTCTCATAAAAATATCTTGGAATATTTGAAAGTAAGTAGCAACCCTTTAAGGACCCACTGCTGGGCACAAGTCTCCTTACTCATAGCAGAGAGTTTTTTCAATACAGACACATCACGCTGCTCCAGAATTTCTTTTGGGATACGCAGGTTTCCTCGCGATGTTGCTCTTCACCGAAAAGCACATTGATGGATTTTAAAAAACAATCAAGCACGTACGTTTCATTATTATAAATAAAAACTTACCGGAACCAGATAAGGGTTCGATCCCGCGACTCCTTCAAATGAGAATCCATGCGTCTCACCACTGGGCCATCATGACTGGGTTTTTAATTTTATCATACTGTGGTCTCACCTGATGTTAAGTGATGATACAGTCTAAGATGGATGCGCGCTAATCTGGTTAGAGACTATATACCCTTTATGGTTTCTACGTAGCACCAGAACACAAATCTCTTCCTTTGGTAACTAGCCACTGCCGAAGCCACCCACCAGTCCAGCCTTAGATAAAGTAGAAAATACAATTTCCTGAATTCGTCCTACCGGTGATAGAACCCAGGACCTTTGCTATCAAAGGCTGTCAATTTTAATGAGAGAAAACCTGTCAACCCGCAGTAGAGCAAAGTGGTGGGTCTATGCTCTAAAAACCCTCTCTCCTATGAATAAGGAGGCCCATGCCCAGCAGTGGGACATTAAAAGTTAAAAATTTTATGAGAAACGTTTATTTTACAAATTTTTATATATTTTATACTCATAGCCTTATATGCGTCACATGGTAGCATACACGACGTGGTATAGTTTTAAAGAGGTACCACAAATCATGAACTTAATGTGCATTTACGTACTACGAGCCTACTATTCCAAAACTGAAAAATAAAAATCATCTAATAATATAAGTCATTTGAAAATTATTCAGACTAAACGTAAAGTTTCATTAACACTGTTTATTTCTTTATAATAACTTGTACAATCATAAAGCACGATAATCTGATATATGATTATTTACCTCCTTTGATATCTGCAAGAAATCGTACCGCTACGAAAATTTTTGCTTGGCAGCACGTTTTTGCTGGTTGTATGGTAGCTAGCCACGGCCGAAACCTTCCAACAGTTAAAAATCAGATAAATTCAGGTCCCCTGCAAGTGAAGTATGAACTTGCACCAATGCACCAGTGAGGCCGTCAAAGTATTAGTAATTCAGTTGGCACTTATAATGGTGAGTAATAAACGGAAGCAGGTAAATATGTGCGCCATTTATAACCTTACGGTATATATAGTATTAAGGAGAATATTTTTATGTAAAAAACACGTCACTATTACTAGAATTGTAATTTTTATAAGAATCCTTGAGGCAGTCTTGGAATATGATCAAACAAATACTAGTTCGAGGTTTCAAACAAAAGCTTAGGCAGTTTACAGAAAATATTTTGTTATATTAGATTGACCGTTAACTGATTTTAAATTATCCCTTAGATTATCCATGTCGATCACTAGTTGACGTAATTTATCGTTGAAGATTGTTGGCTACTAGGCGACATAGGTCAATAGTTCTGTTGTGACTCAGGCAATCAGAAATATAATCCCTTTTTTAAAAGTCATAATGTGTATTGTCTTTTTCGCTTCACAGTAAATACAAAAATAAATCAATTACAAAGTGACCGTTACTAACGGTGCGTGTGTCTATTTAATTTTATAAACTGTGAATATTTATTAGTGATAATTTATGTTTTGTATTGTATAAGTCATGTGAATAACAATGAAAACCCTTAACGTAAGTTTTAGTTTTTAGGATATGAGCCTATCGTTACACCAGAGTCTTAGTTTAATAAACAAAAGATAACATTGTATAGTTTAATTATCAGCAAACATGAAAATCAAAACATCTGGTAGTCTTTCATAAACATTTAAGCCCCAAGAACCACTTTAGTGTCATTTAAACCGCGGGGCAATAGACGCAAAAACGTCCTTGCGGGGCGACGGTTAGTTCCGTTAAAATTGCGGGCAATTTACTGGGATCAAAAACATAATTCATAATCAAAAGATTAGAGAAATTGTGAGAACAAGTGTTATAAACGGTAGTAGGTTTAAGGCATTGGATAGGAAATGTATCTCTTTTCATTCAGTTAGAAATTATACTAAATCTTTAAAAGTGACTTTCATTAATTAGGTGATATATGGGTAATTGAAAGGATTCCTGACTCTCATGTAATAGATATGAGGTTTCTCGAAACGTTCCCTACCCTATCAGTAATAAAAGACCTTACGTAATATGGTGTGAAATATTTAGTATACAATTGAAGATAAATATAAAAATCACACTGTTCTATTAGAACTCTAATATAACAGACTATTAAGTAATTATTGAACATTTCTTTCAAAAAGTGTATTATATACAAGGAAATGAAATAATGTAACATAACTGTTTAAGCCTAGACATTAATATTATAATCCGACTAAGGTTATATAGACATTGTTTTTGTTTAAACAAAGCTACGATTCTAGACAATGAGTAATATCTTTAACAACTAATCAATAGCTTGTATCAATGTTTCACCCACTTTCATATCAAAGTTAACAAATAAACTGGTTTACAGCACGTCTGTTGTAATCTCTATAGTAAGATTTATTTAATTAGCTGTTAAATTTTAACATGTAACACGTATTTGATCGCATTACACGGTGAGTTGTTGCGTGAAATTCTTAGGTTTTAGCTATTTAGCCAAACTAGACTCAGGAAAAAAAAAACTTATGTATACTAATATTACACTATCAGTTCGTTATAGTTTTGAAACGCATGTCAAAATCAAAATTTTTTTGGCATCAATCGTCATTACTCTGTCCGTTTGTAATGGGCAGAGTAATGACAGTGTTTGCTTTATGACAGTGACAGTGTTTGGCTTGGAAAGTTTATTCTACTGAGAAGAAACCTCCACAAAACTTAATAAATACGACTTCTTAAATCAGTAGCATTTCTATTTTATAGCTTTATTCACTCTTAGTATATGTGTGGATATTGTATATATATGTAATATATGTAGTATTATGTATATATAGCATCCAAAATGTACTAATTTTTAAAACCCCATTTTCTTTTCCTTTGTGTATTTTTTTCCCCTCAAAAATATCTAACTGTTCTTTTTGAATAACTCTTGTCGCCAAAGGTTAAATTTACATAATTTGTTTCTTTGTGTATTCAAAATCACAATCAAAAATCAAAAATATCTTTATTCAAGTATGCATATTACAGCACTTTTGAATCGTCAAATTATATATTTTTTTCACACTGATTCTAATATACGTCTGATGATGGTACTCAGGAATGGCTTCAAATCTAAAGTTACGAGGATTCCTTCGTGCCCTGATCCGAGAAGAACCCACAAAAACTCATTTTTATCGAGATTACAGTCTCACAGGAGAAGTCTACTTCCGCCCAACATCTCTCACTTGAGAACATCGCGCCTACAATGCTCTCAAGCGAGAGTTCCCTACCGAACATCGCCACCAAGCGGTGCCACTGAGGTCCTCGTCGTCGTCGTCGTCGTCGTCGCTTCAACCGATGGACGTCCACTGCTGGACATAGGTCTCACGTAATGATGTCCACATGGCCCGATCTTGCGCCGCCTGGCTCCAGCGGCTACCGGCGACCCTCTTTATGTCGTCGGTCCACCTTGTGGGGGGTCTCCCTACACTGCGCCGCCCGGTGCGGGGTCGCCACTCCAGCACCTTCGGGCCCCAACGTCCATCGGTCCGTCGGACTATGTGCCCCGCCCATTGCCACTTCAGGTTCGCGATTCGTAGGGCTATGTCGGTGACTTTGGTTCTGCTACGGATCTCCTCATTTCTGATTTGATCGCGTAGAGAAACTCCGAGCATAGCCCTCTCCATCGCACGCTGAGTGACTCTGAGCTTTCGAATGAGGCCCATAGTCAGCGACCACGTTTCGGAGCCGTAGGTCATCACTGGCAACACGCACTGTTCGAAGAGCTTCGTCTTCAGGCACTGAGGGATATCGGACGAAAATATCTGGCGTAGTTTCCCGAACGCTGCCCAACCGAGCTGGATTCGGCGGTTTACCTCTTTGTCGAAATTGGACCTACCTAGTTGGACTATGTGTCCCAGGTATGTATATTCGTCTACAATTTCGAGTGCGGAGTTCTCAACGATGACTGGGTGGAGCGGAACATGGATATTGGACATAACTTTCGTCTTATCCATGTTCATTTTTAGGCCCACCTGTCGAGAAGCTCTGCTGAGGTCATCGAGCATTGCATTGAGATCTTCCAGACTGAGGTCCTCAGTCTGCGCATTCTACCACAGTGTGATGTGCTGAGTCGATATCTGCACCACACTCGTGGCAAGCAAGTGACTCCTCTCAACCAATTTAGTGCAGTAACTTTCCCAATCAGCCTTGTCCAGTCAGGACCTGCACCAGTCTGAAGGAAAGCGTCCCGTGCCCCACGGGAATTCCATTGCTTCAGGTGAGGAAGGATCGCCTCCACAGTAGCCACGCCCGCTACTGGGGACTTTAACTTACAAAGTATATATAAAGGAGTAATCGCTAAGTTTCTTGCGGGTTTATTGTCAATGGAAACAATTTTCCGTACCGGTGGTAGATTTGTTACCTATGGACAGATTAATGACAACCCTAAAGTGTTTTTAGCTTACTCGAATAAAGAATATTATGATTTGAAAAAAGTCTGAATTGAAGGGTTTTTAAGATTTTCAAAGTCTACTTGAATCTCTATGCAAATGAATCTATCGAAACTATATTACCCATGTTTCATAGAACTGATTACATAATTAATATAGTTAGTTACACCGTACAATAACTTACTCCGACACAAAGCATTAGATAACAGTGTAATGCCTTAGAAAGTTCATTACATATTTCAAGAAACATTTAACATAACCTGATTTACTTATTTTAAAATTTTGTAGAAATTATTACACTTGCTTTTTAGATATTTCGTAGATTGTTTATTACCGCGACCTACCACGTATATTATTTACAGTTTTCCATAAAAAAATACATTGACTTAAATCGGTTCAAAAGCGACCTAATATGTATTTTTTTTTATGATATTACGTATCTTTTTTTGTATTGCTGACAGGTTAGCTTTTGATTTTATTTTCACTTTATAATAAGTGATGACACAGTCTTAGATAGACGCGCTGATAAGATATAATTGAATGCAGATCTTTTGAATGGTTGTAAATCTTAGTTGGTAGCAACTATACTTGAAGCCGTCCAGCAATTTGAAGTCAAATAAATTATATAATGTTATTTCCTAAATTTGCTCTACAGCAAATTGATTCCAGAACTTCTACTTGCCAAGCAAGTATTTGAAACATTGCACCAGCGAGGTCATCATATCTATTAGTGGAGTGCTGGTGTTGTTAGTATTATAATATCACAATGAATCAAACTCGACTGAGTTTTTTGTGGGCTCTTCTTAGAACCCTCGTATCTTTCGATTATAAGTCGTTGTTTTATACCATCATCAGTCGTACAGAATTAGTGTGTAGGGAAAAAAATATTTATGTGACGTTTCAATAATGCTGTAATAGGCCTACTTAAATAAAGATTTTTCGACCTTGACTTTGAAAACTGATCTTTAAACACGAAAAAGATATATAATAAGTTTCAGATAAATTCTGGTGAAATTATTTATAAGTCTATCGTCGTATCCAACATATTTGTTGATCACTTTACAGGTGCTTTGACATTGATATTTATATAATAGACACATGTATAATTTTTAGTCATCATGAAGTAGTGGTTAGACGTCTTGACAGATAAGATTCAACCCCGAGACTCATTCAGTCAGTCTCGGGTTTGAATCTTATATGTTCATTAAGTTCTGCTAATGAAAGTGCCTACTTGTTGTTTCGAATTCGTCGTTTATTGTGCTTTACAGTGACGGAAAACATTCTGAAGAAATCATCTAGGAGGAGTGAGCTTTCTTTTATGAGTGAGGAGGCCTGTGCTCAACAGTGAGACGTTAATAGGCTACTTAATTTAAAATAAATGGAGTTTGTCTAATAACACTGCACAATTTTGAAATGAAACTGCTTTAGGTGCATGAGGGTATCATTTTAAATGAAACTCGTGATTTGAGTCACGAAGATGTGCAGCGTTTTTTATGCTAACTCGTTTGAAGGTTAGCTAGTTTTAATATTTTCAAATAACATGTGGCATTTTAATTTTCCACGCGTCATTTAATAATTTAATATACTATTTATCATAAAATATAAAATAGGAATATTTCATGAATTATCTTATCTAAATCTTAAATTAAAAAAACAAAATATTGACAAATTTCTAATATTGACAAAAAATTATTTGAGATTTCAATAAATTATTTGTATATTCTTTCGACACTTTTAATATTTTGAAAACAATTAAATCCCTAACAGACCTTTTTCCCACCGTCTAATTTCGGAAATCTAAAGTTTTAAATTTGTGTAAATAAAAACAACACTTAAAAATTAGTTTACTAAAGAAATTTCACTTCTGACATATGTACTTTGTACGCACGCACTTTTTTTTTATTACTAACTGAACATATAACCCGCATTATGGTCTAATATAATGCTGTAGTAGTAATCTATATATATAAAAGTGATATCCAGGTATCTATTGACTCATCACGATATCTCTGGAACCAAAAGGCGTAAAGACTTGAATTTTGGTAGGAATATTCCTTTTGCCGAGTAGAGGTCAGCTAAGAACGGATTTTAAGAAATTTTACCCGAAAGAGGGGTTGCGGGGGTGTTAATTAAAAAAACAATTCAAACTTCATATTTGCGAACTATATCTGTTGTGGTTTGTAAAACTTGGTTAAGATTTTTTTTCGACAGAATGAAACCTATTAAAAGTAAATATTTAGGAATTTCTACCCTCAAATGTCAGTGTGGGTATGTTTCTTATTTATAAAATTCTACCAAAAAAATCATTCCACGCAGACGAATTCGTGGGTTAAGCTAGTATTTAACATAGTGCTTCATTGCATTGCATCGAAATTGAATAATTTCCAGGGACAGTTTAGAAAAGACTCTTTGCATTTCCTCTGGTTCTAGAAGTCGGAAGCAGTGAAGTTTAAATGGAGTTCGTCATTTACTAGCTTATTTCTACACTTCGTCCCTTCTATAAAACAATGATTGATGAAAATTGCGATAATAAACACTGTAATTCGAGATTTTTATGCATTAATTACATATATGTTGATCAGAATATGGTTTTGGCTTTGTAATGATGAACTTGTTTTTTGCCCCCGCAGAGATCCTGTCTAGTTGCCTTTCACTAGCAGTGAACTACATTTGTTCGCAACAGGGCTTGTGTAAATGGTTTGAAATAAATTGTGCGACACCAAATAATTATTTCGCAACTTTTTCTCTCAACAAACATCTACATATTACTGCTTTAAACTATTTTAATTTTTTTATAAAACTCAAAAGAATATTAGCTCTAGATTATTATTGCTTTAAAGATCAATCATATTTATTTTATGATACATTAAGGTCATAATGTAATAAGGTAATGATCGTTACGCAAATTATATTATGCAAGAGTGAACATTTTATGAACAAATAATGAATCGTATCCAAAAATCGAAAGAGCTTATTAAGAAACTATATTCGCTCTGAATTCCAGCTTTTTGAAATGTACGTAATAAATATACTCGGGCAAACGTTCACCAGATTTTATATTATTCTTGCTGCTCATAGATATTTACGAGAAGCAGATTAAAAAGATGCTGCTTTTTCTGTCGGCTTTCAAGCCTTTTTCCATCGGTAACGGGCCGGTAACGGATGCGGTGTCCCTTGCTCAACAACGAGAGGACGCGCGAGGTGGTTGGTGGCTTGTCAGATGCTCCAAGTAAGCCACCTTCACAGTAAATTTTTGGGATCAATTAGACTGGGTGGGGCCTAAACGGGCAGATCGCTGGTGGGGTTGCGAATGTCTGACAATCGCGTTCTCATGACCCCATTACCGAGTGATGTAGGAGCACCGGTGGGTTTTACCCGGCATAACCTGGAACATCCTCCCGAGTATTCCAGGTATCCACGACGATTTCCTAGCGTAAAAAAAGAAATCCAATAATAAGATGTGACTGAGCTTTGAAAGAGAGGTCTATTAATGAATGACTAATCCAGAACTCTAACACACTACAAAATATAAAAATCTATAGTACTAAATAAATATGGATAGCATGTTTATAATTTGAAATTAACAGCTTTTCACTAAATGGATAGGAATATATATAAGGTACTTACAACTGAACTGCCTCATTGGTCTAGTGGTTAGCATGTTCGACTACAGACATGAGGTCCTGGGTTCGAGACCTGGGACGGGCCAATTTAAAATCGATATCGAGTTTTCTATTAAGATTTTATCAATATTTGCCCGAAGTTGAAGGGGCGATGGGAAGCTGGCGATGTGCTACACCCCTGTGCCTTTGAGGGCACGTTAAGCCACTTATACAGAGTGTACTTGTGTGCTATGCCTGCTAATTCGCAGTGGAGCAGCGTGGTGGGTCAATGCTCTAAACACCTTCTCTCATACGAGTGAGGAGGCCTATGCCCAGCAGTGGGACGTTAATGGACCGCTAGTTATCTTTTTTTACTCCTCTGCCTCCGTCTGTATGTTTATTTCCGCTCATCTCTGAAACGGCTGAAATTATTATAACGGGATTTTTACTAGAAGATAACTCATGTTGTAAGGAGTTAAACTTGTCACGTTTATTTCACAAAAGGCATTTTAAATTACGCGGGTACTACCACAGAGAATTGCTAGTTAAAAAGTTTCTTTTTCGTGAAATCCTATATTTAATAAGAAGAAGAATTTTCTAAACTAATCTTTGTTTTCAACCGAGAGACCAATGAAGATGATTCTTTTGAAAAGAGCTTTTTGAGACAACTTGAATAATTAAAGAATATTTTATAACATTCTCCTTTAACAAATTATAGCTATTACTTAAATAATAATTAAATTAAATTATTTAATAGATTTCTTGTCCTTCTCATTCATAGTTTTACTTGAGTTTTGACTCTATTGAACTTACAAAAATTGACTAAAATTACGATCGACGGCCTGGGTTTTTTTTATTATTATTTAACAGTTTCAATTAAACTTTCAGTATTTTATCAGTTAAAAAAACAAACACTTTTTTTTTAATTTCAACTGTTAAAAAATGCTTACATTTTAGATATTATGTCCAACGAATTTTATATTATTATACGATTAGAAATATTTACGGCTGTGTTTTTTATTTTAATGTACTTAATTAATTGCTCTACATGATACTTTGTAGTGGAACTAATACCTTGATTATATTAAAAGTGTCGAAAATTAATACAAATAATTTTTTAAAATGTCAAATGAAAATCTATAATATAAAAATGTGTTGGCAAGCGCATAACTCAACAACGCCTGGGTCGATTTTGACAATTCTTTATTTTAAATGTTCGTTGAAGTCCAAGGATGGTTTCTACAGCGATAAAAATTCGAATAATTGCAAGGGTAAACCCTAAAACAGCCCTTTTCTGTTTCCCATACAAACGTTTTCTAACCAAAATGTGGAGTCAATTTGACCTTTATTGCTATTCAATAAAGTTCATAATAAATTACAAGTACTCACTGTTGTCTAAGCAATGTAGGTGTGTTCCTAACGAGTTAATTTGCACTTTATTACCGCTGCACAAAGTTCAAAATCAATTGAATAGTCACAATCCGACCAAATTGAATAGCCACAAAAATGTACGAGCTATAGATATTTAGTACTGCTGTAATATCATTTCGACAATCATTCGTAGAACTGAAATCTGCCATATTCCAAATCTTTATCACAGAAGGAAGTCTGTCGGGTCTGCTAGTTGTAAATAAAAATGCCACGTGTTTTTGTCAATATTAGAAATTACCTTTTTGAATTTAAAATTTACAAATCATGAAATATTTTTATTTTATATTTTATGTTTCTCTTAGAGATAAATTTAATCAATTCTCACAGTACCGTCGCAATATATATTAAATAATATCTTATATATCCGTGATAATATACATTTATTCAGTAAGAAAAGTTAAATACACAATTTTAATACAAGAAATAAAAACAAACTTGTAATTCCATATTTAAGAGTGAAGAAAGTTCAGAAATCATTTGTCGGGTTGAGCATACGCATATTTAATAAGATACCTCAATCAGTTTTGGATTTGCCTCCGCATAGTTTTAAGAAATATGTCAAAAACATCCTTTTACAAAAGGCATATTATAATGTTGAGGATTATTTAAGCGATAGAAATGTTTGGATTTGATTCCAGTTGCTCACAGAAGCAATATATTACACATTGTAGCATACAAAACTATCTTTAAAAGAGTAACCGTTGAGTTTCTTGCCGGTTTCTTCTCAGCGGATTCAACTTTCCGAACAGGCGGTAGATTTGTTACCAACGGACAGACTACTGACGATTCAAAAGTGCTTTTTGAGCCTACTTGAATAAAGAATATTTTGATTTCGATTTTGATTATGAAAAATAGTATATTAAATGACGAGTGGTAAATTAAAATGTTACATGTTATTTGTAATTATTAAAACTATCTAACCTTTTAAGGAATTAAAATAAAATACGCTGCAGATGTTCAAGAGGCTAATCACACGTATAATCCGTAAAAACATTTACTATGATTTTTAAAGAAGTTTCACTTCAAAAACAAAGTTAGCTATTATTATTTATGCAGGAATCAACCGTTTACGGCTCTTGTTGAATAGTTTGTTGAGAACAGGCGAAATCGTGAGCATAACACATGCAAGGCCAAATCCTGTGTCTAGTATTTTAGTAAAGCTGAATCTACATAGCAATTTGACACTAAGTATTGACTGTCTTGTATACAAACAAAATTCCTACACAATTTAACACGAGTTTCTTTAACATTATATAGAATAGAAATCTTTAAAACTTTTGAATAAGTTTACTCAATATAAATTTAATTAAAGGATTAGTATTTGAAAGAAGAAAACAGTAACCACCATCCAGTGCAATAAAAAATATAACTAAATAAAATTGTAGTGTCTGTTTGTAATTTAAAATAAACAACTATCAAAAATAACCTTTTTAAATTTTTCTCTGTCTGTCTGTCCGTAAGGGTTAATCTCTAAAACTCATGTCATTCAATTTGAATGGGCTACTTTTATTAACAAAAGGAATCCGAATTTACGCAATTATTAGTTGAATATAAAAATTGCATCAGTCTTTATGTTAGTAAGCAAAAATCATAATAAAGGTAAGCAACAGCCTTTTAATGTTTCACTGTTGGGCACAGGCTTTCCCACTCATAGAAGAGGGCTTTTAGAGCATAGATCCACCAGGTTGCTCCATTGCGGATTGGCAGGCATAGTATACAAGTGTGCTCTCTTGGTTCGATGTGACAGCAATTTGAAATGACTGGAGAGAGATCAGATGCAGGACCGACTTATGATACCGAATGAATAAAAGAATGATTTAAAATAAAACTCAATATCGATATGTGAATTCGCCCGATCCTGTATTTGAACCCAGGACCTCATGTCTGTAGTCGCACATAATGACATGTAGACCAATGAAGCAGTTATAAGATATTAACGACTAAGATTTTTGTATAACAACGTGTTTACTGCATACAGCAAATCCCATAAATATTCAATACGTACTAAGAATTCGTTCAAGTTTCTTTCACTCATACACCCTATAATATGACCTAGATATAGTACATGTACCTGAATCTTACGTCAAGCAATTTTCAAGGATAAATTATGCCTTATACACTAAGCCTAAGACCAGTTCTGAACTGGCATTCGATTACTCAACCTTAATTGTTGTTACTAAGTTGCTTAATTTTGTGATATCAGAGGTTAATATCTACACAGCAATCACAGTTAATTTCTTGAACAAAAAGTGATTTCAAAGAGGTTACTCATTACAATAATATCCGCCTGTCATGTACTGATAATTGGCAACATAAAGTATTACGAGGGAGAATTTATTGAATGAACTCTTGCCAAGGCGACTATCGATCACAGATCGAAGCCGCATATATTTTATTTAACAAAGGGCGTTGCATTTATTTACCTATTGTTTATCAATATATAAAAATTCCCTTTTGCAGTAAGGTAAGATATAATATTAATAGCTTGGTTCCTACTTAAACCCATGATCGAGAGAGGGAGAATTGTTTACTCCGTGAATCCTCACTCCAACTCATTCATGACACCAGGAAAAAATGCGAAAGATATGCCTCTCTGTTCTTGCATTTCATACGTGAATGCCATTTCATGAAGGATAACACGTAGGAAATGGAGAAACAAACGCATATCTTTCTTGGTTTTATATCTTTGTTTAAAATATGATGCGAAACTTGAACACCTGATGTCTCACTCATGGATTATGAGATTAACACTGGCTTTTTTGGACTGGAAAATGTCTTTACGCACCCCGATGAAACAATTTTTTCAATTGGGATTTTGGGACTCGCAGATAACAGATGACGCACTAAAACCCAGCGGATCATTTGTCATGCATAAGTGAGATCACTAGAGGTTCCCTTACTGCATTCCACTCTAGTAACCCGGATGACTATAGGGTGAAGCATGAAGCGCATACATGTGACACAGCCACGTCCGACGACGAATCGGGGCTGAAGCCCATGCTCACTTTGCCTCTAATTAGCCTCCTTCAGCGAGATGACGGTTTCGCAGGCAACCACCCTCATCCCAACTTCACTTGTAAGCATTACACCTATTACGCTCTCCAGTGAAAGATCTCCTCTAACCAGCGACAGCAAAAGAGGTGCCGCTGGAGTGCCCACTCTGGACAAGTTCCAAACTCCTGGTCGGTCGTTAATTGGTGTTTATGCATAAACTAAACGTTAAAAAAGAGACAGAACAAGTTTCATTACAATTTATGTCTTTAAGTCTGAATTCAGCTGGCTTAATCTTGATAACCATTTTCATCCCTTCCTCACTTAATTCAAACCCTTTTTAATTTCTTTCATGTTCATAATCGTATATTTACAATTCTTATTTATTATTTACATTATGTGTCGGAGAATAAGTGAAAGAACGGAGAAGCATAAAGCACAGGGGCGTAGGGTTCTCCGCCGACATCGTTATTTATTGGATCCATTATTTAATTTCTTATTCTGTGGGCGTTCGTGGGTAAAGTTGGTGCAATCAAACACTTTGTTAATTAACTCGGATTATAATGTTCAATCACTTAATGTTTCCGATATCAATTTACACAAACTCATTAACAATAATAGCTAGGAACGCGACAGTTTCAATAGTCGACCACTCCGGCGGACCGCCACTCGAGAACTGCCGAGAGACGGGCTAGACTGCCACTTATTGACTCTTCCCCCAAGCCGATACACAGATGGCGCCAGCGTTCCACAGACTATTAAACACGGACCAGCGATCCACAGACTCTTGCACTCCAACATATAATGTCGTCTCTCGGCAGTTCTCGAGTGTATACCATATCATTATTAAATGATATTTAATGAAAGGCCGTTTGAAATCTGTAAAATACTTTTTAAATTATAAAAGAAGTTATTATATAAGAAACACCTTTCAAAAGATATAACGAATTTAAAAATGTCAATCCTACTTAGTAGACTTTAAATAGCATCGAGATCGGTATATACGTGGGTGAAACCGCGGGGCACTGCTAGTTTATATATATAAGTATTAGGTGATATGAGACTCATGGAAAAAGCGTTAAGCTTTAAATATTGCAATTTAATAACCTGCTTTAACTTGTGCAGTTTTTATCGGTGGATTATTGCTAAGTGATTAGATTGTAATGGATTTCCGTAAACTAATTAGTAAGTCTACCAAGAATTTCGATAATTTCAACAAGTTTTTCAAGCCGATAACCTTCCAATGCTATATCATAGATCCGTCAATACCTTTTTATGTTACAAAAGCAATTTTGAAAATAAATATCTTTATATATTGTATAATTAACTTACGTAAAAGGTTGAAAGGTTTCCTTTTATGTAACAGTTTTGTGAAGTTCATACTAATTTATTTTATCTAGTACTTCATTTCAAAAGAGTTGTGGTATGACAAGATTTCAAAAAATTGCATGACTTTTTTAAAGTATCGCTACATTTATCTAACTACTTCCACAATCTTTTAAAAAAAATGAAACCTAACGCATTATATAATGAAACAACACGCTCAAAATTTCATTTCACATGTATCCTGCAATTTTTTTGTTTTACAACAATTTATGTAAGACTTTATAAAATGTATCGCCACCACGCAACGTTATCGATTGAAACAACTAATTATGTAGTTGAAAAATCGCAATATCATTACCTAATTTTTGGCAGCATGTACGTAATTCTTTTATTTGTATCACTTGTGTTATTAATTAGTCTTGCTATATTTATTAAAAAAGTTACATAATAGTATTCAGCTGATGTATGCAAATTTGTTGCGTAATAGTTATAAAAGCACGTAAAATAAAACATGGCCTGTTTCAAAAATTAACAGCCTACATAATGTTATAAAAATTGTTACATAAAAACCAGGTTTAAAGCATTCAACACGTTTTCATATAAAAATAAATATAAATGGGTATTTATTTAGATAACAACACAGACAAAATTGCTTATAAATATATAATAATTAGTGTTTAGATAACCTGTAACATTAATTGTTAGGAAAGCTAAATTGTTAGAAATTTAAAAAAGAACTAGTGAAAAGCTATCTCTTTCAATGACGACTATTTAATATTGTTTTATTTGTAAAATATATGTTGTTGTGTGTATCTGTTTATAATTATACGTGATTGTATTTGTATAAATTAGTGTATAGGTATAATTTCTTAACAAAATCTTCCTAACCTTAAGCCAACTAGGCTTAGACAAGGTAGCCTTTTTGTATCATTTACTTAAAATTATGTATTGTATGTGGTCCTATATCGTCTGTGGTGTACCATAAAGTGTATTCTCTCTCTCTCTGTAACTACAGTACAATGTAGTATAAAAGTAAGTAAGTAACAGCCCATTAACATCCCACTGCTGGGCACAGGCCTCCTCATTCCGAGGAGCGAGGGTTTTTAGAGCATAGCTCTATTCCTTCACTCTCATAGTAAGATGTGAAGAGAATTCGACACGACCGGAGAGAGATCTGGCGCAGGACCGCCGGCTTAACGTCCTCTCCAAGGCACGAGAGTGGATCACACCGCCAACTTCCCAACTTCGGGTAAATATCGAACCCAAGACCTCATGTCTGTAGTCGAACATGCTAACCACTAGACCAATGAGGCAGTTCAATTGCAGTTCGAGGCAGAAAAAAACCCTCGCCCCTCGGAGTCAGGAGACCTGTTCCCAGCAGTGGGACGTTAAAAGGGCTGCTACTTACGTACTTCCTCACTAATTGTCATTAAAACATTAAAGGCATTGAAAATTAAAACAAATAATTTATTGAAATCTCATGTAAAAATGCCACGTGTTTTTTGTCAATATTAGAAATTATTAATTACATTATATTATAAAAATATAGTATATTAAATTATTAAATGACGAGTGGCAAATTAAAATCCCACATGTTATTTGCAAATATTAAAACAACCTAACTTTCAAACGATTTAGCAAAATAAACGCTGCACACTTTCTTGACGCTAATCACGCGTTTCATCCGTTAAAATTTTACCCTCATGCACCTAAAGAAGTTTCACTTCATAAATCTCTACAAATAGAGTCCGTCTCCATTGTGATCCCAACTAATAGTAAATGATGATGCAGTCTAATATGGAAGCGCATTAATTCGGTAAGAGGTAATTTATCTCTCTGATTTCTACACAGCATCGTTCCTGAACACAGTCGCTTGCTTGGTATTATATCTTTGCCTCCTACTAGTCCAGGCTCAGACAAATTTGAAAGTATGACTTCCTAAATTTGCCCCGCCGAGGATCGAACCCGGAACCTAACACAACGAGGCCGACAAATATTTACTTTTGCGTTCGCGTCAAGAGAACAAATAGCAATCAATAAATCTTATGAATTCCCTAAAAATACTTATAGCAACCAATAAATTCGTCCTTAAGCATATTGTGAATAATTCATATGAAGTGAATAATAAAACGATGACAAAAGGCCACACTTTCAAAGCCTTCGAAAGGCCGAAAACGCGCTTCCTTGTACGAAGGCAAGTATGTGTATTCATACATCATCTTAGTCATTAAAATACTTGAACAAGTGCAATAAAATTTAATACAAGTGTCATTTAAGGTAGAAGTTTTGGTAATTGAAAAACATTTAAGCAAATATAATTCGCTTTTAAACTATAATAAAATTTATTTTACTCTGTTTTTACAAATTACCGAATATCCAAGATGCTGGGAATCAATTTAGATAGGATTTTTTTGATGGGAATTGACTAAAATTCACTTCAGTCAGAGCGTAACATATAATATTTATTCTATACTTTTCAATGTACACCATGCAAAAAGTGACTAAAGTATAATGGACTCACAGGTAATAAAAAGAAAATGTACAAAAATATAATCTTATTAGCGATTTCTTCCAGACAACCTTAAGTAAAATAAAAATCGTATTGTAATATACAGTTAAGATCATATTATAAATACAGATTTAGTTTATAGAAAGGTATAAGCATCATTGTTTCCTTTGTTTTCATTATCAATAGTTATTTTATTTTTATTAACTGTCAGAAATTGAGCTAATTTTTAAAATTATCTTTGACTTTTTATTCTTTGTTATTAAGAAAAAGTTTGTATGGGTTAAGAATGAATTACTCATCAAATATTTACTCTACGCTGATGATCAAGTAATACTTGCATCATCTGCTAATGAGCTACAGGAGACGGTAAATATTATGAATAAAGCTTTGAAAGGGAAAGGAATGAAAGTGAATGTAAACAAAACAAAAGTCATGCTTTTTGAAAGAGATTAATCTATGATCAATGGCAATATTTTGATAGATGGGGAACAAGTGGAAGAAGTGAAGGAATTTATATTTGGGATATAAATTTACAAAAGATGGTCTATGTTAAAGTGATATTGAAAGGAGAGTGAAGCAGGGAATATGGTAAATGGCGCCCTGCACGCCTTTATGATTGGCCAGATGATGTCTCAAAGGGCCAGAATGGCTGTGAATGCAGGAGTGTTGGTGCCAACACTTATGTATGGTAGTGAAGAATCACAAACTAAAATAAATGCGGTAGAGATGAGAGCGTTGATAAGTGTGAGTGGATTGAAACTGAGTGACAAAGTAAGAAATAGTGTGATAAGAGAACGTTGTGGTATAAAAGACGATGTAGTGACTAAAATTGGGAAAGGTATGCTTAGATGGTATTTGGCGCGTACAGAGAATGAATGAAAGGAGACTGACAAAGGATTCATGAGTTAAGAGTAAATGCGAAAGTCGGAAGTGTAAGATCAAGGCGAACGTTTCTAGACCAAATCCAGGACATTTTAAATAAGGACCAGGTCAAGAGTACTCTAAACTGACGAACTTGTATGAAAGGTTTAATGAGAATGAAAGAAGCGAAGGACATATGCAAGGGTCGTGGCAAGTGGAAGGACGTGCCCTCTGCCTACCCCTATGGGATTGAGGCGTGATGCTATACACATATATATATATATATATATATATATATATATATATATATATATGTATTTTTTTCTTGATAACACTGGAGCTATTTAAGTAGCTGATATCTAACACTATTAAGCGTAGAAAATACATTTTTAAATTGGAAATTTTTAAATGAACGGGAAATTCTGTGCATGTTATTAGTATCACATTGTTTTAACATATTAAATTGTGGCTGGATTGCAGTTTATTATGGGTTCTTAGTTCGTAGCTTTAGATTATTAGTAGTCTTTAACATCATCCTGTAGATAATTAAAAATTCTGTATTTGACAGTTCAAAAGTGCTGTAGAATAAGGAATTTCTCATTTAATTAAAAACACAAAACGTTTACAATATAACAAGTATAATATTTTAATAACTGATTATTAATGTCTTTAGTAATCGTTTTAATAAACATAAAATAAAATACAAAATGATCCATTGAGGAGCTTGTTCTTCAAAATTTGTTATTCAAACGATGTGGTTTGGAAAAAAAATCAAATATATCATATTTGATTGTTTATAATAAAGGATATAACAATTGTATGCGATTCAATTCACTATAAGTTATCTTTCAACATTAAATAATTGAAACTCTTTCTGAGAACCGTACTCTAATAATAAATAACATAGTGTGATTGAATTCCATTAGTTCAAAGCCCCTATGAATTGTCCCATAAAAAGCAGAATTCTATCAAAGTTGAATAAAAAATATATAACACCGTTTGTTACCAAAGTAAGTTATATAGAACGGAATACAAAAGAAGTCAATAGCTTATTGGAAATGTCGACTCTGGTTGTGTTAACTTTGTGCTTTCACAGAATCGTTAATGTTAGAGCACACGAGGTTCTAATATCAACTCTAGTTCTAATAACATAAGAATTAAATGTCTTATTTTATTTTAAACTGAATCATATTAAACTGTATAGTAGTTCCGATGATATGCCATTAATAAACAAAGCATGCACAGTCTGTAGGAAATCGATTGTTGACTTCTTGAAATTTTCTAATCAATTTACTTATGTCTGCAAAGTAAATCGTTTTAAATTATTTTAATAACATAACAACAAATAATGTGTAATGCATTCACACTTGGTTTTGACTCATGTGATATTGATTGGATATTAAAAGTTTTAGTCTAAATTTCAAGTGTGTGAGTATAAAATTATTGATTAAAAACTTAATAATTTTATAGATTGTGTAATCTACTCAAAAAAATTGTTAGTTCACATTGTTATAGCAAAAGGTGTATATCAATATGGAGTTTTCTATTAAGATTTTTTAAATATTTGCCTGAAGTTGGGAGGTTACCGGTGTGATCCACCCCCGTGCCTCGGAGAGCACGTTAAGCCGTCGGTCCTGCGCCTGATCTCTCTCCGGTTGTATCGGATTCCCGTCACATCGGACTATAACAGTGAAAGAATAGAGATTGCACTTGTGTACTATGCCTGACAATCCGCAGTGGAGCAGCGTGGTAGGTCTATGCTCTAAAAAACCCTCGCTCCTCGGTATTGAGGAGGCCTGTGCCCAGCAGTGGGACTTTTTTAATAAATAAAAAATATAATTATTCAGTACAGCTTTTCTCTGACCTTCATCAGAAATTTTTAATCATCAAGGGGACGGTTTTTCTGAGTGAAATTAAAACACACGCGTTGCATTCGCGGAAGATGATGTAATTAAAATATTTATTGCATCGAAACGTGTTTCTAATCTATAGATCTCCAAAGGATAAACTTTTACGTTTAAATTCACCTTCGAATTTTGTACTATAATTAAAGGATATATTGATAAAAATACCTTACTTGTACACACATGTAATATGAAACGTTGGGCCAATGTTAATGATCACTGATTTTTTTGAATTTGGATCTAAATTTCAGCCTAACTATTAAAATATCAGAGCAATACACTAAAAAATTACCCAAAAAGATATTTAAATAATGGAATCGAGTTTTATACGAAAATACAAATTACAAATTAATACCTGTCAAAATCTAGTGGTGTGCTTCTTTTCTGTTATAAAAGAATCATCTCAGCGTGATCCTTCTAAAAATATTGATTTTCGCGAATTTTCTTTGCATAATAACTTTATCAATAATGCAGTTTCTAAATACCATTAATAGGCTTAATTAAAAACACTGTCATCACCAACTAAACTACGATGAAACAGAAAACCTACTTACCACACTAAAATGATTTTAGCGCCTAAAACTTTTACCGGAATTATTCTAAAACTTTTTATATTACAACAGGTATGGAGTGAAAAATTACAGATAATAATTATCTTAAAACTTTAAGTGAGATCACAGTCAAGCGCCAAACTGTCAGAAATAAAAAAAAACTAAGGTTACGAGGGTTCCTCCGTGTCTGAAAAGAATCCGTCGGGTATCACTTTTTTTTAAGATCATCATTATACATATACTAAGCGGGTAATACCACAGGAAACAGCTAGTAAAGTAATGCAAAAGAATAGTTTTTGTCATGCTAATACAAAACTGCATCAACTTGACATTTATCAATAATAAAAGTTGAATTGTTCACTTCTCAAACTTCAAAATGAGATTGCCATGAGATTGACCTTGAGTTCTGACAATTCGAGGCCACTCTTGGATTATTGGATTGTACCCGCAATCTTTCTGTACATTTCTATGCGGCTTGACTTTTCTCGTCTACCATTATACATCGCTTATATAGAGTAAAATGGTTATACATTCTACAAACAAGAGTGCGTTGTTTTAATATGAGTATAATTTTTGATTGTAAATCTTGATATTGATACAAATGTCATTTTAAACTTCAACCTTTAGTAGTTGTTGTACATAAATAATGGACAGATTATTCGCTTTGCTTGTAAAGTTCCTGGCTTCGATTCCAGATAGGCCAGGTTGAATTCAATTAATCAATTATGACAAAGATATTTGGACATAAAAGCTACACACATTGTTATCTACAAAAACTTTGTTAAATAAATAAGCGTTGAGATCGGTTTCTTCTCAGCGGAAATATTTTTTCGAATCGGTGGAAAATTTGTTACCAACGGCCAGACTACTGACGATTCAAATGTGCTTTTTGAACCTACTTTAATAAAGAATATTGAATATAAAAGTGAACTTATATATTGTATAACTTGTGATTTTATTTTATCTTATGGTATAACTTTTTTATTTTATTTTATTTAACTGTATTAATTGTATTAACGTAGTTTTTTTTTGTTACTACTCTGTTGCCTTAATCTGATCCACGTAGTTTTCACCAGTAAGTAAGATACCACTTAGTTAATAAGCTTGTAATATTTTTTATAATGTATATAGTGTGTATTTTGTTGGTGTGCAATAAATAAATAAATAAATAAATAAACTCCCTTTTTCCACTTTTAATATTACGCTTAAATGATATTTTTTTATTATACCTTTGTTATCTACATAAACGTTTGTTGCAATATTATTTAATTGGATTATTATATGGTGATAATGATTTTAATAAAAAGTTTTTTTTTTGTATCTGTGTAGAATTATATATATATTTTATTCGATACTATTTACCTTTGTGTTTCATTCGTCTAGATCTAGACTACTGTGGGTGGTAACCATCCTACCAGCAAAAAACATGTAAAATATTTACATTCTTTTACTATGTGTTTTAAACACTTAAATGGTAAATTTATTTAGCGCTCTACTCAATAAAACTACAGCATTATATGAGGAACTAAGTTAAAGAGTAACCTATTAGCCATAAGAAAAAGCTACACGATAGGTGTTTAAATTTTAGAGTACGTTAACATCTACGTTACATAAATTTTAATGATAATATTAAATATATATATTTTTTAATTAATTAGTAAGTTATATAAATACATATATTAATAAGACAGCCTTATTGTACATTTACGAGTACTTGTGCAAATCTTAATCATAATTTATTCTTCTGTTTCTTTTATGGTAACTGACGGATACATTTATTTCTTATTCAATTTATACCTTTGATGCTTCAATGGGTATAACACAGTAGATCACATACATTAAGATATAATTAGGTAATTTTTTCATTAGTGGAATATATGACTGATCATATTCATATTGTGTTATCATAAAAGTAGAAATGAAAAAAAATATATAAAATAGGGCAAATAAATTGTAATAAATGTAAAATTTAAACAGGTCTATTTATTATAATGAAATATTACGTATAACAAGCGAATAATGGTATACAATTCCATTATTACTTATATTATAGATTTTAAGTAAATTTTATTTTGTTATTGTCGAAATTTCAGGTAATATAAATACCTAAATGTTTTTTTGATGCGGTTAAATGTTGGATAATAAAAAATAAAACTCGTTTCAGGAAAAGCAAGCTCTTTCGCCGGACGACTTTTAATGAAACAGTGCAGGCGCCGGTCACAATGCTCTGTACAGGCAATAGCTTGCAACCTTCGACGGGAACCGCACGCGTACCCGGGACATATATATTATATAAATAACTTTAATTTAATTTAGTTTTTATAAGCACATTCAACATGAGAAGTATATTCATCATCGCTTTGTGCGCATATGGTAAGTGCATACAATATAAATTCATTTAAATTAACTAAACAATTAAGCAGCCGGCTGGAGACAATCAGAATAGCGTATTATATTTTAGACACATATTTAGTTCCAGTGAAAGGTATATACAAACAGATTTATATCTTTATTTTAAATGTGTATAGACAATTTTATTTATTGTCTTTTTTTAAAGAAATATGGAAGAAGATTAACTGATTATTAATCCTGTTAAAACGGTTTGTTTAGATCCAATCAATGGTGTATAGAAACAGAATGATAGACCATTTTTACTATGTATATATAAGACATTAACTGCAATAACCCCGGTGATGAAATAGAACATAATTTATTTGTTTCGTTGCTTATTAAAATGAAATTACTATGTATTGAAATATATACGTATAATGTATTTATGTAGACGATATATTCAGCCAAAGATTAATGATATTTTAAAATGTCTATTTCGTTTTATCTTCTCGGTATCTTATTGTTTTTGAATGCATATAGTTTTTCGTATATAACCTTTTAATACACGTTAAAAGCCTTAGTATTATTTTAATTTTGAGTTTCAATTTCCTTTCCAAACATCTTAGTAAAAAATTTGTTCTAATCATTGCTTTTTGATGTATTTTTCAATTCTTACTAGTTCACACTCTCTCTATATATATAATATAGTATATCTTGTTCCTTAAAACTTTGTAGTAGATGACATGACGTTGATACAGTTCTTTTCTAGAAATTATACAGCTCTATGTATTAAAAGCTTGCGTAAAAGCCTTAAAGGTTTTTATCAATAGAATGATTTAAAGAAATTTGTGCTAGATAGCACGGAATTGATTTTTTTATACCTAATGTAAGTCACGCCCATGTTTAATAGAAACACCTTCACTGTGTCTAAAAGCTGTACACAGTAAAAGCTCAAACAGGTACATTGCAACACAGTGGTTGCGTATACCTTATAAATTTAAATTATGTAAAACTATCGTTTCAGTATTGGATTAATACGAATTCTTTATAAAGGATTATGAAAGTAAGAGCCGATACTCAAGGACGTTTGCTAATGTCCAGATTGTGGTTAGCGTTAATAACGATGGAAATACTTACATAGAAAAACTATACGTTTGTTCGTGTGTTGCTTGCGTGTCATTATTCATTCGATTGCGATTAAATTTTATCAATTTATTGCTTGTAGTTTCGTTAATCTTATAGGTATATTAATTGTTTCTCGCGACTTCATATCGTGATCTAAAAATGGGGGTTACTGAGTGGAGGATGAAACATACTTCATGACTTATTAAACCTAGTAAATATATACAAAAAATTGACAAGAATTGGTCAAGCAGTTTCGGAGATCGATAACCAACACTGTGACACGAAATTTTTATATATTAGTCCAGAATAAAATTACAAACAGACTCATTCATATAATACTAGCTGAACCCGCAACTTCGTCTGTGTGGAATGTTTTTTGGGTAGCATTTTTATTAATTTGGGCAAATTGTTTTACAAATAAGAAACATAGTTTGTAAATGTGAAATTTGATTTTTTTTTATAAGAAAATTTGTTTTTTTAAATTAACACCCCTGGCGGGTGTAATTGCGTAAAATTCTATTAGCTGACCTCTACTCGGCAATAGGAATATTCTTACCAAATTTGAATTCTCTACGCCTTGTGGTTCCAGAGATATTGTGATGAGTCAATAGATACCTGGATATTTCTTATATATATAGATTATCAACAGTGCAAATAATAATACGCCATCGTACAGCTATTCTAAGTAAAAGCCTATCCAAAATAAAAATATTCTTTATTCAAGTAGGCTCAAAGCGCACTTTTAAATAGTCAGTATTCTGTCCGTTGGTAAAAAATCTACCACCGGTTCGGAAATTTGAACCCTCTCAGAAGAAACTGCCAAGAACCTCAACGGTTACTCTTTGAAACGTAGTTTTGTATGTTACAATGTGTAATATATTCCTTCTGTGTCCAAGTATATTCCAAGTCCAAACATTTCTCTAGCTTAAATAATCTTCAAAATTATGCCTTTTGTAAAAGAATATTTTTGACATATTTCTTAAAATTATGTAGAGGCAAATGTAAAATGGATTGCAGTATCTTATTAAAAATGCGTATACTCAATCCGTCAAATGATTTCTGAATCTTCTTCACTTCACAAGTTTGTTTATTAAAGCTTTAGTGATCCCTCTTGAGTCACAGAAGAGAGGATTCAAAGTTTACACCTTCCAAGTTGCTCCAATGCGGATTAAGTGGCCTCAAATTCTGTAAATATGCAGGTTTCTTCACATTCTCTTTAATCCAAAAGTGTCATAACGAACTTTATAGAATGATGAAACTGTTTTTTCTTTATATGTTAGAAGTACTTGCCCAGGGTTCGACCCAGTACCTTTCTTATCTTGAATCCACGTGTCTATTCACTAAGCTATTATAGCTTCTCTTAGCCTTTCTAATACAATGCAAATGTTTTGCTTTCTCTTTGAATTTACATTTGCTACTTGTTATAATAAACTAACCGTTCCCTGCAGTGATAACCTCGTAGTTCTTAAACCAGTGGGAATATGATATTTCAAGTCATACGGGCTTATAGTTTTGGAGATGTGGCAGTATTTTTTTCATGATTATTGCTGATTCTTGCTATTAGGAGTAAAGATAATCTTCCAAGTGAGGTCATTATAACTGAGCTTTATTTTTTAATATGTACTAGCTGAACCTGACTTCGTCTGCGTGGAATGTTGTTTTGGGTAGCATATTTTAATTAACACTCCCGCAACCACTCTTGCGGATGGAATTTCGTAAAATCCGATCTTAGCTGACCTTTACTCGGCAAAAGGAATATTCCTACTAAATTTCAAGTCTCTACGTCTTATGGTTCCAGCGATATCGTGATGAGTCTGACGGCCTCGCTGGCGCAGTGGTGCAAGTATTGCTCTCTATAAAGTCTGGACTGGTGGGAGGCTTCGGCCGTGGCTAGTTACCACCCTACCAACAAAAACGTACCGCCAAACAAAGAGATTTGTGTTCCGGTACTATGTTGTGTAGAAACCGTAAGGGCTATATCGCCTCTTAACAGATTAGCGCGCTTCCATCTTAGACTGTATCATCACTTACCATCACAGTCAAGCGCTAATCTTGTAGCAATAAAAAAAACCTGGATATATATATATATATAAATCGAGTGCATATTTAAATTCAGTGAAATAATTCTTGCCTTCAAATAATAAGCTTGAGAATTTGGAGTGTACGTCCTTAGAATACCTTTATATAAATTATAATTTAAATCAATCCGGAACTGCTTTGTGTCGTGAAAGTACAATTTGATACGAAGATTGATACGGTACAATTGTTACCACGTGGTTACCTTACGACCTACTCTTAAAGAAAATGGTTAGTAAATGTAACTAATTTAAATATTAGCTGATAAACAAGAACCGTCTAAATTTAACTAAGAGTTTTAGCATGTGTTTATATAGAAAATGGGTAATTTGGCGTAGAGTTCAACTATAATTTTTATATTAATTACAAGTATTTCTTTGTATATTACTTACAGGTTAGCATTTCATTGTAATCTCAATTGATGATACAATCTAAGATGGATTCACGCTAACCTTTTATGGCTTCTACGCAGCATTATACTTAGTGGCACGTCTTTGCTTATAAGGTAATTAGCCACAGAAGCCTCCCAACAGTCTAGACTCGGAGAAAATTCTATTTACTAAATACATAATACTAAACACATAGTCTTGGGCGCGATTTCAGATAGATAGATAGACATCCTATCCAAGACTTCTATTAACGAAACAATTACTAGTATTAACGATTAGTACCATTAGTAACGATCAGTAACGATTAGTACCATTGCCCCAGAAAAACATTAAATGGATTTCGTTGTTTTAAATCGTGGAACTGTCAATACATTCCTAACATTTTTAGCGGCTTTGTCAGCCTTTTGAGCCTTAAACTTACAGGACTTCCGGATCTACTTCAATAGCTTAAAGCTTAGCTATCTCTTTATAAATTTCTTGTAAATTTGATAAATATTTGTATAGAAAACATACTCAATCAGGCATTTAATTCACAGTATATGAATTCTATTTTACTCTAGATGGATACATATATAGAACTCTTTATTGCATTTTACATTGAACTATACATTACTATATAATCTAAATAAAACTAAATATACACCAAAAAATATATAAGTTAAAAAAGAAAACCTCTCCGAAATCGTAAGGTATCTTTACATTTGTATGTAATAATAATATAATAAGGAGAGAAGATTTAAGTTAAAGTTTACATCCACCAAGCTGCTCCAATGCGGATTAAGAGCCGACATATACCTCAAATTTTGAAAATATGCAGGTTTCTTGATATATAGATAGATAAATACTTTATTGCATATACATTATGAAAAATTACAGGGAAACGTTCTTCACATTCCCTTTAATCAAAAAGTGCAATAGCGATCTTTATACGATTAGAAATATAACATAACATAACAAAATGACATAACATGATATAAAATAGTATAATACAATACTCTTTTTAATTTTGTCGTGAAAAGTGTCGTTTAAATATGTATCAGTGTTTCAAATTATGTTTCTCTGTGTACAATGTGTCCTAATTTTTTGGTGGTTTATACATTTTCGCGTCATATGGTTGAACACTTAAACAAGGACCAACAACCATTTCAGCGTATTTTATTGTTGAAATTACAAAACCCAGCTGTAGTTAGTCACTGACGACAGATTATAAGTTGTCTCGAATTGAGAAATAGAACATAACTACACAATAAATAGTCTCTAGTTTAATAGTATCTTATTGCTGCATTTCACTGCGTGAAAGAGACTACAAAGCTTTGATTTTTTTGTATATTTTTCCAGTCTTTTTAAAAACAAACATTCCTTTAGTTCTTGTAAGGTTTTATGGGACGAAAATAACTTAAAAGTGGGTGAACCATAACATCAGCAACAGTTAATGATATCTATACATCTAAATAACCGCAAAATTAAGACTCTGTGTTTTTAATATTCAATTAACTGCTTTTCACAAAATGCATTTGAAAGTATGCGACTGCCTCACAGATATGAGGTCCTGGGATCGAGTTCAGGTAAAACCGTCGGTCCTGCGCCTGATCTCTCTTCAGTTGTGTCGGATTACCGTCACATCGGACTATGAGAGTGAAGGAATAGAGAGTACACTTGTGTACTATGCCTGCCAATCCTGTACTATGTCTATGCTCTAAAAACCCTGTCCCATATGAGTGAGAAGGCCTGTGCCCAGTATTGGGACGTTAATACGCTGCTACTAACTTACATTATGTAAAGGTATATATACAAAAATACGATATTACATTCTATTATCTGTATGTTGCTTCAAATATCTGAAACGGCTGGACCGATTTTAAACGGACTTTCACTGGAGGGTAACTAATATTATAAGGAGTAAATATAATCGTAATTTGCCTAAGGGGTACAGCTATTATAAAATACAAAATAAGGTCCTTCCATTCCATTGTACATTTAAACATTGATATAAATTGTAACTAATGCTTCGTCCTCCTTTCGCTGCAAAGTCCTAACAATGGTTGGCGCAATTTCTTAATACATGTTTTGCAAGGGCATTTTTTTTTCTATTGAAGGCTGTCACGGCATATCGGATTTTCGAAACCTATAAGGCATTTGTAGCTGTGTCAAGCGGCTCGTGTGTAAGAACCGTAAATTAGGGCGAATTCGGCAATCGCGAACGATATATTTATACATGTGTATTTACTCTGTAGAATATTCCATGTTTGGAGTACTCGCTCCGCTATTTATCGACTACATTGTCTATTTTGTCTCAATCTGAGCCCTGAGACAATGTCAATTTTTAAGAAGACCGCAGCCATGGCTAGTGACTTATCTTTCAGCAATATTCATGCAACTTGCCCTACTATCCATATGTAATAAAAATCTAGGACCTGATAAATAACTAAGAGAAAAACCAATTTATATAAAATAAAAATATCATTACAGAAAATTGCATTTAAAAAGAAGTTTAATTTATTTTACAGTAGGTTTATGCATATAAAGAATCTGTCTATCTATATACAATACATAAAAATCTAGTGTCATGATGTTTGTGGCCTATGTAACTTGTCAACTAATTTTGATGTTATCTTTTGCCTTTTGCTGTTTAATTTTGATTTGAAATCAACTTTTTTTACATATATCAAAATCAAATCAAAAATATCTTATTCAAGTAGGCATATTACAGCACTTTTGAATCGTCAAATTATTTGTTTTTTTTCTACACTCTGATTCTAATATACGTCTGATGATGGTACTCAGGAACGACTTAAAATCTAAAGTTACGAGGGTTCCTTCGCGCCCTGTTCCGAGAAAAACCCACAATAAACTCAGTCGGGTATTTTAAATACTAGTACACAATCAAAGTTCCGCATTGCAGCTAGTATATATGTTAAACCTAAAAGGTTTTGAATAACTACGAGAGAAACAGTTTATACAAGACAGAAATATCTTTTAAAAAAAATTACATTTGAAAGTAAAAGTAAAATATTTTACAACCCGATAAAAATGCTATTATTTTTTTAATTTGAACTTAAAGAAAAAGTGTGCTTATAGCTTTTAATAAAAAAATCACACGTTTTAATATTTCTGTTCATTATTACAACAAAGTAAAAAATTGAGGGAATCAATTAAACTATAATCTTTATTGCCCTTTTTACAGCTTTAAAATAATAAATTGAAAACAAAAGTGATGTAAACAAGTAAACAGTGAAAGAAAAAAAACGATCCCATATTTTCACAATGCTTGCAAAAGTTTGCAAGACGATTGTTATTCGATCAAAGTGCTGTTATGTTTTTACTTGAAAGAATTAGTTTCAGTTCAATTCTCCGTTGAATCGTTAATTGTAGGAAATATAATTTGTAAAACGAATTTTAAGACGCAGCTAAACTCACCTTGTGCTAAATAACTGAATTATTTATTATTGACTAGCTGTTCGTCGTGGTTTTACCTGCATAATACTTGTACTCCGTATTTGTTGCGAAAGCACTATGTATGCTGCATTTCAAGCCACTCGAGCGAATAGTTTTAGAGATTTCGCAGTGAGTACTCATTATTCGGTTACATACCCCAATCCAGAATATGCGGAAACACTTCTTAGTATGCTTAGATGGTTTGGGTATGTAGATAGAATGAATGAAAGGAGACTGACAAAAAGGATTTTTGTGTCAAGAGCGAATGCGAAAGTTGGAAGGGGAAGACCAAGGCGAACGTTCCTGGATCAAATCCAGGACATTTTTAATAAGGGGCAGGTCAAGAGTATTCTAAATTAAATAGATCAAATTTTTGTTAATATTTGACTTCCGAATCCAACTCGGTTGGGCAGCGTTCTGAAAACTACGCCAGATATTTTCGTCCAATATTCCTCAGTGCCTGAAGACCAAAGTCTTCGAACAGTGCGTGTTGCCAGTGATGACCTACGGTTCTGAGACGTGGTCGCTGACTATGGGCCTCATGTCACTCAGCGTGCGATGGAGAGGGCTATGCTCGGAGTTTCTCTACGTGATCGAATCAGAAATGAAGAGATCCGTAGTAGAACCAAAGTCACCGACATTGTCCTATGAATGGCGAACCTGAAGTGGCAATGGGTGGGGCACATAGTCCGATGGACCGATGGACGTTGAGGACCGAAGGTGCGACCCCGCACAGGACGGCGCAGTGTAGGCATACCCCCCACAAGATGGACCGACGACATAAAGAGGGTTGCCGGTAGCCGCTGAAGCCAGGCGGCGCAAGATCGGGCCTTGTGGAGGTCATGACGTGAGACCTATGTTCAGCAGTGGACGTCCATTGCTTGAAGCAACGACGACGACGACGACGATTTGACTCCCTATTAACTCGAAAGTTTAGAACGGAAATTTCTATAGTAACCGTCATTTCCTAACAATATGCATATCACACAGTCTTACCGGATTTCCTATTAATGACTATTCATTTATTACATAGTGTAGTAATTGTTTTTCACCAACTGTACATAAAATTGAGTGACAGTTCCAACGTATAAAGGTCAAAGTCACGCCGCTCCTTACGCCTTGAAGTCGAAAATATGTTAGTCAAATTAAATACCGCATTCCTAATAATTTAATTACCTATTTTAATATTGTATATTTAACAGTTTCAGCACAAGACTTCGACTGCCCGGAGAAGAGTGGCTTCTATCCAGACCCGTACCAATGTGACCTTTATTACAAATGCAGCAAAGGTCAGTATCGTGTGTCGAAAGGTCGACATGTTCTAGCCAACGTGTCACGTAAATGTCACTTACCTTCATACGTATGGTTGCACAAACTCTCGCCTTTACTATCTATTTACATTATACATTAAGCTATGATTTTGAAATACACTTCCGTTCTTAGTTTTACTGTCTGTAAAGTTGTGACCTTTAAATTTAATTATATATCATTATATTGCTGTAATGTCGCCGTCTGTCTAGTATAGAGGTCAAAATACTATCATTTTAGTTAACCCGTACTAGTTTTATTATCCTTACTTATAATTACAGATGAATTCTAGATAAAAGTAGACGCAGAAATAATAAGACATTAATTTAATGCTCTTTTGAAGTGAAACTTCTTTAGGCGCATGAGATGTGTCACGAAGATGTGCAGCGTTTTTTATGCTAATTCGTTTGAAGGTTAGGTGCTTAATATAAAATAAAAATAATTCTTAAATTCTCTTTTATATATGTTAAACAAAACAAAATTAAATTGATAATTTCCAATATTGACATAAACCACGTGGTATTTTTATTTACAATATGTCATTTTAGATTTCAATTAATTGTATTAGTTTTCGACATTTTTATTATTTTAATGACTGTCAAATTGAATAATTTCCTAACATATTATCCCTCCCAATAAGTCTCGGAAATCTGAAGTTTGATTAGATTTGTGTAAATATAAACAAGACTTAAAGATTACTTTGCCTAAGAAGATTAACTTCTGAAATGTATACTTTGTACGCACACATTTTTAATTTTTTTTAATTAGTATCGTAACTGTTTAATTACGTTCCAATTCTGTGCACATCTTCTCACTGACATGAAAGAAAGCTTTAATGCTATATCAAATATTCTGCTCTATTGCATTGGTAATTAGGATAGCAAAACATAAAATAGTGAATTTAATGGACTAAAAAGCTTACTTAAAATTGCTTTTTATAACTATTATATGTCAAATTTCTGTGATAACCGGCTTTATTCAAAACAACTTTGGGAAGGTTTTAATTATGACCATATCAGAATTTTACCTCCACTTTCTTACATTATTTGTGTAAAGAGTACATATTCAATATGTAAAATTATTACTAAAAGGACCCTTTACAGTAATGACAATATAGGAATATATTTTATTGAATCGTATTATCTTAGCTAAATGTTGTAATAAACTTATTATAATAAAATGTTATTAAGATTTTCTGGATGTACGTGTACAGCAAAACAATATTATAAATGCGAAAGTATTTTGTTGATATTTGATACATAAATGAGAACTAGGAGGCAAGCATAGGCTTTCTTATCCCGTAATTCGTACGGGAACAGAAAATTCATTTGGTATCTTAAGTTAGACTTAAGTTAAAAATTCCAAACGTATAAGTTATGTACGAATTAGCCACAGCAAAACGTGGTCAGATTTATCTAGAAACGTAATAAATAAATGTTTGTTTTTTAGAAAAAAAAATGTGAAACCGAAACACGATAAAAAACTTTTATAAATTTTCGTCAAGTTGTTAAAGGTCGTTGCTCTTGAAACTGTGACTGCAATCACTTTGTTCTAGGTTAGATTGCTGCCGAGATAAAATACTAATTGTTCATACAATCGTTTTAAATTCTTGCATATGAAATTAATTTCCTTAAATGTTTCTACACAACGTTTTGTAAGTTTTTTATAACAGCATGTGGAACTCGTAACGGCAGTGTTAATTTTTTATACATCGTTTGTTGTATATATTTTTTTAGTATATAAGGTTACTTTAGAATGAAAATAAGACAAAAATATAACTTACACATACCCCAGGCTTACTCTCGAAATATGCAGGTTTGCTCATGATAGTTTACTTCACCGAACAACACGTAAAAACAAACATGCGACTACTCTGAACAATAACCCACGTGTCTCACTACTAGACCATGATAGCTCTTTAATGAGTTCCTATTAATTTGTACAGGATAATATACCAAAAAAAAATATCTATCTGTATCTTTAGTCTTACATCAAACAGCTACATCGATTTTGACAAAACATATTCAAGAAAGTTTATCAGAAATATACTTACTTTTTATAACTGGAACTAATTACGATTGCGAAATGTTTTTTCGGATTAATTAATTTAACTCAGCTATCATGATTACGTCCAAGGTTTAAGTTATCATTAACATTCTTAGATTTAATATTAATTATGTACAAAAAAGACTGTAACATTAATTAATACGAAATATTTAATATATACACTCGTGCACCAATGGATAGAGACGTGACACCTTGTAACCTCTAACTATTGTGCCTTTCGGTAAAGGGAAACGTTATGAGGAAACCAGCATATCCCTGGAGGAATTCTGGAGTTTGTGTAGCCTGCCAATCAGTAGCGAAGCAACATGATGGGTCTAGGCCCTAAAAATCCTCTCTCCTATAAATATGCAGGCTTTTGTCAAGCAGTGAGATCATAATAGGCTGTTATTTATCTGTTTTTCTTATTTAAAACTTAAGGTTACTAAGAAAATTACACATATTCTTGCACATAACATTATATTTCGTATTGACAGTACAAGACCTTGAAAAACTAGAGCTCATAAGCTAGGATAAAATGAAAGTATTTAACGCTTAATCTTAATACGAAATGTAACTAATTTTTACAGCTACACTTTTTGTCTATACATATACACAAAGTTGTAGTGTCTATTTGTACTATGCAATTAATACGTGGACTATGAATATGGCAAAGTGATCGAAACGTGGGAATATAGTTTGTTGTATGTATAATCATTTTACCAAATACGCTTTAGAGATTTGTGAAATGAATTGTTTAGTGACAATAAAACAAGAAGAATTTTTACACTAAGCTTATGTAAAACAACACCAATTTTCGTTTGTTTGTCTATGTTTTTTGCTCTATAAATCTTGGGAATTTCCTCAACGATTTTGACATATTATTCTGGCGGATAAATAATATTATTCTCATAGTGCATGTCCTAAAGTTATCCGCGACGCCTGTCTATTTGTTCGCAATAACCTCATATACTACTGAACGGATTGATATGCCGTTTTCACTAATAGATAGAGTGATACATGTGGAATGTTTAGGTATATAATCTTTTATAGAAAACGTTACCTAATCCCTTAGAGATATAACAAAACAATTCAAGATCGAATATAACGTGCTCTATGATAAAAAACATTTTCACCATTTGCCTACAGTAAACTTTGTATTGTCGATGTTGTAAAATAAAGTGTATCCTATCTCCTTTCCTATTCCCCTTTATTTGTGTACATTTAATATAACTTTTGTTTAGGCAAAGCGGAAGCGAAACTTTGCCCTGATGGTCTAGTGTTTGCCGATGAAAACTCTAACAAGGAGCTCTGTGATATTCCATCAAACGTCGACTGTGGAGAAAGAAAAGAATTGCGTAAGTAAAATTACGTATACAATTCGTGAAGTCTCTTCCCTTAAACGTGGTTTAAATCAATTATTTAATGGTTTAATACGCAACACCCATTCTTGTTTTCTCCTTTCACAAAAGTTATACAACTTTTGTCAACATGTTTTTGACGACATTATCCTTCTACCTCCATATACTATTGTTTTTAAGCTTTGGTTTTGTAATATTTTATGTATGATAAAAGATTTAAAAAAAAGTTGTTGGGTAAAATTTTCACACTGTAAATATAGGTCAGAATAACATGCAGTTATTACGTAGTGTGACAAAAAGTTGTTTGTTTTAGAGTATTGAAATTATCTACAACTAAAACTAAACTATTTAACAATAGAAATTTCGTATTTCTTAAAACTATTCAAACTGATCAAACCTAGGACTATCCTCATCATTTCAGTATATAAAATTTGAAATCGCTGACAAAAAAAACATGTCTACATTTTCGCTCTTGAGACTGCAATGTTGAATTTTATATTAAGTTACAATATTATAAACTTATAATACTTTGCAGAGGAACCAAAAGCTACCAAAGATTGTCCACGTCAAAATGGATATTTCAAGCACCCAGACCCTCAGGTAAGACAATAACATTATAATAATTTATAGCCTTTGTTAGTTATATCATTATTCAAGTCAAATATTTTTATTTAAGTAAGTAGCAACCCATTAACGTCCCATTGCTGGGCACGGGCCTTCTCTTTCCGAGGAGCGAGGGTTTTTAGAGCATAGAGCCACTACTCTGCTATAATACACAAGTGCACTTTCACTCTCATAGTCCGATGTGACGGGAATCCGACACGACCGGAGGGAGATCAGGCGCAGGACCGACGGCTTAACGTGCTCTCCGAAGAACGGGGGTGGATCACACGGCCAACTTCCCAACTTCGTGCAAATATTGAGCAAATCTTAATAGAAAACTCAATATCGATTTCGAATGAGCCCGACCCGGGACTCGAACCCAGGACCTCATGTCTCTATTAGAACATGCTAACCATAAGACCAATGAGGCAGTTTTTATTTAGTTTTGGGATGGCTCTAGTGTTTGAGTCATCTCCTTGTATATATCCTATTTTCTGTCCCTTATTCGCGATTTTAATTTATTTAGCTACAGAAATAAATAAATATTTTAATTGCTCTATTAGAATTAGCTTCATTTAAAATGTACTTATATGTTTTTAGGCATGCGACAAATTCTACTACTGTTCAGATGGTATCCCTAACGAGCTGCCTTGCCCTCCCGGACTTTATTTCGATGAGGAAACTTCAAACTGTGATTGGAAAGAATCAGTACAACGCACCTGCGATCAGATAACAAAAGGTAAATAAATGACATATTTTAAAATGTTTCCAAAAAGAATCTCGCAGCTAAATAAAAGCTTCTGACTTGTTTCATCATAGTAGTGAGATATGAAAGAATACACAACTTTTCTATTAATACTTATACTGAATTAACACACATAATAAGAAAAGAGAGAAACACGTCTTTATTTATTTATATATTTCTCTATTGTTACCCCCACTTAGGAGATACAAGTACATGAAAAGGAAACTTAAACTAAGTAACTTAGTGTCGCACAAAAGGCGGTCTTATTTTTCATAATACAAGAAACACAAATAGAGCTATGAGTTAGAATTTATCTTTGATTGATATGAGTAAGAATTTTTCTAAACCGTAAAGTAAAGGAGAAATAATTTATATTTTACTGATTTCTACACAACATCATATTGTTACTTATACCCTTTACATAAAGGCGTGGTAGGGTATTAACTTGTCACTGACGATGCCTTCCAATAGTCCACAACTAACCAATGTCCTTGATCTACTATGCCAGGAATTGAACTCGGCATCTCTGTTACCGAAGAAAGAACCACCATTTCACCAGTGTTGTCATCATATGTTACTTAATATACACGTATCTTACAGATGTCTTAGATGATGGTTTCACTTGCCCCGACGGTGAAGTGACAGGACCAAATGGACGCGCCTTGCCTCATCCTACCTTCCCCCACCCAGAAGATTGCCAGAAGTTCTACATTTGCCGTAATGGTGTCCAACCACAGAAAGGCAGCTGTCCTTCAGGAAAAGTATACAATGAGGACACATTCATGTGCGACAACCCAGAGAAAGTACAAGGATGGTAAGACTACATTACTGTATAACTACAGTTTGTTCGCGTCAAGAATGTAGTGTGTCATCTTTCTAGCCTCGACCCCTAACTGACGTTAGCCATACGCCCTTAGCCAAAAAGTCACTGTGAAATTGACCAAGTGATTTGAAAAGATTTGATTGATTAGGGGGCGGGGCTAGAATGACGATTCACTGCATTCATAACGCGAACAAACTGTAGTTTCATCAAACATATATTTATAGAGTGGATACCTTCTGTATTATAACACAACGATTTGTATTTTTATATTATTCTAATGATATTTACAAGATGATACAATTATTTATTTGAAAATGTTTTTATATGGCGGAACATTTGGAAAATAACATCGAAATCTGAATCTACGCTGCAAAATTATACATATCTTTGCATCCAAAGCCAAGTTAAGATTCTGCTTCGCCCTTTGAGGAACCAATAAAATATAATTCACCTTTATCCAAGTAAGATTAGCGTCAAGCCTTAACCTCTATTTGTAATATTTTGTAATTTTTCAGTGAAAACTATTACGAAGGACAACCAACAGACAAGAACAAATTACCGAAGAAGGCGTAAAAAGTAGATCCTAAGTTATATTAGTGTTTAAATTTAAATAAATAGTGACATAGACTTTTCTCTGAGAATTTTTTATTTATCTACAATATGACCCTGTAAATACTATAAATCCAAGTATTTAATTTTAGCTGAATGTTTTCAAGATTGTTTTTTAATATCAATATACAACATTAAAATCAATTTACAATCGGAATGGCTCTACCAAGGATGTATCATGTCTTCACAGAATACAAGCGTGAAACAACGACATTATATTGTTGTATTTCGTTGTGTGAGTAAGAGAACGAACCTAAAAGTGTAAGAAGATATAAAAATGACCAAAACCTGTGCAAAAATTTCTCCTTTCTAATCGGCAATATAATCGGCCTTTCCCGTATGAATATGGTAATATTCAACAACTACATTGATGAAGACCTTCTCATGTAATCAAATAGTCTTAATAATGTACAGTAGAACTAAATTTAAAGCTTTTAAAGCTTCTAAGGAAAAAGCCAAGTGATCTGTTGGAAATATATCATCTCCTATAAAAGAGCATTCTGTATTTATGGAATGTTGTTTTCGTAGCATTGCATAAATACCTTATAATTATGCCTTTTTTTCCGCTGGTGAAAGTGTGGGACTCGGCGGCATGACCATAACACCTACTAAAACCCAGGAACACCATCCTCACCCTGAATAAGGAACTGCCAGAGTCTCTCTTGCGCATTCGCCCTGACGTTCCCGGATTAAACCAATTAAGGTTGTTCAAAGAGGAGACAAGACGCCTCCTGCCGCCCAGCCTCCTCCTCCGAAGAGGAGCGGCATCTGCTGCAGCTTCCCGTTCTCGCTTCATTGCTTCCTTTAACGGCCTCGCAGTAACAGGCCACTACATTCCGTCCTATCTCATAGTCAAGCGTATTATAATTTTGCCTGCCTCCCCGCACTGGAGAAGCGTGTTGGGTCTATGCTCTAAAAACCTAACAATGGGACGTTAATGTGCTGCTTACTTTACTTGTTTTACTTATATATAAAGCAATTACACATATAACCGGTTAATAATTAACACACTTTGTTCAATATATTTTCTAATGCATTATTGACACTGAAATCAGAAATAGTTTTATATAACCTTTTACTTTTTAACACGCTTTTATTACCTTGACGTGTATGTATATATATAACAGATTTTTCAAAGTCATTTTCAACAGCTAGACGATTATTAAAATTTATCTTTTATGTCTCTCTAATCTTCGAAACAGTTGGACTGATTTCCAGTTTATTTACTTGTTACAAAGATTAATATCAGCTTCATTTTATGCCATAATGTTCAGGAAAACTGAAAATTAATTAATTTGTGGCAAATAATACGTCAGCTCTTAAGCATATGTTTATTAAAACCAGACACTAATGTAAGTTGATTTAACATTCGCATTCCTTACGTCAATATATATTGCAACACAAATAATGAGCTTAATTGAGACATAATATGGTTCAGTCCAAATAATATTATTTTATTGTTGACGGTTTGAATGTCATCCAACTTAATTGTCAATAATGACACAATTTAGTAAGGTAACGTGCGAAAAAGTAATTAATCTTTTAATGACTTCTATATACCATCGTACCCAAAGGCAATTATTGTGATTGTAGAATTAAAAAAAAAACTTATACTGATCTTCGCCCCCTGCTTGAGAATCTATTACTTGCACCATTACCCTATGGAATCTGTCTATTTTATTTTGTTAATTCATTTAATAACACAATAGTAAAAAGCAAAAAATCTTTTATAAGTTGCATTATATTTTTTATAAACACAACGAATTAGATACAGTTATTTAGCGATAAAGTCTGATGCCTGAAGGTGAAAGTAATCTTGTTTTTTAAATTATAATTCAATAATATTATATTCAAGTATTTGAATCGTTAAATACAGATTCATCCACACAATTCAATGACTGATGATGACATTAAAGAACAACTTACAATCTAAATTTAAGAAGGTTCCTTCGCCTCCATCCTGAGAGTAGTCCACAAAAAACTCGGTTAAATATCCTTTTTGTATCACCATCATTACATCAGTATCTAAGTTATCCTTAATGTTGTACTAAGTTTTTAAAGTTAATCTTGGTTTTACATTAAAATTGTAATCATAAATTGTTTTCGAGCCATAAATATACATAAAGAGAAAGAGAGATAGAGAGAGAACACTTTATTGCACTTAAAATAAAAAGACATACAAACTAAGAGACTTATTACTATGATATAAGAGTTTAAAGGCGGTCTTATTACTGCAGCAATCTCTACCAGTTAACCTTTGTATAATGAGAAGCTGAATAAAATAAAGAATAGAGCAAAAACTTAAAAATAATGTACTTAAATATATTTTAATTTATAAATACATAAGAAATATGTGAAAGGAACCTACTAATAGGTTAAAATGTAATTAGTAATTTCATCTCGTACATCATATCTTAAAGGTAAAAATAAGTAAGTAGCAGTCCATTAGCATCCCACTCCTGGGCACAGGCCTCCTCACTCATAGTAGAGAGGGTTTTTAGAGCATAGACCAACCACGCTGCTCCACAAGTGCACTCCCTATTCCTTCACTCTCCTAGCCCGACGTGACGGAAATCCGACACGACCGGAGAGAGATCAGGCGCAGGACTGACGGTTTAACGTTCTCTCCGAGACACGGGGGTAGATCACACTGCCAACTTCCCAACTTCGGGCAAATATTGAGAAAATCTTAATAGAAAACTCAATAGCCATTTTCGAATTGGCCAGACCCGGGATTCCAGCCCTCATGTCTGTGGTCGAACAAGCTAACCACTAGACCAATGAGGCAGACCTAAAAGGTGTAAACGCGTAATTGCTATTATAAAATAAAAGTAACTTTTAAGATTGGTTAATAAAAATAAAACGGCGTGCAATAAGTGGTTAATGGCGATTGTAACAGATTATTGTCCAACTTATGTTGTCTGATATGATCATTTAGAGATATTATAAACACAATATTGCTTATTGTATCGCAATTAGGTTTTTATCTCGTAATAAACAGAAACAATTATAAATTTTGTAAGTAAAAAAAAGACACTTAGCATACGTCTAGGTTTTGAGATTGACTCACTATAATTTCTTTTATGGTTATGTAATTTCCTCTCTCTCTTATATGATACAGAATATATTACAGGGATCAAATAGTTATATTATAAAGTTAAGTTATCTTTTGATAAACTACGACATTTGTGTATATGTGATATTTAGACTAATAGCTTTTTGCTGAAAGCCACGGATTCCAACTTGTGCAGGTACCACCAAGTTTTCATTATGAAATCTAATAATACATACATAGCATCACGCCTTATTCCCATAGGGGTAGACGCCCTTCCACTTGCCACGAGCCTTGAAAAAAAAGAAAAATCTAATAATTAGTACAAATATATTATTATCGTGAGGAAACCTACATATTATTGCAGCAATACTGTGATGTATTTAGCCTGCCAATCCTCAGCGAAGCAAAGTGGCGGTTTTATAACCTAAAACTCTCTCTTCTATGGGTCAGGTAGCCTGTGTTCGGTGATGGGAAATTAATTTACTGCTACTTATCTTATTCGTTACTTAAAAGAATTATTTTTTTTTGTTATTATTTAGGTTAACCTGTTAGATGAGTTGTCAAATCAGTTGAGGCCTAAATAAACAGGTTAGCATTTCTTATATATATGTCGGAGTGCAAGAGTCTGTGGATCGCTGGTCCGTGTGTTATAGTCTGTGGAACGCTGGCGCCATCTGTGTATCGGCGTGGGGGCAGAGTCAATAATTGGCAGTCCGGCAGTTCTCGAGTGGCGGTCGGCCGGAGTGGTCGACTATAGAAACTGTCGCGTTCCTAGCTATTATTGTTAATGATTTTGTGTAAATTAATATCGGGAACATTAAGTGATTGAACATTATAATACGAGTTAATTTACAAAGTGTTTGATTACACCAACATTACCCATGAACGCCCACAGAATACGAAATTAAATAATGGATCCCATTAATGACGATGTCGGCGGAGAACCCTACGCCCCTGTGCTTTATTCTTCCCCTTTTCTCTTATTCTCCGACATATATATATGTATGTCAATTTTAGTATAAACTAGCAATGTCCCGCGGTTACACTCGCGTAGAAACCGATCTCGTGGCAGTGGAAAGTCTACTCAGCCGGACTATAGATATATTTTTGTTAACATAAAAGTTTTATTCCACTTAGCTTTTAATTACTTCCTTTCAGATTATTAGATACAAACATACATTCATAATCTAAACAATATACAGGTTTTACTTTACAACTAATATATATTTAACTAAAACATTTTAAAATTCGTAACATCATTTACGTAGAATATCCAACATTAGCAAATTTTAAAATACTAAACAGGTATTGAAGAATTCTTGACTTCAAGGTGGTAATGAACGAATTTTCTAAATCGCCTCTGTAACATTTAGCTTAATAAAAATTAAAGCAGTATAGGCATATTGGTGGGTATTATCGGTATCCTTGGAATATGAGCTAACTCACCAGTCGCAGGCCCAGCTGTAAAGGTCGCTACAATTTTCTTTACATTGACATTTTAAAATTTGTTATATAATATGAATGTCCGATTTTAATAATTTATAAAGTATTTTACAGGTATTGAAACTGTCTTTCAGAAAATAACACTTAATAGGATAAGGATTAATACAAAGGTTAATATGGTTTGATTATTGTGGGCACTTTTATTAAAAGTAGTTATAGTGGCATAACTACAGTAGTTGGACATATGGTATCATAGACTTTTATGTAGATATGAATACCTTCTGTAATATTGTAGAACACTTTTTTGGTCTATCTTCAATAGTTTTCGCAGCGCACGCGATAACAGATTTATTGTTTTGTTTCATACTTTGGGTTACATGAATGCATTTTTCTTAGAGATCCCTATTTTCTTTTTTAGAAAGTAGTATAGTTTACGTTACTCAGTGATAATGCAGCTTTTGTGTGACATAATGACTATTTAAAAAAATTAACCAATAGACCTAAATTAACCGCAATGAGTGATCAAACATAACAAAGATTTTCTTAAAAGCCACTGTTTAACTATCGAGGCTTAAGCTTCTGTGTCCGCTTGTAATTTACAGTTATCTATAATGTTGCAATCAACCGAAAGACCTACAAAGAGAATTTACTTTTACTTTCTGAGTCTTGCATTTGGACTGTATATAATTAATCCATATTCATTAAATCATTTTCGTAAAGGTCATACTGCAAATTTCATATTAATACGATTACAAATGAAATATTTCTATATGAAGCAACTTTAAATTTATCTTAGTGCATTAGCGAAAGAGAAAGGTTTCCCGTAGTAAATTATTATAAATTCTTTAATCAAATAAGCTTGACTTTAGTAATTATATCAGACTTAACAAAATGTAGACAAATTTTACTATAATCATAGGATTGGCTGGCCACGTTATTTATTGGCCGCCGTAATATGCCTCCACATTTTAAAGAAAATAACCGTCGGCTGCCCTGCCCCTCATGGACGTTTTGGAGTTCATTTCACCGGGGGTCGAATGATGCTAAAGTGGCTCTTGGGACTTAAATGTTCATGAAAGACTACCAAATGTTATAATTTTTATGTTTGATAATAGTTAAACTGTACAATGATATCTTTTGTTCATTAAATTAAGACTCTAGTGTAACGTCATGTTGCGCTAAACTTTGACATAGTGAAAACAGTCCGTGTTGCATTTATATCTTAAAAATTAAAACTTCCCTCAAAGATCTTCATTGTTATTCAAATCATATATATAATCAAAAACACAAATAATGACTAATAATCACTGACAGTTTTAAAATACCACAAAAAGTCTTAACGACCTTCGACGCGACACACGCACCGTTAGTAACGGTCACTTTGTAACGGATTTATTTTTTTGTTTTTTCTATTATCTCTAAGCATATTTGGTTATACTAGTTACTGAAAAGCGAAACAGATAATACACATTATGACTTAAAAAGAAAGAGATGCTTATCTGATCTAATTGCCCGTGTTGAGACAGTACTATAGTATCATGTTAACCAGTAGTTGTCAAGAGTAATTTAAGGAATAAAGCTATGTAATCCTTTGAAATCCCTCAAAAAGAATATCGATATACATCTTATTTTACTCAGGTGATATTGCAATCAATATCAAATAATATATAATAATATCAAAATCAATAACATTATAATAAAAAATAGTGATTAGACAACACCTTGGTCCTTAAAACTTAAGTTAAAAGAATTATGGGATAAAAAGTTATTCAGATGACACAATATGTATCTTCTTGCTGTGAAAACGTCATCTGATATAAGCAAGCATCAGAGAGGGAGAGGGTAACCACAACTGAGGCCACCTCTGTCAGGAGAATCACACCGGGGGCCAGGAGATGTGATTTCTCAAGCGTCCTGCCATTCTGAATGGTCGTAACAGGCGGTGTCGGTGCTCCTAGAGAGTAATGTCCCCACTGAATCTCTGGTACCCCGGTTCAGCGCGTAAAGGATCCCGCTGGGTTCTTGATTAAGTCTGTTATTCAGCAAATCCCGTACTCCTGGGTGAATGTATAACTTTCAAAATAAAAATATCTAAAAAATACATTAGTCGACACATTTCTATGATATTTATTATCTAAAAAAAAAAATCGAGAAATGTATCAACCTTTATTAGTTGTATCTTATTAAATATATTTTTTAATTTCATCACAAACCGAAGTGATTTTTCTACCTGCCTTCTACAGTATATATAAATATATTATATACCATTACATAATCATCATATCATTATAGAATATAGGAAGATACATTCACTTATTTGTATGAGTAGAATCGATACACAAATTCCATATGTATACATGTGTATCTAGTATACAAAGGATACGTTTATATTTTATAACCACATAATATTTCTTTACTTATGAAGTTGTATTGTGTCTTCAAGCAGCTATAAAGAAAAAAAATAATTTCAATTTATTTTTTAGTTATATTTAATAAGACAATGATTATAACATTTCAAAGCAATGAGGTAAGGATATAAAACAGAGCTTTAGCAAGTATGTCATATTTTTTGCCATCAGAATGAATTTTCTGTCTGTAACAGTACTGTTTTTACCTTATTATATTGTATTAAAAGTATTAAAAGATCTATGGAGAGGCTCTATAGCAAAACTTCTGTATTTTTAATTTCTAAAATGTTTGGAAATCTTTTAAATAAAGAAAGAAATTAAATTTAAATATATAATGCTGTTTAGAATAAATACGATTTAGATACGTCTGGAGAGATCTTCTGTGTGCTCTTTGTTTGTAAAATAAGTAAAGTGGTCAGTTACTGAATTATTTATGTCCCTTCTAGTAACTCTGTATCCGTGAGATATTGTCACACAAAGCACGCCGCGAAGTGTATTGCCCGTTTTCGTAATAGGTAACACAAACTCTGAACAGATCTATAGTAAGATCCCACTTTCTTTTTTCAACGATTATTTTAATTAGATATTTCAGAAACGCCTTTGTCGGCAACAAAATTCAAATAAAATAGAAGATTAAACCATTATTACTTTAATTATATGAGAATTTAGTTAACAAAATTAAATGATACTAAAGCTTATAATCATCAAATAATATTACAACTAATAATGATGAATTGAATGAATGAAATCAAAGTTATCTCAATTTCCATTGTCAAGCTATTTGATAGTAAAAATTGAATTTATTTTTACAGGATTTCTACAAATATACACTGGATTGTCATATACAAGAACTTAAGAAAAATATTTAAATATATTCATTGATTTTTGGCTTTATGAGTGTGGGCGAAAAAGTGAAAATACTAATGTATATAAAAGGTATTACCAAAATATAATTTCTTACTATATACGATATAATAAATAAAAAAATATAGTCTTTATTGCAGTAAATATAATACAAAGAAACAATTTAAATTAATATAACTTTAGTCATCGTCTTTTGTTTCTTTTTAAATAAGCAGAGCTCCAATGTCTGTATATAGAAATTGTCATTTGATATAACCATCAAAATCCCACTTTTAGACTTTTGGAGGTGATATCACTAAAACCTATTTTCTCGATCAACTTTCTATTACTTTCAAGGTGTAATCGCTCTCTAAAAACAGATTTCCTTAGATTATAGGCGATAAAAGAGTGTTCTAATAAAAGAATTTAATGGAATAATTGTTAAAGTCAATAATTTTAAATGGGAACATTATGTTTTTCATAAAAATATTAAAGAATGGATATAAATCGGTTTAAGTTCAATCGACAGCCTCTAAATTGAAAATTTTAATTTAGCAGAGTCTGGGTTGGTGGGAGGCTTCTGCCGTGACTAGTTACCACCTTGCTAGCAAGAGATTTGTGTTCCGGTCCTGTGTAGAAACCATAACAGGTGAATTATTGGCGCGCTTAAGGTGTGATCAGAGTAAAATGCTAAACTGGGAATCACTAAGACGGGAATTGATGATTGATATTGCTATTTCATGAGAGGTAAATTACCAAAAATGAGAGGTATAATAATAATATAATAGATGGGTTGGCCACGTAGAGAAAATGAATGAAAGGAGACTGACAAAAAGGATTTATGAGCCAAAAGTAAATTGGAAAGATGAAAGGGGAAGTGTAAGACAAACGTTCCTGTATCAAATACAGGACATTTTATTTAAGGTCCAGGTCAAGAGTACTCTAAGCCGACGAACTTGTATGAAGGGTTTAATGAGAATGAAATAATTGAAGGAGACATGCAAGGATTGTGCAAATGGAAAGACGTGGTCTCTGCCTACCCCTATGGGATTGAGGCGTGATGCTATGTATGTATCTTAGACTGTATCATCACTTACTATCAGGTGTGATCACAGTCAAGCGCTAGCCCGTCAGCAATAAGAAAATATATGTATCCACAGGCCATTTCTCATAGCTTATTAAAAAAACGATCTCGTACTATGCATATAGCACAAATGGTGGTAGCTGTGACCGCTGTCTGCGCACGCGCCAGTGCTGCCGGGCCAAGTAATACGCGCGGACGTCGTTACGTACAGACACCATGACGAACAGTGCATTCACGATTTTGGCTATCTGCGTTGCCTATGGTAAGAAATCACATTAACACCATTAAAACCACTATTTCCAATTTACGAAACCACAACTTTAATTATACATATACGTCTAATTATAAATAATTTAAAGGTCACTTTTAAAACAGAATGTCAATTATTTACCAAAATGTCACTTAAGTTGCGACCATGAGGTTTTAATTAAATAATAATTAATAAGTTCTCATAAACAAATACCTATTATAGGAATATCAAGAAATCTTACGTATTTGATATAATCTTAATTGCATGGGTTGTATTTTTTAATAACTTTACAACAAGATAGATGGTATCCATTCTTTTGTCTCTACAATTTCACATACAATTACATTAACAATGTTTCCGATATCAAGATCCTTGCTTTCAAATCTGCTTAATAAAATGAAATGTAATAAAATATGTATTAGATAAATTCGCATGTTAACCTTATAATTGGTCATAACTTTTATTTCTATAATGAATTACTATACCATTGCAGTTTCCTTAAATTTTCATTTCATGTGGTCGATATAGTTTTTGAAGAAAAGCGTGTGCAATTGGAATAATACGGATTCATTTCACTCGTATGTTACTTTAGTTATTATTTATTACATTCAGTAACAAACTTGGTACTCCAACGCCATACTCTGACTCTTAGGTTTTAAAAAGATAATTCCTAATTCTTAAAACTGTTAAAGTTTCAGTCAGTTTGTAAAATACTACTACTACATATGGATCTGTTCAATTTATTTGCTTATCAGCCCTGAATCTTATGAAAAACGTTATTTCATCGAAAATCTAAATTTATTAGTACCAAATAGAGATCCGAGAATGTATATACTTCAATTCCATTTCATAACAATTTGAATTTATTTATGTTTTCCTTCTTTACGACAGTTAGTGGATACCTTTTAGTTTTGCGTTTATCTATCAGTAGTTATTACTATTAAGTGATACTCTGATACTTAACGATTAAGTCTAATATCATTAAAGAGGTAACGTACCTGTTAGAGATCAATAACCATTTACCTCTTCATAGCAAAGCATCGCATTGAAATGCAATATTTTTAATGAATATATAAGAGTTTTCTAACGAATTTATTAAATAGTTTCGCATTTATCCATTAGTATCATTGTTGGGTGATCTTATCTGTTACCATATCACTAACTAAATAAAATACAAAAATAACTAATATATAACCATTTACCTCTTCAAATCAAAGCATCGCAATAAAATACATTTTTTAAACGAATATCTATAATTTTCTAAAGTAGAGTAGATAGATAGGCAAGGTAAGTAGCTGCATATTAGAGTCCCACTGCTGGGCATTGACTCCTAATTCATAGGAAAGATAGATGTGTAACTTTATTGAACTCCACAAAAAAGGACAAAAGATAAATACAATAACTTAACATGAACTAGATTTAATATGCAAGGCGGTCTTATTACTAAAAAGCGATCCCTTCTTCTCTATTAGGGTGATCGTTATAAAAAGACATAACGGAGTTGGTATTAGTAAATATATATATAAACATAACATCCAATTAGATACACGAAATTTTGCTTTCCACTAAATTCTGTATACACTGCAATATCAAATATTTATTCTGAATCACACTTCCAACTTCGAGTGTAATTTTTTGTAGACTATGACAAATACAATATTTATGTTATGTTAACAAACCTCATAATTATTTCATCTATTTTTTCGTAGCGTATCCGCTTATTAGATCACCATGTATCTCGAAGCTGAGCAATATTTTAAAGTTTTTGTCGTATAACCTCGGAATAATTTACATATACAGTGTTTAATCGATTTTATATAACAAACTATAAACTCGTATTACGACATTAAAAACTGGACGTCAGCATTTAAATTGGCATTTACTTTAAACACGCATTTTGTTATAATAAACATACATTCGAATTCATTATGATATTATTGTAATTATAGTAAATCAGTAATGAATAGCTTAAGCATTTTCTAAGAGCACACTACGTGCTAATGGCTGTTATATAATATTATTGTTGCATGAATTATTTATAGCCATATAATGAATTGATAGTTTTGTGGAATTTATACTATACTAGCTGACCCATGCAAATTCTTATTGCAATTAAAAGTTAGGGAATGGAAGTATGTGGGTGAAAAGTTTTTTAGCAGCGGTAAGGTAAATTGAAGCCCATTAACGTCCCACTGCTGAGCCCAGGCCTCCTCACTCATAGCAGAGCGGGTTCTTAGAGCATATACCCACTACGCTGGTTTATTGCGGGTTGGCATGGCTTAAGGTGCTCTCCGAGGCACGGGTGATGCGTACATCGCCAGCTTCCCAACTACGAGCAAATACTTTGAATTCACTTGATCCGGGACTCGAGCCCAGGATCTCATGTCTATAGCTGAACAAGAAAAAAATGCAGAGACCTATTCTATACGTAATATTTAAAAAGAAATTCATTATAATCGCTCGAGCCGTTTCAGAAGTTTGCGACAACAAACATCGTGACATGGGATTTTTATATATTATATATCTAGAATCATATTTTTACGATAGCTATGACAACCTTTTCTATAACTTAACGAGATTAACACCAGTAATAAAGACTAAATAAAAGATGCAGCTGATAATATTGTATTATCGATTCCCGACGATGTCAGCTGTACAGTTCTTGAAATTATACCATATTTGAAGTCGTTTTGAACACACACCAAATATTTTATCTAAATCAATTCATCAATTATACATTTAACATAAATCGGTTCAGAAAAATACATTTAACTCCTTGTAACATGAAGAAAGGTACTTTAATTTTGATTGATCTAATAATGTACATGTTTTCAAAGTCACAACGAGGATTTACTCAATTGCAAAGAAAAGTGGAAACAATTATGTGGGTTTGAAAGAGTAAAGCTTCTTTGGCTTATGTTGTATTAAATTGTATACGAGTAATATTATTTAAATTAATTATAATATAAACTATAATTAATTTAAATAATATTAAGTTTCACTTTAACACACAAAACATAAAATTAGGGTTTTCGTAATCGCACTATATACTTCTATATACATATGAAATAGCAAAGTTGCATTAGGAAACACTAAATGGTATTTTCCTCCATTTTATTCAGAATATGGTACCCTGGTAACCTTCTTTATGCAAGAATTACTATGTCTAATTCTTTCATAAATCATTGCAGAAATTATAAAAGTATGTCAGAGAAACTTAGATGACGTAAATTAGGGTTTCTGTTGTCGTATATTTCGTTTAAGATTAATGGATACACACATTAGGAGCCAAGTATATTGCGATAATATTGTCGCAAGTATTTTGTAATTATAGCTGCTTTACCCTGTTTTTTAAGTAATTGAAGTAAACTATTGTGTTGATGATGAACAAATCAATTCAGTTCACTAATTTATGTTATAGATGTTTTGACTGTGTATTGGAGTTCTAGAAGAAACGTTGATAGGCTTGTGGGCCTAAATTGTAAATAATTTCACACCAAATTAATGCGTTACTATCTTAAAGTCTATTACTACTGCGATGGTACTGAAGCCTTGTTAAATTAAATCACTTTATGCTCTGGGTATAGTAGTACACAAATAATCAAACACGCACACAAATCCACGAACAATGTCTCTATCACACACACACACACACACACACACAGAGAGAGAGAGAGAGAGAGAGAGAAAAGTTTGCAAATTTTTATTTTGAAATCATTAATTTGAAGTGTAAATCATTTCAATCATCTTTTATTTTTATATATTCATGTGACTGTAGTTCACATGACACAGGAATCATAATACCTACTAGAACATCTCAACCTAGTATGAGTTAAGTAACAAATTGTTATGGAAATAAACTATTTTTATTTATTATCTAATATGGTAAGTGATTTTATAGTCTATTATGGTACCACTGTCAAGCGATAAGCCTGTAAGTAGCAGCCCATTAAAGTCCCACTCCTGGGCACAGGCCTCTTCACGCATAAGAGAGAGGGTTATTAGAACTTAGATCCATCACGCTGCTCCACTACGGATTGATAGGCACAGTACACAAGTGCACTCCTATAGCCCGAATGTGACAGGAATCCGAGACGATCGGAGAGGGATAAGGCGTAGTACCGACGGCTTAACGAGCTCGCCGAGGCACGGGGGTGTACCACACCGCCAACTTCTCAACTTCGGGCAAATATTGAGAAAATCTTAATAGAAAACTCAATATCGATTTTTAATTTGCGCGACCTGGGACTCGAACCCAGGACCTCAGGTCTGTAGTCGAACATGCTAACCACTAGAGTAATGAGGCAGTCGATAAGCCTGTACTTAGAAAAAAATAGTTGGTCATGTGAAAGGCTTCAGTCAAGCACCTTACAAGCAAAGATTTGCTGCCAAGGGATAAATCAGCATCCCGTTATAATGCTGTATATAAACCGTATTAGATGGATTCCTCATAATAACTTACCATCAGGTAAGATCACAGTTAAGCGCTACCATGTTAGCAATAAAAACAGTTATGTAAATATAATATACAGTTTCCAATCAATTGATATAATTAACGTGTTTAGTTAATTTGCAGTTCAAACACGTGGTTGTTACAAATGCTGAAATTATCCTTCGTAGTTGGTTGCCCAAGATTGGAAAGGGTTTGGCATATTTAATTGTGAGTGGTGCGCAGGCGCAACAAACGGTTCACTTCGATTGCGTACATTTAAGGCCGCGCCTTTATATAGTTTAAAACAATTTCACGATACAACTTTTAAAGAAATATCTATATTTCTTAAACATATTTATATAACATAAGCAAAAATTGAATGTCGTAGTATAATTTGAAAGATTACATGGACGACAGAAAGCGTGAGAGTGAATGGATATGAAAGAATGAAAATCATATTGTAATGGTGATGATAAAAAAGTGACACACGATTGAGTTTGTTGTGGGTTCTTCCCAGAACAGGGCGCGAAGGATTTCTCGTAATTTTAAATTCTTAGTCGTTCTCTAGCTTCATTATCAGTTGCACATAAATGTAAACAATATTTATTTGGAAAAGCTTACTTTAATAAATTTTTTTTTTTTAATTTCAATATGAATATGTATATGAAAAAAATATAATAAATTAAAGCGAAACCTAGCCTATATCAGAGATCAGAACAAATTCAGCAAAATCAAGAGTAAAGTCATAAAAATCCAAAAAACTGACGTTAATCGCAATCGAATAGGAAATTTATATATATACAGATATAGATTACATAAAAACATTATTTATAAAATGATTTTATGATAAACTTTAAAAATATTAAACTCATTCTTATAGTTTCTATCGATACTTTAAATTCCTTCTACAATTAAAACTTCAACATCATTCTATTAATACAACACCAATGCTTATGTAAATAAATTTCTGATTCCTAGAATAATCATGTAGAATATGTGCAATTTGTAATATTTTAGGATTTAGTTTAGATTTTTGAAGTGAAACTTCTTTGCGAGGGTTAATTTTTACGGATTAAACGCGTGATTAGCGTCACGAAGATGTGCAGCGTTTTATATACTAATTCGTTTGAAGGTTAGGTAGTTTTACTATTCGCAAATAATAATAATGGCATTTCAATTTGCCACTCGTCATTTAATAATTTAATATACTATTTTTCGTAAACGTTTAATTCAAAAACAATAATTAATAGTTTCTAATATTGGAAAAAAACGTGGCATTTTTATTTACAGTTCGTCATTTGAGATTTCAATAAATTATTTGTATTAATTTTCGTCACTCTTAATATTTTAATGATAATTAAATTCATTCAATTCCTCTAGGCCTCGGAAATGTAAAGTTATAAATTTGGATAAATATAAACAAGACTTAAAAAATTGTTTGTCATAGAAGTTCCACTTCTGACGTGGACTTTATACGCCCGCGCTTTTAACTTTTTTTATTGCTAACAGGTCTCTAGGTAATTAAATATGGTATCACGCTTATGTGGTAATAAGTAATTTACCTGTTAACAATTTTAATACAATTATGTACTGGAATATATTTTGCCTATCGACACGTCTTTCCTGGAAAATTAGTAATTTTATGGCCGAAACCTCCCAATCAGTCCAATACTAAACAAATTAGAAAATACAATTTCCTAAATTTGCTCTATTGGGAATAGAACCTAATAACTCTACTACAGAAACGATTACTCGTATAATTGTACTAAAAAATTCAGATGTAACATATAATTAAAACCCTTATTCGCTTTAATTATACATAAATTGTTAGCATTAGAGTTTTACTATTAATTACTTCCCTTGATTTCTAACAAAATTACTACAAAATAAGTTTTTTGTTAATGATTTATCGCAACAATGTTATATTAATAGCTCGTTAGTATAATAACTTGTTAGGATGATTTTTGAAGAAAGTTTAACTTACTAACGAACTGTACGAGTATAGTACACTGATATTATTTATGTTTGTAATTTTATATTTCTATCGAAATTTAGACACGAAATGTGGTCAAGATAACATCTTTATAACAAAATTCCTTTTAATATCAATGTTTTAAACACTTCTTCTGGACTAACTAGTTTACTGGCTTTGTTAATAAAGATCCCCGAGAAGGAACCTGCGAAAAACTCTTTTCATTCATTTTTTGTAGGTTACAACATGTTTAGCTTTCATGTGCAAGTGTAATCAAGTCCAAACATAATTGTGGCATAAATAATCCTTATCATTATAATATGCCTTTTTTTAATAGAACATATTTTTTAAAATTATGTGGAGGCAAACCCAAAAATTAGTCGGATTATTATTAAAATGCGTATGCTAAACCCGACAAGTGATTTTTGAACCTCATGCACTCTAAAATATGGCATTACAAGTGTGTTTTTATTTCTTGTGTTAATATCATGCGTTTCGCTCTTTTTGTTGTATCAGTTATACAATAAATATTATTATTATGGATATATAAAATGTTATTCAATATATATTACTACGGTACTGTGAGAATAGATGTTTCTTTGAATTTATCTCTTAAGGAAACGCGAGATACCAATTGATATATGGCATATCATCTTTGCTAGTTATCACCAAGCAAATCCAAAGTAGACTCTAATACTCCAGCTAAATAATATTACCTTTTACAAATATTACCGCATTACAATCTAAAATTATATCATAACTTATAACCAGGTAATAACACAATTAAATCCCAACCTATTAACAAAAAACCCAATGTTTTCTTAATCATGTAAACATAATATTTTCCACTTATGTAATTTATTATTTTTTAATAAACATTGTTAACAATTCCCATATAATTGACATTCGAAACAGCTTATTTAATTGTTGTAAGATAATTTAATGTTATTATTAATCACTGTAAACGGAACCATTGGTTACCTTCGTATTGCCTAACCGATTGGAAGGGGGCCGATATGGTCCACTCTCAAGGCCCTCACCTGTTCAATCTACTGACCGTTTAAAATCATATTTGGAGTTTAAATATATGTTATAAATATTAACGCGTTACAAAATAAGTTTGAGAAGATAATTAAGTTTTAGTCGCCTCATTCTGTTTTGAAATACATCAAAAGTTTTAGTCTCAAAGTTTTTATTATTCTTTGACTACGTCTTTTTTATATATAATAATATTAGGTAAGGTAAGTAGCAGCATATGCCCAGCAACGTCCCATTGCTGGGCACAGGCCTCCTTACACATATGAGAGAAAGTTATTCAATCATAGATCCACCACGCTCTCCACTGCGGGTAGGCAGGTATAGTACATAAGTGTTGTTTACACAACTCTATTCCTTCACTCTCATTGTTTCATGTGACGGGAATTGGGCCGCGATCAGAGACAGATCAGGCGCAGGACCGACTGTTTAACGTGCTTTCTGAGGCACGGGGGTGGAGCACACCGCCAACTTGCCAACTTCGAGCAAATATTGAGAATATCTTAATAGAAAACGCAATATCCATTTTTTTATTTAGCCCGACCAGAGCCTCGAACCCAGGCCTTCATGTCTGTGGCCGAATATGCTAACCTCTAGACCAACAAGGCAGTTAAAATATTATTGATACTTTATAGAAAGAGAGATCATTTCTCAAACTATCTAAAGCAGATCGAACAAACTTTATTACGTATGCTAGATATATATAATTTATGCCTTTATATACAATTCTTTTTGTAGGATTTCTAAAGAGGACTTGCTACAGCCAAAAATGTTGTCCTTGCATATTTATATATCCACAGTTTTTTTAATTACTAAAGTAAAAGTCGTCTTTTGCGTATAATCGGTATATTAGAGTTCAACGCGCTCCATATTATTGGGAATTGTATTTAATTGTATAAACACCACACAGTATTTACTAGCTATAAGGAATATAATCTATATTTAATAATAATTCTGAGATATCTTAAAATAATATTCTAGCAATATATATTACTATAACAATAATAGTTATAATAGTTGTATATATTGCTTCATAATGTAATATTTAAAAAAATATATTACGTAAATCGGTTTGTAGAATTCAGCTCGAAAAATTGTAGTTTTTTTACAAAATTGGTAAATTCTTTCCATGTAGTTGATAGTGATGATAAATATATAAATAAAAAATAGAAACATTAAAAATTTCGCATAATATTAAATATTGTAGCATTATTTTTTATAAATAGTTATCTATTTAGTTATAAAGCTTCCAATACGCTCGTATTATAATTATAAAATTACAACCACGAAATACTTCGTAGGAGCTATTTATATTCAATCAAGCAATTTCTTCCTGCTAACCTTCAACAAGAGTGGATGCTTAGTTTATTTATATAGTAGAGTTGTTCTACAGTTCTTTGTTATTAAGTTACGATAATTATGGAAATTTATTTATAATACAATAAAATTATTTTATTACACACCTTTGGTCTCAGAATAGATAGGTTTCATTTGAATTTATTACTAAATAATTTTTAAAAATGTGGGCTTTTTTATAGAACTGCATGATTTTTATTACATTGCCTATAGCATAGATAGATTGCGTTTTCATTAATAACATAATAATCATTTTTCATTTCCACAATAGGTTTCGTATTAATTTCTAATAAATTAATAACAAAAAAGTAATATTTTTATCATTATCCACGACTTTTTTTAAAACCTAGGCTATAATATAAGTTTGATTCAATCGAAATCGTTAAGTCTAAGTTCTGCTGTCAACTAAGTTATATAAGCATGAAATATGATAGCGCCGTTCAATAAGTACCATATTTAGGGTCTTACGGGGTCAGCTAGTATAATATAAAAAAACACAATACATAATCACTAGCACATTAAGCTTTACGCATATCAAAATAACTATTACATAATACATTCGTTACGCTTGTAGACCTTGGCGAAAGCTAGACAATTTAATAAATAGCGACGTACTTTACGCTAATGCAAGAAAAATACAATAGCATTTTGTGTTTAGTAATATCTCTGATGACAAAAGGCTTCGAACATTTTAAAAGTAAAAGCAAATACTCAAATAATAAGACAGATTTCAATTCATTGTTGTTATTTCCGTATACAGTAATAATGACAAAAAATCCAGTTTACATTTATAAAATAATAATCAACACGCATATATTATACATTCAACAAATTTGCGTCTATATACTCATCATATTTGCATGTGCATTCAAAATTCTTAAACATGTAACTTCATGACTTTTAAACATGTACATTAATGACTTTTAAAGAATCATAAATGTACATGTTCACTGTTATGATTTAAACATTTTAAATTCATGACTTTAAACATGTACATTTAACACTTTTAATGAATCATGAATGTACATGTTTAAATTCATGATTCTTTAAACATTTATATTCATGACTTTTTAAACATATACATACCAGGTGCTGTAAGTTTTCTGTAAACAGCCCTGAAATAACATTAAAATAAAAGTAAAAAATTTTCTGGTTACATGTGCTTCCATCTGCATCCGTAGGTACCTTGTTAGACAAGACCACGTTATCTTTATCTACGTGTCTGCGTCTGGGTGTGAAAACAACAGAACCCTATCGTTGTAAATTTGGTGAGTGGGTAAATTAACTCGATCACCACGGTCTGTCTTGTCTTCGTAGTGCTGGTCGTCTTCCGAGACACGCCGGAATCAACGACATCATCAGAACAACCCTTGTCACCAGTAACGTGTCGGCTATTCTCGAGCCGAATGGAATTGCACGTGATGATGGTGAGAGACCTGATGGTATGTCGTTGGTGTAGGATGCTACATGTGTCGATACGCTTACACCATCTCACATTGACGCTACCTCCAAATCAGCGGGAGCGGCGGCGTCATAAGCTGAAAACGCCAAGTGGCGCAAATATGAGAGCCTTGCTTTAGAATACATATTTGTGCCTTTTGGCGTGGAGATATTAGGACCGTGGGGTCCTGAGGCTAAAAGCTGTTTGAAAGAAATTTCATCTCACTTAGTTGATGTCACCCGTGACCCTAAGGCCAGGTGGTACTTCGGACAGCGTATAAGTATCGCTGTCCAAAGAGGTAACGCTGCCAGCCTTATGGATACCCATCCATTTGCTTCTGATGGCGCATTTTAGTTACTTTTATTTTTTCTGTATTAATGTTAAGGTTGGATATATGTTGATATGTTATCATAAATAAAGATGTATTTACATGAAAAAAAATTACATTAATTTTACATATTATCCTCATATAATATATGAATTATAACTTACAAATTTCAAATAATACCTTAGTTGTTGAGAACATATAACACGACAGTTGAGAGAGGATGTATCGTACCCTTTAAGTCCATTGAGCCCACTTTACTGGAAAGGAAAACCGTTATAAAAACAATGTTAATCTTTAAAATAATACATTTATTACATATTTGACGTAATTACTTTAGTGACGTTACAGGTGACAATAGTTTACTAAACTACCTCCACAATTAAACAAATGTTCAATATGTTGCCGGTAATCAACTAAATATCTTTTAAATATAATTTCAAGAGACAGGACACTATATAATGGACATAACAAAAGAACACCTATTAATATGTAAAGAATTATAAAGAAGATTGAAAACCTTGATTGAAAATTTTGATTGAAAATTAGAAATTACTCCATTGAGTTTTCAGTGGTTTCTTCTCAGAGGCATGCGTATAAAAGATAAAGGCTTTTATATATTACAATTTGATGTCGTCTTTCATCATCATAGCACATATTTAATAATAATGTTCACTAAAATTTGATTTATGCTTTTAGATCTAACACTAATCTATTCAATTTTTACCATAGTTATTATGATTTAAAATGTGGTTTATGAGAGTTAATAATATATGCATTTATAGTAAATATCGCTAACATAAATACCACGACTTAATACAAAGAAATTTTCAAAAAGAAATGAGAGCAATCTCTTAATAATACTGTAATAAATTTTATTATTTTAGTACTTAAGTGACATGAGTAACGCTATTTAAAACATTCAAGAATTTATTATCGTGTCACGGATTTATTTCGTTGTAAGAAATGCAAGGTCAAACAGTAAAATTAGCAATCAATAAGAAATAAATTCGCTATTTCACACACTTGCAAGGTGACATTAGAAATTCGCAATAAAAAGAAAAAAATATATATTTAATAAAAAAAACAACTTTAAGTTGACAAATTATTATATTTTTAATATACCTGGACTGGTGGAAGGCTTCGGTCTAGACTCGTTATACCCTTAATAGTAAATTTATGCTGACATGCTAATGATTTGCTTTTCGGAAAGATTCTGTGTAGAAACCATAAGAGGTAATTGCTTTTTATCAACTTAGCGCACTTCAATCTTAAACTTTATCATCACATACAATAATAAAAAAAACTAGGTCCAGATATAAAAGCATCAAACCTGTGGCAGTGTCATTAGTAAAGAAATAATATTAAGAAAAAGGTAAAAGGGCGAGCGTACAGAGTACATCGGTCAGAAGTGAAACTTCTTTGGCAAACTAATTTTTAAGTCATGTTTATATTTATACAATTCAAAACTCTAGATTTCCGAAACTTAGAGGGAGGGAAAAAGGAAGATATATCAGATATTTAATGAATTTAATTGTCATTAAATATTAAAAGTCTCGAAAATTATTACAAATAATTTATTGAAATCTCAAATGACGAATCCTAAACGAAAATTCCAAGTGTTTTTTGTCAATATTAGATATTATTAATAAAATTTTATTTTTGAATTTAAAAATTTTGAAAATAGTTGTAATGAAATATTTTATATTTTATGAAAAATAGTAAAATACCACATGTTATTTGTAAATATTAAAACTAGCTAACTTTCAAACGAGTTAGCATTAAAAACGCTGCACATCTTCGTGACAGTAAACTCGCGTTTCATCCGTAAAAATTTTACACTCTTGTGCCTAACATTTTCACTTGAAAAAGTAACAGGCGACTTTTTATATATATCTCGGAGAATTAGAAAGAAAGGAAGCATAAACACAGAGGCGTAGGGTTCTCCGCCGACATAGTCATTAATGGCATCCATAATTCAATTTTCCATACTGTGGGTGATGGTGGGTAATGTTGTTGCAATCAAACACTTTATTAATTAACTCAGATTATAATGTTCAATCACTTAATGTTCCCGATATAAATTTACACAAACTCATTAACGACAATAGCTAGGAACGCGACAGTTTCAATAGTCGACCGCTCTGGTGGACCGTCACCTGAGAACTACCGAGTCCGCCGCCGGATCACGACACATGACTCTGTCCCTCGCCGATAGATAGATAGCGCCAGCGTTTCACAGACTACCGCACTCCGACATATATATCCTATAATATGGAGAAAACTATTAAATCTAACAAAATAATTATATTAAGGAACCCGAACAATGTGGCACTAAATTTGTATGTACTCGTATATGATTTTTCAGTACCTGAGTAAGTAATTGAATTCATCTTTAGGATGATCAGCAAAATTGATCGGCAGGATCAATTTTGATGAAATTTCTTATCTATTCGGATTGCTACAAGGAAGATATAGATTGACAATTTAATCAGATAGATAGCAGATTTTCTCTATGGCTCACCTTATCGGAAAATATGCGGATGATAATACCTACTTTAGGAACTGCTAGAGTCCTGTAAACGTTATATATATTCACTGTAGATATGTGTAATAAAATGAATAAATGTATCGTAACGTAACGTATATATAATGTTTCAAGGGTAATGCGTATTATCTGTGCTCTGTGGCTAACGATCATTTATAAGGATTATTCTAATAAAAACTTGTGAAACCTGCCTTGATAGATCACATTTTGATTGATTGTTCAATTATTAATAGTCCACATTATGTTTATGGTATGTTGTATAAAAAAATTAAACTTAATACATTTGTTTTTTTGTGACATCCTGACCCCTAAACTAGGAAAACCTGTATTTTAGGGGTCAATGCCTACACAAACAACGTACATGGAAAATTTTAATTAATCGTGCTCAAAAATAAAATTTGAAGCTTAAAAGTAAAGGTATGCATGCATGTCGTGTGTGTGTATGTGTGCGTGTGCATGCGTGTGTGTGTGTGTGTGTGTGTGTGTGTGTGTGTGTGTGTGTGTGTGTGTTTGTTTCGATTTGAGTTTATGGACGCGAAATAATTAACATAAATTTAGTTATAACTCTACAATGTGACATTTTTTATTTTTGCTAGTTTACTAATATTATAAAACTAAAGAGTTTGTTCGTTTGAAGGCGCTAATCATAGAACCTATAGGTCCGATTTAGAAATTAAAAGTGTTAAATAGCCCATTTATTCAAGAAGGCTTTAGGCTATAAATCACTACACTAATAGGAAGATAGTTTCAAAATCGGTTTAATTTTCCTCTTCAGAGCTTTCACTGACCACGAGAGGTAAACGATTAAAGTTTCGCAAAAATTATGTATGGCAGTTATTTCCCATTTTAAGACCTAAAAAAAGTCCAGACAGAATATGCTTATCTTTAAAGGCTGGCTCACTATGACCTTTTATATGTTAACCAAATTAGTTTCATCTTAATGTCTCATATGAAGTGCAGACTTTATAGTACGTTTCAATTTTTTTAGTATGTTAGATGTAATTAAATGTACATACTGAAAGTTACTACCCACATTGATATAGCGTGGTGGGGATACGCACTAAAAACCGTATTGAAAGGTTTGGTAAATAAATATTTTTGTGATTTAGTATCACTTCAATACATTGTATTTATATCATAAAATCTTGTCTGTTATATAACAGATTTTGCAACGTTAAATTCATTCAACATGGTAGAGTAGGAAGTAAACATCTTGATTTATAATTCGTGACGAATGGAAAGGAGAAAGGTTGCTTTTATTTATACACAGAAAGAAAGATGCTAAAGCAATACATACGAAATAGTAAGCAAGGAATTAAGGGCCATTTAAACATAGTGCTAGTTTTTTATAAAACAAGAAGACCTATCCCACAAAATAGAATAAAGGTACAAGTTATAAAGATATGAAGGATAGAACGTTGTGTATTAACTAGCAACGTTTAATTATGTAATTCCATGTCTTTTACAATCATTATCATATCATAAAGTAAGTAGCAATTCATTTATTTTAATCAGTAGTTATATTTGCTGTAATCTCTATCATTAAGAAACAATTTGACGGATATGTTTTAGAAATATTATTAAAATAAAATCACTAAGATGTAAATCTAGTTTAGAGGAAATTTAAATGTCCATTGTTGATTGTGAGTAGTCCGCAAAGCCACATTTTAACATCGTGCTGGATCTAAACTCCGAATCCTCTATCTTCTTAAAAACTTCTACGGGCTTGCCCTTTGGTTCATATGCTTGTGATTTCACATGATACCTACTTTAAAAAGATTATTGGTGCGTAGGTGCTTGATTATTCTTTCTAATCATGCTTTTTGGTGAAGGAAAACATTGTGAGAACAAATATAGACACTATAACCCTCTCTTCTATGAGTTAGAAGACTAGATGACCAGCAATGGGACTTTAATAGTCTTCTACTTGCCTTTCCTCTATGCGAAAATCCGTACGCTATCCACAAGTAGTTGTCAATCATCTCAGTATATTTTCTAATTGACTAAGGAATACATCTCTCAAAATGTATAAAGTAATATCCTTAGTTATTTCATAAGGTACCTCACCATAGGAGATATAGCCTGCTACCTTTTGTGGAACCATATAATATAGACTGACTTTAAAATAGTGTTTTTTATTAGAGTAAGAGATGTTTCCGCGACGTCAGAGTTTCGCCGCAATATTACGTAAATTCCACGATAGGAACAGGTTTCACTACGTCTTCCGCTCTTGTGTAACCTTGTTATCGAATATCTTTGTTCGTCTTGTGATTCTTTATGTGTCAAACGTGCGTCAATCTTCGGACAACCAATATTAGCTAATGGGAAAGTATTTTTCTTCAAACAGCTAAGTTTTCAACGTCATCATATCTACAAAATATAAATTCGTAATCTATTTATAACAAGTTTGAATTAATTTTATAATAAAACACAATCTAATACGTGCGTAATATGGAAAGAAAAACTGGCATACCAAGTCATTCTTTTTCAACGAATATTTACGTTTATATTTAAGGTTGTCTAGAAGAAAACGCTATTTAGCGATAAGACCGCCTAATTTATATTTCTGTAATGTTCAAAATCAAAATATTCTTTATTCAAGTAGGCTTAAAAAGCACTATCGTCAGTAGTCTGTCCGTTGGTTCGGAAAGTTGAATCCGCTGAGAAGAAACCGGCAAGAAACTCAACGGTTACTCTTTTAAAGATAGTTGTGTTATGCTACAATGTGTAATATATTGCTTCTGTGAGCAACTAGAAGGAAGTCCAAACATTTCTATCGCTTAAATAATATTCATCATTATTATAAAAAGTAAAAGGATGTTTTTGATATATTTCTTAAAATTATGTCGAGGCAAATCTAAAACTGATTGAGGTATCTTATTAAAAATGCGTGTGCTCAACCCGACAAATGAATTCGGAACCTTCTTCACTCTAAAATATGGAATTACAAGTTTGTTTTTATTTCTTGTATTAAAATTGTGTATTTCATTTTTCTTACCTTTTCTCATGACCTGAAAAGGGTCGCCGGAAGCCGATGGTTACAAACCGCAAAAGGCTGTGTGTTATGGAAATCCTTGCAGGAGACCTATATCCAGCAGTGAACGTCCATCGGTTGAGATGATGATGATGATATAAAATAATAATAATTTAATGAAACAATTAAGATATGTTTGCCTTGGTTATATTTCATTGTATCATTCGTTTCTTTGTAACTGGCTCATTGATCTAGTGGTTAGCATATTCGAATACAGACATGAGGTCCTAAGTTCGAGTCCCGGGTTGGGCCAATTCAAAAATCAGTATGGAGTTTTCTATTAAGTTTTCCTCAATATTTGCCCGAAGTTGGGAAGTTGGTTGTGCATTCCACCTCCGTGCCTCGGAGAGCACGTTAAACCCTCGGTCCTGCGCCTGATCTCCCTCCGGTATTTACGGATTCCCGACACATCGGACTATGACAGTGAAGGAATAGAGAGTACACTTGTTCACTAAGCCTGCCAATTCGCAGTGGAGCAGCGTGGTGGGTCTATGCTCTAAAAACTCTCTCCTATGAGCGAGGAAGCCTGTGCTCAGTAGTAGGATGTTAATGGGCTGTTACTTATCTTACCTTGTTAGTCTAGCATGAACTAAAAACACACTGAGGAAATAGCCTAAATTTCTATTTATTTAAAAAGTTGTTGAAATATACATACATATCGTTGATTTTGGAGAATAGTGTATATTCTAAATAAACAGCTTGTTTAAATCAACGATAAATATACGACATTTCGTAGTGACAAAGCAAGATTTCAATATGAGTTTCTGACACAAGAAATTATGGACGATAATAACAGTAGCATAATTCGCATTCAAATTCAAACAAAAACTCAACGAACCTTTTATCTTATTCGTTTGTATCAAACACTAATTCAATTCGCTATTTAAGGAATTCATTGTAGTTGTCGGCTCAATCAAATCTATAGATATAATGTTGCAACAATTAAATTTATATGTTTGTATGACATACTCGTATACAAAATGAGGGGAAAATTTTGTAAAACAATTCAACAACACATTATAACTTATTACCACACTATAAATTCTGACATTATAATTGTTTTACGTAAGATTTATAAGATTTATGCAGTGATAATAAGAAATGATTGACTAATAAAAAAAATTGTTTTGTATAAATCAAATTGATACTTATAAGTCACCGAAAGCCTAAGTAAGGCAGTCCCACGCAAAATCCGTAAAATTCAAGACGGAAATGTGAATGTTTACAATGTTTCGAAATACAACTGGATTAATGCAATTTCATTGACAAAAGTTGAGCAATATAATAACTCCTTTCGATATAATAAGTGCATTGCTACTTGTTTTAACTGGACCTGTATTTCGTAACAAATTATAATAATGCTTTAAATTCACTGCTGTTATAAAGACTTTAAACCTTCAATTGAGATGTGACAAATGGTAAATATATGTAATGGGTATTCAAAATGAATTCTTTGTTAAAATGTAATGTAATAGTACATTGAAATATGTTATAATTATATAATCGTGCAACTAATTCTTATTAATGCTAAACGAAAGAGCAAGGTATTAAATTTAATTCATATAGTATCGTTCATCTGCGTAGCTCATGATCAAGTGGGAGTTTAAGCTATCTAGTACTTAGTAGCCGTCTACATAGCGGATAATTTAAAATCTCTCGAGAGGAGTTAGTGATTGACTTTAGTTGGCTAAAACAATCTTGTGTCAGTATTATAGTATTCAAGTTTATAACGTACATGGATAGAAACAGTTTTTATGTTTTATAAATGTTACCAGCAAACTTATTCCTTTCTTGATCTTTATTGGAAAGTAATGTCCTAAATTCATCTATATTTACGAGAGTAGAGCTAGAATTGCTCCATGGATAGATATATAGAACCTCATTAGGAGTCACAGGATCAATTCCTGGATAGATACCAATTAATTTTCTTTATGAAATGTATTTATCACTATTTTTCGAACTGCCTCAATGATCTAGTGGTTAGCATGTTCGACTACAGACATGAGCTTCTAGGTTCAAGGTCGATATTGAGATTTCAATTAAGATTTTCTCAATATTTGTCCGAAGTTGGGAATTTGGCGGTGTGCTACACCCCAGTGCCTCGCAGAGCACGTTACCCCGCAGAACGTCGGTGCTGTGCCTGATCTCTTTCCAGTCGTGTCGTATTTCCTTCATATCGGACTATGGGAGTGAAGGAATAGATCGTGCACTTGTGTACTATGCCTGCCAATCCGCAGTGGAATAGCGTGGTGGGTCTATGCTCTAAAAAACCCTCCCTCACATGAGTGAGGAGGCCCATGTCCTGCTGTAGGATGTTAATGGGCTTTTTTTTACTATTATTCGAAATAAATTATCGTGAAGGAGATCCTAATCAAATCCAAAGATCAGCTGGCATGTAAGCCACCTTATCTACAATAGAGCGGTGTGGACAATATATGATTATTCCTAACGATGTTACCGAATTCGTGTAAATATGAGATAGTTATCGAATCGACCTCAAACTCACCAACATTGGAGGAATTCAGTAATATTTAGACGTACAAAAATATAGATATGTGAAGATGCTGGTGGAATACAACACGATATAATTAGCCTTTATTCTTGAGTATTACGAAAACTGCAGTAATAACTTAAAGATTAAAAATGTATCACCATTATCGAGTGCCTTCTTCAAAATAAAATTTGACGGTGAAAAATTGAGTAATCCTTTTTAATTGTGCGAGGTTATGACTGATCCAATCCACTATCCTACTAAATAATGTATATGTTTTAACAATTTCTTAAAAATCCTTGCAATCAATATATCATATATAGAGTATGGATATAATTACGTAAAAATGAACTGATATAAAAGTATCTAACGTGTAATCTGACAACACTATCAGCCGGACAGTTGCGTATCAAGGCTGACCACTAGCTGGTACTACTTTCGCTTGCTCTACACGTATGGGAGCGCTAAGAACACGCTTTGTTACTGTATTAATTCAGGTTATATCACATATCCTTTTCAATATTTAATATAATCGAATTTATCTGAAATAATCTGTATAAAGATACCAAGTAGACCATAAAAAAATTGCTTCGTTATTGTGTGTAAATGAATTGTTATCTTGCCTTGTGATATGTAACTACTTTGTCTTTTCATTCTTTCAGCAAACACCGTCACGTATTTAAGTGCATTACTAATCATTTTATATGACGTCGTCTGTTCGTAGGTTTGTTAATGATAGATAGATAGATGAACACTTTATTGCATACTTTTAAATTACAAAAGTAACAATTAAAACTAAATAACAGTAAATTTATATATATACAAAAGCATGCAACGGGCGGCCTTATCACTATGTAATGATCTTGTTTGTTAATGTCATGTTGTATAAAAAAAATACGAGTCTAAAATATGAAAGCTCTGTCTTCCGAAGTGGTTTGAAACAAATATCATTTATTCCAAACTATTTATTAAAAGTATACGAATACTTAATACAAAATATTATACACTTTATCACTTCACAACGCTTTATTTATTATTCACAGCACTTTAATTATTTATCACTTTACTAATTTCAAACACTTACTATCGAAAACCATCACTGTGTCCTTGTATCTTGTTGTGAATCTTTACCCGAGTTTTATATCGCTCGGTGGGGCAAAACATCGGGGGAAAGATACTTGAAAGCACACGAAAAAGTGCTTCCGTTTCCTTTTAAACAATAATTGTTGTAAATGAATAATTACAACTTCCGTTTCGCCAATACATATTCCAATGAATTAATAATTGGTAACAAATAGACCCAAAAAACATAAAGTTAAGTCTTTAGAGAAATTTCAGGCAAGATTTTAAAACCATCTAAGAGACTTAATCTATTTCTATATAGCAATCAATCAATGAACCAATGGATTTCTACAAGTTGTATTCACTGATGAACATAAATTGTCTATTGATAGGCATTGTTTCATTGATTTACAGAGTAATAAATCTTCGTCCGATTCTAATCTATGATTTGAAAACCGTTATTAGATTATCAGTCTACCTTTTGGACAGTCTATCAACGGAAAATATAGACCCACTCATGGTTTGGGTTCATCATTTTTTAATTTTAAAAGATATTCGAGAGAAAGCGGCATATTTACGAATTCGTATACATTTAATTGGACATTTTTAAAGCCGTCAAAGTCATAATTCCAATACAAAAGTTTTTTTTATTATATTATAACATTGTGTGCATAAAAGTTTCACTCAAAATCTAAAAGAACCCATAACAAACTCAGGCAAGCATTCTTTAATTCTATTTATCATAGCAACACGTACTTTACATAAATTTTATGTTATTAATTGTTTTTGTAATATAAAATCTAAAATCTAATCGGAACAATAAAAATTACAATTAGGTGGCATTTTATCGGTTGAATGTTATAGCAAGCTATTATATAAATCGTCAAGGTATTTTGAACCATTTATTAAGTATGAACAAGGTTACGGAAATAAATCATTTTTATATCGTTTTAACATTTATTACTTAGTCTTACTGACAGCAGAGATATTCATTTCATCATATTTACTTATAGTAAAACGCCTATTTTATTTCAATTACTAAAAAATAATAGGTATTTTCTTGGTAAGAATGACAAGTAGAATTAGTATTATACTTTAATATACAATGAAGTCGATAGTTTTATTCATGTATAGTTTACGTGAGAATCAATTGATTTTTTTAACATACAACTAACGATTTTAAATTAATATCTACCCAACTAAAAGTGTTTTTATGTATTTTATTATATAGAAATCATAAGTAAAGAGGAAATTAAAATATGTTTTTATATAGAACATTGATAACTTCAGTTTGATTAAGATCTGTTAATATAGAAAGAGTAGGCTCAGCGTCGATGTTACAAAGGCAGCAAGCGATTTTAATTATTTACTGCACTTTAAAGTAACTTATTACTTTTATTTCCAAATTGACGTCATTATCAAGATATTACATATAAAAGTTATCCTATTATCTAAGCCGAGGCTATTAAAACATGTCGTGATTGACCTTAGAAGGTTTATTGACGTTAACATATCAAGTATTTCAATTTCCTAGTTTATTTACCCGTGATTTTATCTATGTTTTAATCTTGACAATAAATAAGTAAAATTCCTATGAGTTAGAAGGCTTATGCCCAAAAGTGGGACGTTAATGGGCTGCCACTTACCTAATATTTTCATTATAAATACCACAAGAAAATCATTCGCTTATATTATGTTGATATGAGATTTGAAAAAGATTATATGTAGATTAATGATGTTATACTCAGTTTACTTTTAGACTGTTACTCTTGTTTTAGGCTAAAACTAATAAGCTATACTTGCATAATCATAACCAAATAAAATAACTCAGGCTAAAGTTCTTTAAGGCAATCATTTACAAATGTAATTACTGTAAAAGGCAATTACTTAAAGTATCACAAAAATTTGACAATATTTCTAATGTTAAAATTTCGTAAATTAATGTTTCTGTCAAATTAATATTTCAGACTCATTCTCACTCAGCAAGCACTTCACGTATTCTGGTAATTATACACATCAAAACACATTTATAATTTGCAGGCTAAATCTACACTGTTAAAGACGCATTAAAAGAGTCGAAACAGTTAAAAATAAAAAGGACAGACCTAAATTTGTTACTTAACAGATAAATTGTATCTAAATAAACGAAAAGTAAAAGTGAATGATGCACCATCTGATACAAACGATGTCGTGACGAAGTTCTTACGTTCACAAGAATGAACACGAACTGCGTACAGTTAAATACAAAAAGCATACAACAACTATTTACCTTTTGTTACAGACAGATTAAAAAAATAAAAAAGAAAGAAAGAAAGCTTTATTCAGAGCACTGTGAGTTACATACACTTAAAACAATAAACTTGGGAGAGTACTTTAAAACATGTGGTATAGGTACAAAGAAAAATTAACTGTAAGCTTTAACTATATACATACTTAATCACTACAAGCTAACTTAAAAACTATCGAAAACAATAATTTGAACGAATGATTTTCGAAATGAAAATACAGCAGTACTAAATATCTACAGCTCTTGCATTTTGTGACTATTCAATTTGGACGGGTTGTGAATATTCAACTGATTTTGAACTTTGTGCAGCGGTAATAAAGTACAAATTGACTCTTTGACGTTAGGAGCACACCTACTTTGCTTAGACAACAGTGAGTACTTTTAATTTGTTATGAACTTTATTGAATAGCAATAAAGGCCAAATTGACTCTACATTCTAGTTAGACAACATATGTATGGGACAAAGGAAAGGGCTGTTTTTAGGACTTTCCCCTGCAACTATTCGAACTTTTCTCGTCGTAAAAACTATCCTTGGACTTCAACGAACATTTAAAAAAAAGAATTGCCGAAATTGACCCAGGCGTTGTTGAGTTATGCGCTTACCAACACATTTTGCGATTCATTTTTATGTTATAGATAACCGAAAGATATACATACTTATATATACATACATACAAAATTTTAATGTTGCAATAAATAAATACAATGTCACGTAATGGGGAGAAGATGTTGCTTAACCTTGTCTTTAAAAGAAACCTTACGAAGTTTTTTATTCCTGAGATTTTCAGGTAGTGTATTCCAAAGATATGAAGCAAGAGCATTAAAATATTTACTGTAGACGCATGTGTAATGTGAAGGTATGTCATGCGATCTTAGAGAAACGCATGATCGCCTTGGTCTAGTTCTGGGTGAGGACTTGAAACTCTAAAGCAGGTATTTTGGAGTAGAGTTTCAAAGATAATGTGAAGCAGAGTAAGGGTATGCAGATTCCGGCGAAGTCGGATAGGGAACCACTTTAATTGTTGACGAAATTGAGATATGTGATCAAATTTCGCGCTTATCTGGTGATTATTGATAGTAGAAAGTCAACTTGGGAAAAGGTCCTGAATTTGAGTTCCAGTGGGGCAGAAACCCTGGTGCCTCATTCATGAATGTAGAGGGTTCCGCTGAGTTTTGTGGGCATTGGGTGACCCTTCTTGCTTGCCGAGTCCTACACTCCTGACCCATGGGTTGAGGTTTGTCCATAAAAGCGTTTCTCAAGGGAAAGAAAGATAAATTTAGGAAATTACGTATCCTTATTTGGCTGAGTGGGAGACTTAGGGCAAGCTCATCACTTTGTAAGCAAATAAAAAATTTGTCCCTGTATGATGCCTTGTAGAACCGTAAAACGTGATTTATCTCTTACCCACCATCTTGCCTATAAGTAATAAAAGTATTTTTATGTTTTTAAAAGTCTTTTGCATCATTGTACTGAAACGTCCATTTATATCACTCGTCTTCTTGGCTCTGACGTATGATTACATTTAAATAGTAATACTGGTTGAATGTACATGAAAGATATATATTTACATACGATAATTATATCCGGTTCTACTTACTAGATAAGGTAAATAAATGTTTATTAATTGAACTAGGCTTTAACAGTACTTTTGAATCGTCAGATTTAAGAATATCGTAAAAATTTACTTGGCTTCTACGTCTGAGACGGATCCACAACAAACTCAGTTATTTATTGTTTTATTATCACAATAAAACAACAAAGCACACTTAGAATACAATTATTTTATTTAAATTAACAATAAGTTTACTTCTAAGCATGTTAACTTTCTTTTAATTATGTTTTTAATTTGATAAAGTGACACCTACAGAACATCTTCTGTAGGTTTATTAAGGACACGTGTATCTCTGGTTAAATTGATAAATTTATGGATTTGATTCTATATATCTTTATACTTCTAATAGAAACTAGAATACACAAAGTCATTAGACAATAAAATTGCATTCCTTAAAACCTGACCTCACTTAAAAAAGAAAACCGAGTAATTACTTGTCTAACGAAGCAATTAAAGCCAGAATTCGACCTCATATAATAGTTGCTTAACCGTTACGCTTTGTGATAACGAAATACAGACAGTACAACGAAAATACAAGTTTAAAATTGCAAAAAAGCCGGCCCTTTTATACGCTATGACCCTATGAAACAACTTCGTCTATGTAGAGTTAGTACTTATATCTGAGGTCCTAGGATTTCTTACAACTTGAACTACATAGAAATTTTTTCATAGTATATTTTCGCGACCAAAAGAATCCATTTCTATCTCTAAGACCTGTGGTTTATGCTTGAAATTATAATAGTAACTTATATTTTAGATATTTATGACATTTTAATACAATATATCGCACCGCAATATACTATTAACGAACTCCTTCTTGAACTGAAACTTCTTAAGGCGCATATGGATAAAATGTTTACGGGTGAAACGCGTTATTAGTGTCACGAAGATGTGCAACGTTTTTTAATATTTACTCGTCATTTAATGTACTATTTTTCATAAAATATAAAATAAAAATATTTTCTAAATTCTTTTCTGAATTTTAAATTCAAAAACAAAATTTAATGATTAATTTCTAATATTGACAATCAATTCCTAACATAACTTCCTTTTTCCCTCTCTCTAAGTCTCGGAAATCTAAAGTTTTAGATTTTTGTTCTCGGCGCTCATACAATGCGATAACTTTTAATTGGATAAACATAATACCGTTTTAAATTTGTAATATTAAAAATTATTTTAAACTTACAATTGATACGTTTAGTAAACTCAAATTATTTGTTCATTTCAGCTCACGCGGGAATTCTTCTCCGAAATGCACCAGCATGTCCCGAGCCCTATGGAGTTCAGGTAAGCAAAACTTTGTTAGTAAATACTTATTTTTTTCATCATCGAGTCTCTAAAATATTGAACTTAATATATACAGAGACTCAAGAGGAAGGCGTATATATATTATAATACAGAACTGCCGAAAAATTTAACATGATGTCATAACAAACATAACTTTGTGCGCTTAAATCCAATCGCTGGTTAAACCTTACACGACTGATCAAATTAATGTTATACAATTAATAAAATAAAAAAATGGTATTGTATATATTTAAAAGATAGATAAAACTCTGCGATGTAACAATTTTTGATCTTTTACGTATTACAAAAAAAGTCCTATTTACTTTAACAATTTTATCTAATAATGAGGTATTCCTTATACAATCCAACCCATAACATACGTCGTATATTTAATGTAGATCAAAACTGTCTTTCACAGCTTTTCATTAAAATGAATAACTTAAATGATATAAGGGTTTTAAAAAAAGGGGGCATCAAACAGACGTCACTGTAGTTTAAAGTCCATATTTAAGTGTACACAGATGCAGTTGCAGGCTTATATTTACTATAAATGGTTTTTTTATCTATGTCTTTTAGGCCTACGCACACCCAGAGCTTTGTGACCAGTTCTTCCTGTGTACAAACGGAACACTTACCGTAGAAACTTGCGAGAATGGTCTATTGTTCGACGGTAAAGGCGCTGTACACAACCACTGTAACTATATCTGGGCTGTGGACTGCGGAGACAGGAAGGCTGATTGTAAGTATATTCCTCATGAAAAATACAACATTTTTTAATTTAAAACTACGTGAGACAACCGACTTTTTCAGCTTGGAAGTTGTTCTAATGTGTCTTTGACACTTATTGGTTCTTACAAAAAAATACGATGAAATTTGAAAATATAAAAACATCTTAAAAATCTTTAGGAAATATTTATATAAAATTATAATAGATATTATTTTCGATTTTGTTTTCGTTAGGTATTTAAGTTTGTAACAATAAATGTAGATGGTTAAAGTTGGCTATTTGTTTACACTTATTCAAATTGACATTTAAATTGTGTTTATTCAAGTAGAATTTTACTGAACTTTGAATCGTCAAATACAGTTTATTCAATAAAATATTTCTAATATATTTCGATTTGAGCAATTACTCCCACGTTTTTTTATCGTCCAAGTAATCTTTCAAATTATACAACGATTTTTCAATTAGTTTTTTTTTAATAATGTTTTTAAATGATTAATTGGCATCGATATAAAGCTCTCTGGGAGTTTGTTATAAAAAGGTATACATAAATTTATAGGTTACATTTATATCTATACTGTATGTAATATACTGTCCTTAGTTGAAGAGTCTCTTCTTATTGCTGATGAATTAATACTTGACTGTGATCTCAGCTAATGGTAAGTGATGATACTGTCTGAAATTAAAGCGCTTTAACGTGAGGCAATTTTTCCTCTTACCCACAGCATAATTCCAAAACAATTTTTTAAAGGATAGGGAGTCTTCTGTACGTCCAATATATGTGTGCAATGTGTTAAACATATAATTCTTTATTGATAATGAAGAATAGACTAAATTTTCTCTGCGTTCCCAAAACAATTATTATTTTATGGGCTTAAGAATACAATTGATTTCTCGGGAATCCAGGTATCTTAACTAACCGTATAAAAACCAAAATTCTTAATACTTAGATCTAAATTAGCTGAACAGGGCGTTGTATCAGCGTGTTATTTGTTTTGGTACATAAAAAAGTAAATATATTTTCAGTGACACCTTATTCAACCCCGGGCTGTGAATACCAGTTCGGTATTTACCCAGACAGCGCTGAGTGCTCTACCAGCTACATCAAATGTGCCTTTGGAGTTCCTCATCAAGAACCTTGCACACCAGGTCTTGTATACGACGAACGTACCCACGGATGCAATTGGCCCGATTTATTGCAGCCGTTCTGTAATCCTGAAGGTAATTAAACTAGAGATAATCAAATTTAGTTAAAAAACACAAGTCCAAATTCAGAAATTTTTGTATTAGTTCATTTGTAACGATAAAACTGTCTAGGCATAATTGCAAAGATCGACAACTTAAATAAATTCAAGAGTACATTTAAATATATTAACCGTTACGCTTTGTGATAAACCTGACAGTGCCTATTATAGTATCCAATATGGAAAGCCAATGAGTTGAATAGTACTTAGAAATTTCTTTTATTTAAGGTTAAAAAAAGGTAATAGTCTAATAATGTCCCTGTGTTGGGCACAGACCTACTAACTCATAGGGAATAGGGTTTATAAAGCATAGACTCACCATGCTGCTCCACTATGGGTTAGCAAACTTATTATTTTATTAATAAAAATATATATAATTATAAAAATTTGTAATTTTGCACGCCGTTTTTCAGAACTGTAAATTTCCTAACTTTAAAATACCAAAATTTGCAAATAGAAAAGTCTTTATTTAACTAGGCTTTTAGGGCACTTTCCTAATCTTGTCATTAACTCATATTATTGTCAAATACTATTGATCACACTAAAGAAATACAAAATTTGAAGATTCAGGAATTATTTCGTACCATGTTTATAATTTTTAGCTTTGGTGTATTAAAGAATCATTTTCTTAAATAATCTTTCTCTATCAAGACGATAATCACAGATAGGTATTGCTGTAGTAATGCAAACATTTGAATTTCTTTTAGAAGCTATATCAAATAATTGATCGTTTTTATATAATGGAAAGGTAAAAGGTGAGTTACAGCCTTTAACGTCTCAGTTTTGAGCTCAGGCCTATTCATAGAGAGAGATTTTCTAGAGAAAGACCCACCACGCTTCTCCACTGCAGGTTGGCAGGCTACACATAGCTTAGAATTAGCAAATCCCGGTAAGGATATACAGGTTTCCTTCCTTCCTTCACGAAAAAGCACAATGATGAATTAAAGAATCAAGCACGTCAGTAAATTTTTTAATAAAGAGCAACTCTGTGGTTCTTCCCCAGAATTGGAAGCCAAGACTTAACTAAAAGGAAATCTACGCGTCTCTCCAGTATTTTTTGTGCATATTCCAAAATGTAGGATAGTTTACAATATCTATATATTTCTTTTTCAGCTGTGGTCGGTTTCAAATGCCCAACAAAGGTGCCAGCCAACACACAATCCGCCAAGTTCTGGCCATTCCCACGTTTCCCAGTACCCGGTGACTGCCACAGACTGATCACCTGCGTGGAAGGCAATCCTCGTCTCATCACCTGCGGGGAAGGCAAGGTCTTCGACGACCAAAGCCTTACATGCGAAGATCCCGAATTAGTCCCCCACTGTGCATAATTTACAAATACATTCTAAGTATTATTAAACGAAAACGAATATATAAATATAATGCGATACATTATAATATAAATAAGATATAATTGTAAAAGTAATATCTAATCAATCAAGTCACCCGATGTGCTTTACTTTCATAATTTCCTTTTTCATAGAAACTTACAATATGAATCATCTTCCATTAATGACCAATTTCACTAATATTCCCTAAAGTGCTACATAGTAAGTGGGCCCCTTAGCTTTTCAAAAAAGCCGTTAGCTATTAAATATCTCCTAAATATTCTTTGGGGACCCATAACGTTTAGGGGAGATTAGTGAAAGGCATGACTCACATAATTTCACTCCATTTGTTATTAAATTTAATAAAAACAAGCAAATTAATAAATTCTTCATTGTCATTATTCATTTTACTTACATTTACCTGCAATCATTCATTGAACTTCGCGAATTATAATTCATTAAAAATACTTATTTAATAAAACATTAATAATACATCCACATACATTCATTATCAATCATTCAGCATTAATTCTACTAATTTTCTGTCATCATTACCTGTCTTGTGGATTTTCTTAATTCTAATAAATTCAAAGTTAATACAAAAGTTTAATCAATTTTATTTCGTTAACTACTATAAATATTCTAAATGTAACTTACAACTGTAACCATTTTATTCAGTTTTAGAAAGATCTATCGACGTGTTTAAAAGTTATATTTGGAAATGTATATTATATTGGACTATATTGGTTAATACTTCTAATTTGAATATCATAACATGTAGTACATCCAAAAACAAACTTCGTTTTCGTTTTATAATATTAACTGTACTTAGGTACGTAATATCAGTTGGAAATAATTTCCACCGAATCCTATTTATTAATGTCAAATTGTAAAAATCATTTACATGATTGTCGCTTCAAATATATCATAATAAAATGTTAACACAATTAACAAACAATTTGCGTGATATTAGTTACCATAGATTTAACATTACCATTGTCATATACCCATATGAACGTTTGTATATATTTTTCATAAAAAAAAAACCATGTAAATAATGAACAGTTAAATGAAAATGTACATAGAAAAGCTATATATGTTAAAAAAATAAAACTTTTAAAATTATTGTGGGCTTATTATTTCTATTATTATAGGTTTCTTATTATTTATTTATTTTATTTATTTATTCTTATTGCACACAAACATACAAATTTTGAAAGAAAACACTAACAGAATTTTAGATAAGAGTGTACAAAGGCGGTCTTATCGCTTAAAGCGATCTCCTCCAGACAACCTTGGAGATAGTAGCCCATGAAATTACTGGGTAAGTGGAATAAAACATCCTACTATAATTTCTACTATTAGAAATGCAAGTACATGCAAAATGAATATATACAATACACACATATATATACATACATAGATATACATATACAAACACATATATTCAAATAATTACATAGACTACATAAATACATACATACATTTATGATTTAATAGACATACATACACATCTAAATATACAAACGTAATTATTGTGCACTACTAAGATAAAATTCTTTCAAACGTCTCTTGAAGACAGTCAAGGATTCAGATTGTCTAATCAATCGTGGAAGATCAATCCACAAATTTACAGCTTTAATCGTGAAGGAATTCCAATAGCCCATCATCCGACAATGAGGAGTATTAAGTTTCAAGTCACCATGCGAGCGCAATTGTAAACTATTATCTCTTTCCGTAAAAGTAAAGCGTGATCTTAAATATGATGGTGTGTGGGGGTAAAAAAGTATGGAATACAGGAGAGCAAGAGCATGTAAATTTCTGCGCGATCGGATTGGTAGCCATTTCAGCCGAGTGCGATAATGAGAGACATGATCATATTTTCGAAGACCAAATATAAACCGAATGCAGAGGTTATTATAATTATTACTTACTTCATGTAATGGTAGAATAGATCTATGAATTCTTGTTAAAGCACTACATTTTTTTGTAAACTTTGTGTCTAATTATTATTTAAAATCCATCATTGTGCATTTTGGTGAGAGAAAACATCTTTAGTAATGCTTGCATATCCTGGATGCAAATTTGGGGTATTTATGCGTGGAAGTGAGCGAATTGCTCTAATCAAAATAGAATGAATTAAAAATATATATTGAGAGAAATCAGCAACAAAATGGACTGATCAGTTGAAAGATTTGTCGTCGACCAAATTCCACACGAGTAAGAGAGGCGCAGGACAGTAATAGTTTGAAGCAAGTCATCCGCTCCAGACAAAACCCTAATGATGACCACGATCCTCAGACATGAGGGACCGACCAGAGAGAGAGATTGAGAGAAAAACGTGCACCTGACTGAGATTGTTGTGAACAATTTTCAGAAGAGGCCGCAGAAGAATCATGGTAACTTTAGATTGTAACTCGTTCTTTGATATGGTTAGGCGTACATTGAAAAAATATAGGAAATAAAACGATATCTGACTATTTAAAAGTGTTGTAAAGCTTACTTGAATATAGAAACTCTGAATTTGAATTTACCTATCAGTAATGTAGTCGTTATCATCGTAACTTGAATCAATAGACATCCACTGCTGGATATAGATGATCACCTAATGATGTCCACAAGGATTTTCGCTCCAGTGGCAACCGGCGACCTTATTTATATCGTCGGTCCACCAGCCGTCGGCCCTTTCAGCATCTTCAGGACCCAACCTCCATCGGTCCGACCATTGCCACTTCAGCACAGCGATTCGTAGGATTATATCGGTTCTGCTACGGATTTCCTCATTTCTAATTTGATCGAGTAGAGACACCCTGATCATAGCCCTCTATATCGCTCGCTCAATGACTCTAAGCTTTCGTATTAGACTCATAGTGGAGAAGCGTGGCGAATCCATTTTCTAAAATTACTGTTATAACTAGTCTGCCTCATTGGTTAGCATATTCCGTTACAGACATGAGGTCCTGGGTTCAAGTCCCGGGCCGGGCCAATTCAAAATGGGTATTGAGATGTCCACCCCCGTGCCTCGGAGAGCACTTTAAGACATAGCTGTGCCTGATCTCTCTCAAGTCGTATCGCATTCCTGTCACATCGGACTATGACAGTGAAGGAATAGACATTGCTATGTCTGCCAACTCGCAGTGGAGCAGCGTGATTGGGTTTATACTTTAATAACCCTCTCTCCTGTGAGTGAGGAGGCCTTTGCCCAGTAAGTAAGTAAGTAGCAGCCTATTAACGTCCCCCTGCTGGGCACAGGCCTCCTTACTCCTAGGAGAGTGGGTTTTTATAGCATAGACTCACCACGCTGCTCCATTGTGGATTGGCAGGCGTAGTACACAAGTGCACTCTCTATTCCTTCACTCTCATAGTTCGATGTGACGGGAATACGACACGATTGGAAAGAGATCAGGCGCAGGACCGACGGTTTAACGTGCTCTGCGAGGCACGGGGTGGATCACACCGCCAACTTCCCAACTTCGGACAAATATTGAGAAAATCTTAAGAGAAATCCCAATATCGATTTTGAATTGGCCCGACCCGGGACTTAAACCTACCTTACCTTACTTTAACCTAGGAGCTCATGTCTGTAGTCGAACATGCTTACCACTAGACCAATAAGGCAGTCCTTTTCTAGTCTCTGTCCAGTAGTGTGACGTTAATGGGCTGCTACTTACTCTTCTATATGTGAAGAAGACTGCACAGTAATGGAACATCATCAGGCTTTTAAAAGCCCCGCTGGCGCAATAGTGTGAGTAAGCGCTTTGCTAACGGAGGCCTTGGGTTCGATTGCAACAGGACAAATTAAGGAAATAGCATTATGGAATTTGTTTGAGTCTGAACTGGTAGCAGGCTTCGGTCGTGTATTGTTTTGTCACCACCCTACCAGCAATGACGTGCCAGCTAACAAAACATTTGGGTTCCAGCACGATGTTGTGTAGTCGTCCTGAAGGTAAATTGCCTCTTGTCAGATTAGCGTGTTTCAATTTTGTACTATCATTATATACATTGAAATTATATTTATAGCCTCCAACAATGTCATAGGATTATTTTAAACTATATGAAATACAGGGGTGGTAATACTGACTATGAACGATTAAAAAAACTTCAGAATTACTTTAAAAACTTATCCTTTATTAATCTAACTATACTAAACTCTATTCTTCTTCAACCTCTATTTCCACTTGTTTTCCTTTGCCTGGACGTTGTGGCTTACGGCGAGAAGGCGCACCGGAGGGTTTAGGCTTCGCTGTAGGGGGATTTTCTAGTGCATCTAAATCAGCATCTGTTAGCTGACCTTTGTACCAATCAGCGCTGTAAATAATAATTATGTGTTTTTAATTACACAGTTGTTCGTTTTAATTGTGAATAGCAACGTATTTGTTTGTATCAGCTTCAACTACTTTCTTGGCGCGAGTTTTGAATTCCAGTGTCAGCAAGGCAAATTTAGAAAATTGCATTTTCCATTTCAGTCAAAGTCTGACCTAGCGGAATGTTTCGGCCTTGGCTAGTTACCACCATACCATCAAGACGTGCCGCTAACCAAATATAAAAAGAGATAAAATATCATTTAACAGTTTAACGAGTTCAGGGATCCTCTGACAGCTCCGATTCAAGTTGATGAGGGTGTCGCTGGGTTTTAGTGACCAAGCTATGAAGGACTACATGGCATGGTCACTACACACTCTCTGCTCTCATGGCAGGAGTGCGTTAAAAAAATTTTCAGTGGAAAAAAGACTAGCGTGCTTCTATCTTAAACTATATCAACACTTATCACCCCGCGAGATTGCAGTCAAGGAAAGGCTTGTTAGAACCGCAGATAAATCAGGAGGACAAGAGTAGAGCACACCGCCAACTTCGGGCAAATACTTTCTTAATGGAACACTCAATGTCAATTTTTAAATCGCCGGACATGACACCGAACTCAAAATCTCATATCTGTAGCCAAATAAGATGACCACTAGATCGACAGAGAAAGTAGTTTAGGTTAATCATACAAAAGTTCTAATAAATATTATAAAAATTTACCATTCAGGCACTTTTCTTGCCCAATCGCATTTCTTATTGACATCATCGAAAGCTTGGCCAAGCTTGCAACCGGAACGACGGGGTGTGTTGCCGTTTATACATACGTAGAAGAATTGACAGTCATCAGGATCAGCATAACGAGGATGAGTAAGTCCAAAGGTTTCATTGACAGCGGGACAGTCGAATTGGAATACCTCTGAAATATTTAAAGTGAAAGTATTTGTCATTTGGTAGGAGTAAAGCAAAATGCTCTCGGCAGAGCAGCCAAGGTCATATGACGGTGCTCATGGCTCACAACAACTTGCCCCTTTTTCTATAAAATCTTACAATGCTTTTGTGTACAAATAAATCCGAAGAACGAGTATTCTGTTCACGTAATTTCCATTTTTTTTACTGGTATAGATATATCTTTATACTTTTTGATATCATGAAATATATATTTTGCCAGTTTCATACCTCCCCCAAGCCTGTCTTTCCTCTTCCCTTACTCATCTAACATATATATTTATATAATGTATAAGATCGAATTATAAACAAAATTAAAGTCAATTCCTTCGCGATATAGCATGAATTTAAACTGATTACATAGAAAAAACCTTCTAAGCTTTTACATAAGCTTTCTATCGATAGCGCTATATAATTTCCCGCAAATTTGATTATTTGTAAATTGAATTTAACTAATAAATTAATATTTGTTATATTATAAGGTAAAATTGATATTAGTTAATAAAAATTTGAAGGAAATTAATATAGAACGAGGGTGATCTAGAATAGAAATTGAAAAACATGTACCAGAAGCTCCACAGCCCTTCTTCTTAGCTTCATCAGGCCAAGTGCAAATTCCACTCTTGTCGTTATATACGAGACCATCAGGGCATGTAATCATGTTGAATTTGCCGTCCACACAGTAGTAGAATTTGCCACACTCCTTAGGATCTTCGTGGGAAAAGTAGCCATGTTTACGAACGCAATGCAGGGAAGGAATTGGTGTTTCTAGAAAAAAAAAAATACATTAATTACTTATCCTCGACAATTTCACTTACAATGTTTAGATGGGGCTAGTCTGGATTGAATTCTTAAACTGAGCCTTTCTTGAATCCATCAATAATACACATATACATGAAAACGGTTCATAGGAAGAGTTCAGTCACATATAAGTAAGCAGACCATTTAAGTCCCACTGTTGGGCAGATGCCTCCTCAGTCATATGAGAGAGGCTTTTTAAAGCATAGACCCACCACGCTGCCCCACTGCGGATTGGCAGGCATAGTACAGAAGCGCACTCTCTATTCCTTTACTCTCATAGTCCGATGTGACGGGAATCCGACACGACCGGAGAGAAATCAAGCGCAGGACCGACCTCTTAACGTGCTCTCCGAGGCACGGGGGTGGATCACACTGCCAACTTCCCAACTTCGGGCAAATATTGAGAAAATCTTAATAAAAAACTCAATATTGAAATTTTTTTACGTATGCTCATACATATACAGAACAAAGTCTACATCTATTGAACGAATTTTAATGTGGTTTTTGTCAATATATAGAATGATTCTTGAGGAAGCTTGCTGTATATAATTTGTTAAAATTAAACCATGGAACTCCGAAGTTTCGAGTAAAATCAAGCTGCCTGGGAGCTTTCATCGAAAACTTTGCTTAATCCCTTGGAGATATAACAAAACAATGCAAAGGTTGCTTGCATATAATTTTAATTGGATTTATCCACAGCTAAAAAATGTAAATACACGCTCTGTAAGTAATGATCGCGGATTTTACTAACAGCATAGCAAATTCGAGACCTTTTAAAAAAAAACTAAATTAAATAAATTTACATGATATAGTAATGATGATTGAAAAAGCTTACAGTGAAACTTCTTTGGCAAACAAATTTTTAAGATATCCGGGACATAGAGGGAGTGAAAAAGGAAATTAAATTAGAAATTTAACGAATTCAAAATTCAATCACTAAAATATTAAGTGTTGAAAAAGAAATAATTTATTGAAATCTCAGACTGTAAATAAAATTGCACATATTTTATGTTAATATTATAAATTATTAATTAAATTTTCTTTTTTAATTTAAAGTTTAGTCATTTGTAGGTATTAAAACTATCTAATTAACTATTAATCTTCAAATTACTACCCTCAAATACTAATTCGTAATATAAAAAATTGTACCCTCATGTGCCTAAACAAGTTTCACTTCAAAAATTACGATTTTATAGACATTATATGTATATATCTGTAACCTAATAGCGCAAAATTAGACGCTATAAGTTTCAAAGTAAGATGAGGATTATACTACTTCACGCTTCAAAAATGCTGTTAATTATGATTTGAATGTTTAATTCTCCCACAAGGCTTCTAGAGATGTCAATTAATAAATTCAAAGTCTTTGTTAAAAGAATGTTGATAGAAAAATCATATTATAAGTTGCAAGATTACTTAGACGATAGAAACGCAGTGTATATGACGATAGGAATGCGGAGTGAACGAACTGCTCTAATTTGATTTGAAATATATTAAACTAATATGATATTGTAATGATGATGGTAAAAAAAAAAAACAAAATACCCGACTGAGTTTTTTGTGAGTTCTTCTCAGATCAGGGCGCGAGGGAACCCTCGTAGCTTTAGATTTAAAATCGTTCTTGAGTATTATCATCAGACTTACATTAGAATTAGAGTGTGAAAAAGAAATGAAGACGATACAAAAGTGCTGTAATATGCCTACTTGAATGAAGATATTTTGATTTAGTTTGAATACATTATTATTTTCGCTTGCATTAAATAGAACAGACATGTTTTTTCTGCAAATTATTTTGCCCACATTGCTAAATCCACCCGACAACAAAAGCTGTTATTCAATAAATTCCAACTCCGTCAAGGCCGCAACTCCCTTGAGAATGGAAAGTTGTTCCGAGCAAAGTTAACCTTTAGCACACAGCGATCATTATAATACTGATGCCACTAACCAGTCGAAATGGCAAACACGTGCATAAATATATAATTAGCACTCACGTGGGCTATGACTTTTGACCTTTTTTATCTGTGACATCTCGATTAAGTAACAAAACGTAGTACAATTGAGATAGAAAAATTCGTTGACTGTTTGATAAAACCTTAAATTCATCTATTTAGTATAATAATGTGTCATTGGTCTAGTGGTTAGCATATTCGACTACAGACATGAGGTCCTAAATAGGAGACCCGGGTCGGGCTAATTCAAATCAATATTGAGTTTTCTATTAAGATTTTCTCAATATTTTCCCGGAGTTTGGAAGTTGGCGGTGTGATCCACCCCCGTGCCTGGGAGAGCACGTTAAGCCGTCGGTCCTGCGCCTGATCTTTCTCCTGTCGTGTCGGATTCCCGTCACATCTTACTATGAAAGTGAAGGAATAGAGAGTACACTTGTGTAATATGCCTGCCAATCCGCAGTGGAGCAGCGTGGTGGGTCTATGCTCTAAAACCCTCTCTCATATCAGTACTTTTTGTGTAAAAACGTTACAAACATACATACAATAATTAAAATGTTTCCCCTTTATAATATTAGTTTAGATGTGAATGTACAATTTAGAGTTCTATCAAGAGGGTCCAAGAGCGTCGATTGACACGAGAAACAAATATACGTATTTGAAAATTTATCGTACGCCCATAAAAATATTGGCATTTTATGGAAAAGAAAACTAATTGAAAAATCTTACTATAAAGTCTTGGATGAAAACAATATTCGACGATTCCAAAGTGTTGTTAAAGCCTACTTGAATATAGATCATTTTAGTTTGTATTTCTATCTGTTAAAACTATATAAAATACCATTTATCACTATTATACATAAATCTGCAAGTGTATCTTTGAAATTTAAATTATTTTGTTAAATTTTGTGATTTACTTCTAATATGTCACACTAAAGGAGATTTTTATTCATTGGAAACATTTTCTCGGTCTGTCAATCTACCTCTCTATAACGCAAGGACTTGATTGTTATAGATGAAAGTATGTATATTGTAAAAACACATTATTAGACTATTTATATTTTATATGATCTCTAGCAAATGGACTGCCTCATTGAACTAGTGGTTAGCCTGTTCGACTACAGACATGAGGTCCTGGGTTCGAGTCCCGGGTCGGGCCAATTCAAAATCGATATTGATTTTTCTATTAAGATTTTCTCAGTATTTGCCCGAAATTGGGAATAATTTGGTAGTTAGATCCACTCCCGTGCCTCGGAGAACACGTTAAGCCGGTCGGTCGATTGCCGTCACGCCGGACTATGAGAGTAAAGGAATAGAGAGAACACTTGTGTACTATGCCTGCTAATTCGCAGTAGAGAAGCGTGGTGGGTCTATGCTCTAAAACCCCTCTCTCATAAGAGTGAGGAGGCATGTGCCCAGCTGTGGGACGTTAATGGGCTGCTACTTACCTTTACTAGTAAATGTCTCCAATTTTTTTTGTCTATAATATGATATATTAACGCTTGCGAAAAAGCTTGCATGGTCCTCCATTTCATTAAAATCGAAATTAAAATGAAAATATTCTTTGCTCAAGTAGGTAAATTATTACTTTTGAATAGTCTGTCCGTGTGTAACAAATGTACCATCGGTTCGGAAAGTTTAATCCGATGAGAAGAAAGCGGCAAGAAACTTAACGGCTACTCTTTTAAATATAGTTTTGTATGTTACAATGTGTAAAATATGGCTTCTATGAGCAATTGGATTCAAGTCCAAACATTTCTATCGCTTAAATAATCTTTAACATTATAATATGCCTTTTATAAAAGTATGTTTTTGACATATTTCTTAAAATCATGTGGAGGCAAATCTAAAACTGATTGAGGTACCTTATTAAAAATGCGTATGCTCATCTCGACAATTGATTTCTGAACCTTCTTCACTCTAAAATATGGAATTACAAGTTTGTTTTTATTTCTTGTATTAAAATTGTCTATTGCACGTTTTCTACTGTATAAGTTAATTATCACGCATATATAATTTTATTATTCAATATATATTGCAACGGTATCATGAGAATTGATGTTTCTTTAAATTTATCTATTAGCGAAGGATTTGATCGTAATTTAAATCAAATGTTGAGAACAAATTTTAAACAGATGTATATTATCTTTAGAAATTAATAATAACACTTTTTACTCTCGTATTTAACAATTTGCCTTTGGTGTCTTTATTTGGCCACATATCAATTGGAATTAAGTTTTAAATTGCACATTTACAAAAAAAAGTTGTTGATTCTATTGCAAGTATTTAGCATTCTTGCAATGCTTTCAATTTACGTATATATGGTACTTTTCGATTTGGTAAAGCCTTGTTCATTCCCAACGAACCTGACACCGGTTTGAAAAGTTGACACTATTAAGAAAGTGGTTTGTAATAGTGTAGCTAGTATCTTAATAGCTCTTATTAAAAGGCGTTTCACCTATTATTATTATTAAAATATAATAATACCTTTTTTATTTTACAAAATTACTTTGATTTACTTTGCCAGATGAGTTGTTAATTGATGCTTGAATAATTGTAGTATTATTAAAACGAATAAGTCACAGCCTATTGATATGCCTCTGCATGGCACAGGCCTCCTTGCTCATAGGTTTTTAGAGCATAGACCCACCACTGTGGGTTGACAGGCATAGTACACAAGTGAGACAGGAATCCGGTACGACCGGAGAGAGAGCAGGCGCAGGACCGACGACCTAATGTGCTCTCCGAGGTACATATTGAGAAAATCTTGATAGAAAACTCAATATCCATTTTTGAATTAGCCCGACCCGGGACTCGAAACCAGGACCTCATCTCTGTGTTCGAACATGGTAACAATTAGTCAATTTAAGGAATAAAAAGGTAAAAATATGTTTAATACAATAACTACGACGTCCTCACTGGTGCAATAGAATTCGCTCTGCTAGCAGAGGTCGTTGGTTCAATTCCAGGAAGAGATAATTTAAGAAATAGCATTGCGTCTGGACCAATGGGAGGCTTCGGCCTTGGCTAGTTACCACCCACTCAGGAAAGATGTGCAAGCAAGATATTTGTTCCGGTACGATGCTGTATAGAAACCATTAGAGGTAAATTTCCTCTTGCCAGATTAAGCAGGTTCCATCTTAGACTGTATCATCACTTACCATCTGGTGTAATCAAGCTCAAGCGCTAACTTATTAGCAGTAAAAATATAAATACATAACATATATTGCCGAAAGGAGTGGATAAGTATATATTTATCTCTGATTATGTTCAAAATACTTGCACCGGTATTTATAGAACTGTCGCTAGCTATTTGCCAGGAATGAGGAATAACATAGGTAGCTTATTCCGAAATTGACATGAGAACGGAAAATTCTAAGCGTAGAAACAATACTCGAGTTCTAGAAAGGTGTGGACGGGTTTGCTATTTGTAGAAGAGTTACAAATGAGATCATAATCACAAAAATTTTGCAACATCAATCAATAACGAGGTAGGTTGTCTGTCTTCTGTCCATGACATCATCATAACTGAGCTTATATATATATTAACTGTGTTTATAATATGTGTAATATGTATATTACAAATCTACAGTATTCCTAGGTATAACATTACATTCTGGGCTTCAGTGGGGCTCCCATATTAAGACTCTGGCAAGTAAACTTAGTTCCGCTGCATTCGTTATTAGAAAAGTTAGACAATACACTGATGTTGAAACTGCTAAAATAGTGTATTTCGCTTACTTTCATAGCATTATGTCTTACGGCATACTGTTATGGAGTAGGGCGGCGGACATTGAAACTATATTTATTTTACAAAAAGAGCAATACGAGCCATATATCAATTAGGATCTCGTGTTTCTCTAAGAGATAAATTTAAAGAAACATCAATTCTCACAGTACCGTCGCAATATATATTAAATAATATCTTATATATCCGTGATAATATACATTTATTCAGTAAGAAAAGTGAAATACACAATTTTAACACAAGAAATAAAAACAAACTTGTAATTCCATATTTTAGAGTGAAGAAAGTTCAGAAATCATTTGTCGGGTTGAGCATACGCATTTTTAATAAGATACCTCAATCAGTTTTGGATTTGCCTCCGCATAGTTTTAAGAAATATGTCAAAAACATCCTTTTACAAAAGGCATATTATAATGTTGAGGATTATTTAAGCGATAGAAATGTTTGGATTTGATTCCAGTTGCTCACAGAAGCAATATATTACACATTGTAGCATACAAAACTATCTTTAAAAGAGTAACCGTTGAGTTTCTTGCCGGTTTCTTCTCAGCGGATTCAACTTTCCGAACCGGTGGTAGATTTGTTACCAACGGACAGACTACTGACGATTCAAAAGTGCTTTTAGAGCCTACTTGAATAAAGAATATTTTGATTTTGATTTATTTTTCATTTCCAACTAAGGAACAGGATATGTTTTATTTTAATTTAGTAACCGTTAAGTCTGCTGTGACCTAAGTTACATAAATATATAATAAGCATCTAATAAATTAGACACCATATATTCAATCTTTCATTTAAGTGTACACAGACAAAGTTGAGTTAGTCTGATAGTGTAGAATATATATTAAACTATATGTTCCCACGTCATCGCCCAGTAAGATTCGAAGTTCATAGAAATATGAAAAAATTCAAACTCAGCAACGTCTACAGTGCAAAAGAAGTCACTGTTTTCATTTCTGACAGTGTAGTGCTTGATTATGATCACATTTAATAGTAAGTGATGATACAATCTAAGTTGAAGCCCCGCTAATTTGTTAAGAGACAATTTACAATCCACTCTGTTAAATTTTAATACAATCGCGAACAATTTTCGAAAATCCAAGTGATAAGTGGTTTATTTCTTTGGTCATCTTTTAGTCACCTTTATCACCCGAAACCCCCTTGGGAATATGGAGAAATTCTCCGTCACATTGATAAATTTCAAGTATTGAATAATATAAAGTGAGTTTAGTGATCTAAAGGAAAGTGATGATTATTGTCTTTCTAATTACTCCGGTTGAAAGTCCTTCGTTAAAATAGTTCCTAACTCTATTATAGACAAAGTAGAAATAATTATTGTTTCATATATAAAAATTTTATGTAGCTGTAGAGAATAGTTTTTAATATATAACTTACGTAATTTTGGTCGCTGGGAGCAATCAATGTTAAACGGTAAGTCACATTTCTCGTCTTGGGGGTTGTAGTCGTTGAAAACCATACCGTCGGGGCACAGTTTTTCAATTATTTCTCCGTCTCTGTAATTTAAAATGTTTCATTAGTCATTGAATTTCAAAAACTAAATATTCTTTAGCTTTTAACGAGTACAATATAAGCAAATAGTTCTTGGCGGGCGATCCCCCTTGGGAGTTGAAGGTGGAATTTCTCGCAGCATCTTACCAGTGCAAAGTAGCTGCGAAGGCCAGAGGGGAAACACCTAATGCCGACGAGGTCAGAAGGGTCAAGGTTATTGCTGTCAGAGTCTTGATCCAGGCATGGAAAGAGGACCTCGGGTCCCCAGCAGCCGGTGGGACCATAATAGCGGCACTCCCCCCTCACTAGGAGCAATGGCTGGGTAGACGACAAGGAGTTCTTTCTTACCGTTTGGTGCAAGTGCGAACCAATCATGGCTGCATTGGAAAATACTTGCACCAAATTGTTGGCTGTGAGCCGTCAGCCACTTGCCACAAGTATGGTGCTCCTGTGGACAAAGTCCGGCTTGGAGACCTCAGCGTCATCTTCTAACGTCGCAGATCGGTGCTAACCTCTCGCTGGCAAGTATTATAGGTGCAATGCTCGTCAACGAGCGGGCTTGGAATGCTGTTAGTACTTTCTACGAAACTATCTTGTCTCTAAAAGAGGCACGGCAAAGAGAGAGGTTGAATGCAGCTAATGCAAAGTACCCCTGACGGAGGGGAATAGGAAACAGGAAACGGAGGTTTATCTTCATTTGGAGGGACCAGAGAGGAATGCCACAACGAACGTCTGGTCTTTCTATTCGCAAATAACGAGGACAACGCTGGGTTTTACTGGGTATTCTGATACTACCGGCGAGTACCTCCCACGCTCTCGTCTGTCTCCTAGGTGGGGTGAATAAGTACATTTCCCAGTGACAAAAAAAAGCAAATAGTTCTACTGCAACTAGATTTGCAAATGGTTTATAAACGTAACGCAGTAACGTTTTTTTTTTTTGAAAAAGTAATATAGCTTATGTCGCTAAATGAAAATGCAGCTTTCTAACGGTGAAAAAATTTTTGAAGTTCACCTAGTAGTTTTTGTATAAAAATGTTACTAACATACACACAAAAGCAAAAATGTTTCCACTATATAATATCAGTTTAGATATGAAACCGATAACAGACGATCTCTCTTCAGACCATTAGCATGGTATAAAAGTTAAATATAATATTATATGTATAGAAGCTTTACTTGCATTAAACAAAACTTGGCAAAATCTTTGAGAACTATATCCCATTATTTCTTGAAATAACTTACTAAAATGCAGTGATATTTTTCCATGGAAAATACCCACTCGTTAAAAAGGCATGAATATTTCATCGCTAAGTAACATGAACATTTATTTAACCCGTTAACCTTACTCATGCTGATGTTTAAATAATCTGAGTGATTGCAAATAATACTTTTTGATGAACGAGATTGAAAATCATATTTATTTCAATATAAAAGACATCAACGCATCTCACAACAAATTATAAAGTATGACATGGACAAAACTATTATGTTTATAAGATTTCACTCATATTAAAAACGACTCTTATTAAATCACAATTCGTGTTTTATAGGAAAAGGTAGCAACCATAAAGATGGATTTATATATTGATGAAATTGATAAATATTATGACTAAAGCTTTGAAAGGGAAAGGAATGAAGATGAAGGTAAACAAAACGAAAGTTATGCTTTTTGAAAGAGATGAATGGCAATATTTTGATAGATGGGGAACAACTGGAAGAGGTGAAAGAATTTCTATACTTGGGATCTAAACTTACAAAAGATGGAACATGTAAAAGTGATATTGAAAGGAGAGTAAATGCAGGGAATATGGTAAATGGTGCTCTGCACGCCTTTATGAATAGCCAGAAGGTGTCTCAAAGGGCTAGACTGGCTGTGCATGCAGGAGTGTTGGTGCCAACACATATGTATGGTAGTGAATGTTGGGTATGGCAGAAGAATCACAAAAGTAAAATAAATGCGGTAGAGATGAGAGCGTTGAGAAGTTTGAGTGGATTAAAACTGAATGACAGAGTAAGTAATAGTGTGATAAGAGAACGTAGTGGTTTAAAAGAAGATGTAGTGACTAAAATTGAGAAAAGTATGCTTACATGGTTTGGGCATGTAGAGAGAATGAATGAAAGGAGACTGATAAAAAGGATTTATGAGTCAAGAGTGAATACGAAAGTTGGAAGGGGAAGACCAAGGCGAACGTTCCTTGATCAAATCCAGAACATTTTAAATAAGGGCCAAGTCAAGAGTACTCTAAACCGACGAACTTGTATGAAAGGTTTAATGAGAATGAAAGAAGCGAAGGAGATATGCAAGGATAGTGGCAAATGGAAGGACGTTGTCTCTGCCTACCCCTATGGGAATGACGCGTGATGCTAATGCATGTATGTATGTATAAAATTGATTAAAAAATTTGCATTATTTACTGTTATTTAAGTTATACTCATATATACTACTCGAAGGGCCATATAATTTGTTTAGCAATTTGAGGTACAAAATGTATAAAAAATTTTGAAGTAAAACTTCTTTCCGCACGCTTTAGAGAGTAAGCCGGTGAATGTGTGATGGGATTGTTACGAAAAGTGTGACCGGACGGCGTTTTATTTCTGTCGTGGGGTCTAAAGCACTCACATTTTTCTTATACAGGTTAATTTCTTAGAACAGAAAGATACTTTTAAGCTACTAGTAATAAAAAAAGAAACTTGTCATCAATTTCTTTATGACCAATATAAAAAAATACGAGGAAGTTATATAATAATCTGAAATACTGTATTTTTGAGTACATATCAATATAAAATAATTTTATTTTGTGTACCTGAAAATGGTTTGTAAATATTTCGTCAAACCACGGACATTTAAGTTTAAAGTATTTCCTTTTATATATATACATATATATATTTCTTAATTCATAACAGGCCTGCGCTTGGCTGCAATCAAACCTGATGTTAAGTTTTGATGCAACCTAGGGTGGTCCGCGCTTGCCTAGGAGTTGCTTCACTCTGCATTTGTAAGTACCCGAATTGTAGGAGTCACGGAAACTGGCAAAGCATTCCACTCCTTTGCGGTGTGGCTCAGAAACGATTGGGTAAAACGCTTGGTACTGAATCTTGGGATGTCCACTACGTACCGATGCCAACTGTTTCTGTGTCTTGATGATCTTAAGTAAAAAGGCGACGGAGGAACAAGATCATACAGTTCCTGAGCACACTCTCCGAAATAAATTCTGTAGAATACGGACAGACAGGCAACGCTGCGTAGATGTTGCAGGCATGCCATTCTCTTATCGAGGTTTTTGTCGCCCATGAGTCTCCTGGCCCGGCGATCCACCGAATCCGAATATTTCTAAACTTTACAATCACTCACGCGATGTTACAAAAGACGTCGACCGATTATCCTTGCCCTGATGTCGAATGGATGATTCTTGAATACAAATTAATACAGTATATTTATATATTACGCATATCTGTCCATTTATAAATTCGGTAAGACTTCACTTTACGTCTACAAGATATTAATACTCTTTACTGTACACCTTAAAAGAAACCGAATTGCATATTATGATAAAAGTCTACAAGCAAATGTACAAAAAGTCGGTCCTTTCGTTAAAAAGCGACTTTTTCCATTCCATTTGATATTACTTAAACGCTTGGAATTTCCCATTTCAGATGGTTAAAGTCTAGATTACGACTTATTTAACGCGTTATTTAACATTAACAGATGCGGATTTAGCTAACCTAAAAGTTAAAAGTACTTCTAAAAATATAAAATCTACATCTTCAAGTATATAAAATGTTTATTAAGTACCATAAACTTAATATTGTAAATCAATAACTACCAAAACAACCGTTCTGCAGATATCTACATCTTTTTGTTGTTCTTTTCAGGGAAAGATGTAACTTTTATATTACTTTTTCTGTTTTTTGTTTCTTGAAATGAAATCTTAAATATTTTATTAACATTACTTATTGCTATTTAACTAACTTAAATTTAAGCACGTAAAGCTAAATTAATGTATCTATAAACATTATTCTGTTTAAAGCAAGATCAAAGTAGATTTGGTTCCGTTACTTGAGTTATTTTCAAACTGCCTCTTCATGCATGGTTTAATGCAAAAATAATTTTTTTTCTTTTCTTTATTGCTGACAAGATAGCGCTTGACTGCGATTACATGTGATAGCCCATGTCATGGTTGACATGATACGATAGTTCTATCTCACCTCGGGCAATCAGCAATATAAGCGTCTTTTTCTATTTAAGTCATAATGTGTATTATCTATTTCGCTTCTCGGTAACTGTCGTAAGAAAATATGCACAGTGATAACACCATACAATAGAAATACAAAAAATAAATCAGTTACAAAGTGACCGTTACTAACGGTGCGTGTGTCGCATCGTTAAGTTTTTTTGTGGTATATAAACTGTGATTGTTTATTAGTCATTATTTGTATTTTTGATTATATAAGTGACGTGAGTAAGAATGAAAACTCTTGAGGTAAGTTTTAATTTTTAATATATGAGCCTATAAATACTAGGCAGACTTTTTTACTATATCAAAGCTTAGCGCTACATAGCGCTACACCAGAGTCTTAATTTAATAAACAAAAGCTAAAATTGTATAGTTTAGCAAACATAAAAATCTTAACACCTGGTATCGTTTCATGAACATTTAAGTCCCAAGAGCCACCTAAGCGACCCGCGGGCAATTACGAGCAAGTTAAGGGGGCCAATAAAACGCCTCTGGTCAATCTAAGTTTTATGATTTTTACACAGCATCGTACCGGAACATAAATCTCTTTGCTTTGCGGTACGACCTTGGTGGTAAGGTGGCAACAAGGCGCAGCCGAAGCCTACTACGATTACGAAAATACGATTTCTTAAATTTGCCTTATAATCAATCCTGTAACCTCAGCTAATAAAGCGAGTATTCACTGCGTCAGAGAGGCCATCGAATATAGACTTCCACAAAATAACAATTGAGTCTATCAATAAATTGATTCATTTTTATATTAACTTCAGATAACCAGACTCAAGACCTTCCAATTGACGTCGATGAGGTTCGGAGGATCAGGGTCCAAGCCGATCAGGGTCTGATTCACAAGTGGAAGGGGGACCTCAGGTCCCTAATAGCGGGTGTGGCCACTGTGGAGGCGATCCGTCCTCACCTGGAGCAATGGCTTTCCAGGAGGCACGGGACGCTTTCCTACAGACTGGTGCAGGTTTTGACAGGGCATGGCTTCTTTGGAAAGTTCCTGCACCAAATTGGCCGAGAGAAGTCGCCTGCTTGCCACGAGTGTGGTGCAGCTATCGACTCAGCACATCACACTGTGGCAGAATGAGCAGAATGGGTACCTCAGCACCACCGCTTGGTGGCGCTGATCGGCGGAGAACTCTCGCTTGACAGCATTGTAGGCGCGATGCTGTCAAGTGAAAGATGTTGGGCGGAAGTCGGCCTCTTCTGCGAGACTGTAATCTCGCTAAAGGAGGTCCACGAGCGAGATAGAGAGAATGCAGTAGATGCTCCCTCTCACTGCCGAAGGAGGCGTGATAGGCGGCTTGGCGACTAGGCGGCGCTTGTTTGTGCACCTGCTCCCACCTCCATGAATCCTCAGTCGGACTCATCTGGGGCACTAGGTAAGAATGAGCAAGCTGAACCTCTGGTGTCTCACTTACGGATGAAGAAGGTTTCGCTGGGTTTTAGTGGGTATTGCGAAGTCTCCTCCCTCGCTGAGTCCCACACTCCTGACCCATTCTGGTCAGGGTAAGTGCGTAAAAGCATTTTCCATCGCAAAAAAAAAAGATAACCAATAAGAGAGATTTGTAGAGCTACGTTAATGACGATATTGTATAAAAAGCATCTAAATTATTATTAGCGTCTAGCAAACCAACTGACATTTCAAAAATGTAATTAGGATAATATTAAATAACTCAGCGTTCTTCGTTAAGCAATAAATTTCGAAATTAACTATGATAGTTGTTTACAATATACTTACTTTGAGGTATTTGTAACAAACTGACGGTGTATTTTTTGTATTAAAAACATGTTTTCATGATTAAATGTCAATCAAGTTTTATTTAACATTGATGATCTTTTTCATTTTGAATATGAGAAACGAAGAATAGTTTTTTATTTTTCCTGTTTCTTAAGTTATTACAAGAAACAATAACAAATTAAAGTTTTACAAAGATCTACAATTTTTTTCATAAAATCCATTGATTCTGCGAAAAATATAAACATAGCGATTCAGATAATATCTCGAGAAAGAATTTAAAAAAAATCTTTAATAGCAATTGGATTGTAAAAAGTATTTTAGATTAGATCATTGGACAATAATTACACTTTTCACGATTTGTGCTATAGTTAAGTAACTAACTATATCAATGATATAATTGTACGTATATTAAAAATGTGAAAGTGTTTTTGTTTGTTTTTCCATTACGAAAAAACTATAACACAGATCTGGCTAAAATTTGTCATATACCTAAAGTTTAAGAAGAAAATATTTATCACCAAAACTCGAGCCTGTCAGTTAAATCGTCAAAGATTGAAATTGGACCCCTTCTTGAGTGTACTTAACATTTACTTTAAATATCTGACACGCTCGAATAACATTATTTTTATTTTAAGGGATGATCCCTTGTCACGCCCTCCCTCCCCCTCTAGTTAATCGTCAAATTAATGGGTATCGGTGATCAGAGACACCATGAAGGTATACCCTTCGAATTTCTAAAGTGACCGAGTATTTCCATATTTTCTTTTACTCCTTAAACTATTTCATTTTAGAATCTAATCTTCACAATTTTATAAGTCTCCATGATGCTCAAGTAATTGCAAATTTAGCATCAAGGAGACCACTTCTACTAGATTATTAAATAGAATAGTTTTTATTATATATGGTAATCAAACAGTCTTACGAATGGCAAATATCATCACGTGATACTATCGAAATACCAACGGAGTTGCCTTTCTTATGGCGACAAGTTAGCACTAGACTCTTATCACACCTGTGATTGTAAATGCTGATATAGTCTAGGATTGAAGCACGCTAATCTGGTAAGAGGGAATATATTTTTCTGGTTTCTACATAGCATCATACCAATACAAGTCTCTTTGCTTGGCAGTTCGTCTTTTCTGGTAAGGTGGTAACTAGACATTGCCGTACCCTTCCATCACTCCAGACTTAGACAAATTATAAAATGCTGTTTTCATGTTCAAAAAACAAATTGCGCTACTAAATTATGCCATTCTCAATTAAAATCAAATCGCGATTAGAAAGTAACATCACTATATTATAAGAAGTATTATTAAATGATAACTGTTGTACCTGCATTCGTAATATTTGTCGCACTGTTCGGCGTCTGCGAAAAATCCGTCTTCAGGACAGGAATTGGTGATCTCAGCATCTCTCTCTGCATCCTCTGCAACTCGTGCAGGTGGACTGGCAGGCTTTCTTTTAGAGTTCTTTGGCACTGCTGACGATGCTAACACTGGAATACATATATTTTATAATAACAACAAAGATAACATTGAAGAAAGTTAGTCAAATAGGCAATTGTTATAAATTTATTTGATCCCTCGGAGAGACGATTAATACAACATTATTACAATACACGTGAAAGCAAAAGCATGCCATATGTTCCTGTGTTTTTCATAACTTTAGTTACTTAAATCAAAATATATAATTATATAGCCAAAAAAAGATTTATAGTTTCCATTAATTTAATACTAAAATACTTGTGCTATTTTTTATACTGCAGAAAAGGGCTGTTCGTGCGATTTATAATATGGGTCCAAGAGAGTTGCTGAGAAACAAATTCAGAACAGAGAAAATAATGACAGTTCACGGCGTATATATATATTAGAAAACTTGTTGTATGTCCATAAAAATATGGACACTTTTACGAAAAAAGTGAATACCACCTCATATAACTTAAGAAATAAAATTAAAATAGCTGTTAATTCTAGTAGGTTACATAAAATTGACAAGTCATTCAAGGGTAACTGTATACGTTTCTATAACAAACTCCCAGAAGAAGTTACAACGATATCTTTGAGTAAATTTCAATCTTTCTTTAAAAGACAGCTAATAGAGAAATCATTTAATAATTTGAAGGAATATTTAGAAGAATACCGTGGGTGTGAATGAATTGATTGTTCTATATATGTCTTGATATAGAATAAAATTAAAATATATATTGTAATGATTTTGACATAAAAAAACGTACACCCGACTGAGTTTGTTGTAGGCTCTTCTCAGATCAGGGCGCGAAGGAACCCTCTTAACTTTAGATTGTAAGTCGTTCTTTAATGTTATCATCAGTCATTCATTTAAATAATATTTGGAAAAAACGATTTTTGACGATTCAAAAGTGCTGTAATAGGCCTACTTAAATAAATATACTTTCGCTGACATTATAAAGAATATTATAGCTATTTACCTTCTGATTTTTTCACCAATACACCATATTCCAGGTACATAAATCTAATGTACCGGACATTAGATTAAGCTACAGAGACGAGTGGTTAAGTAGACCTACTTTTATTATATAGGGCAGTAAGAATGAATTATATCTAACTACATTTAAATTTGACTTTACTTCTTTTTATCTGGTATAAACGTATAACTGTCTACAAATAGTAGTAAAATGGAATATCACAACAAATATGGCAAGATTCAGTGTGTAATAAGTAATAATCTGTAAAAGAATATTGCAAAACAAAACAGGTGTTCGTAAACAATGTCAATACTTGTATATAAAACTGTTATTCTAAAATAGCATGACAAAAGAGTTAAATCATGATTGAACTTTTAATATGTCGACCAACTACTTTCAAATTCCTTAATAAGACCAATGATTAGACTAGAGCTTGTCTAAAGGTGCTAAATATGTTATTATATTACATCTTACAGGCAATTGACATTGAATTTAAATGCAAGCTGGTTTTAATTTTAAAATAAGTCAAATAAACATATCAGGCGTGGTTATAGCCATTGCTTCCTGTCGTTTTCACGAGTATATTTTTTTAAAGTGGTTTGCATTGAATACGAAGACTTCCTGCTTAAGTTCAATATTATTAAAAGGTCGTCCACTCAAACTTTCTTCATACTAGCTCTAGGTTATGTCATAAATAGTTCAATAGCTGGCGATTACATAGACGGTAATTATATCCGCTGTATTATCATAAGTAAGCAAAGACATAAAAATGTGAAACTTAGCACACTTCCTGCCCGATTAAATGTTGGTCAATAAAAATATTTAAATCCGAAAAGGACCAAGTAGTTTCTTAGTAAATATAGTGGCAGTATCCTTATGAATAGAATATTGTTAGCAAAAACTACTTTATATCTAGTTAATACTTAGTTTGAAAATATTTAATTTAGTGTTTCCTAGGTCTTACTCTTATTTTCAGTTTATCTAAGAAGATCTTATCATGAAAATCTATAAATATACATACAAAAAAACTTGGCCTGGACATATTCTATTCGTTTTGATACATTACCTATACAAGTAAATAAAATTGGATTTTACGTTTGCAATTTCAGATTAAAAGAGTTTCACTAAATAAATATAAAAGTATATAAGGTAAGCTTAGCAGCAGCCCATTAACTGGTCCCACTGCTGGACACAGGCCTTCTCTCTTATAGGAGAGACGATTTGTAGAGTATTGACCCACCAAGCTGCTCTTCCACGGGTTGACTAGCGAAAGAGTATACTGTACTTTTAAATTTTTGCCTATTTATCTGTTTTTCTGTGCATTTGTACCCGCTGATCTCTGTAACTGAACCGACTTTAAAGGGGATTTTCACTGGAAAATAGCCGATATCATAAGGCGTAACTTAGGCTACATTAATATTAGAAGAAAGACATTTGGTATAATGAAGATAAAACCGTAGGGAATAGGTAGAGTAAAATATATATATTACACCTATTACAGATGATGGATTCTTGACAAAAAAGCTAGAAAGTTGGATTTCTAAGAAGGAACATATAAGTTCATTTCACGCTCTATAAGTAAATATAGTTTAAAAGTTCACCATTGTACTTTTTGGCAAGAAATATCAGCTGTAAACTCTTTCAATCATATTCTAACTCTGAAATATTCCAACACAGAGGACTATAGTTGACTCTATCACTTAAAAATATTATGTTTCACAAAAAAAGAAGAATCATAATACATATATATAACAAATTTATTTATTAATTTATAAAGGCTTACTAACTAGAACTCGTAGAAATACTTCTTGAACTTAAATATATCTATTCTCTTTTTATACGTTTTTAAATTGAAGACATGCAATACATTGATATAAAAAATAAACAAAAACTACGCATCCAACTAACACTATAATAATTAATAAGAGATTATATATTTAAATTAAGAAAACTTAAACAACCCAAATAGAATGATAAATGTTCAGGCCAACCCTATGCGTTTTCATATTTTTAGATAGTAATTTAAGAGTATCTTTTTAAAGTAAATAATATTATTTGAAATTAGGTCTGACCTGACATTAATATTACCACCCTGATTTACTAGTAAACAAATATTGTTGTATTCTTTTAATAAGTCGAGCAGTGGTGAGTTTGCTCCATAGATATTATATCTAAATGGAACAAAAATTGAGTGATCATATTCTAAACGAATAAAGTTAAGTGCAAATGCGTCAGTTCATAAGGAAAAGTCAAAGATGCATACAAGTTTCAACGGTTTTTAACAAGAATTAATGTGTCATAATACAAGGTCGTTACACCATTTTATATGTATTGTTAATTTACACTCTAATTAAATGATATCAGTTATCATATTACATTCATAATCTACTAAAAATTCATTAAGCTTTTGTATTTTTTTTAAGGAACACTTTTATAAATACTAAGTATTTAGATGATAAATAACTATTATACAGTTAATTTCAAAAGTATTTTAATCATATACTACATTAATTTATTGAAGTTTCGTTTCACTTAATGTGTATCAAAGTAAATAAGGCACTTGTATCCAAAATTGAATATTAAAAATTTTTGTGTGCGTCATTATTGTTCTTGTAATCTTTGAATCGGCTGGACCGATTTGGATGGGTCTTTTACTGCCAAATGTCTTATGTTATAAGAAATAATTCAGCCCACTGCTATTTTTTTAACTGCCTCATTAGTCTAGTTGTTAGCATATTCGACTACAGACATGAGGCCCTGGGTTCGAGTCCAGGGTTGGGCCATTTCATAAATCAATATTGAGTTTTCTATTAAGATTCTCTTAATATTTGCCCGAAGTTGGAACGTTGGCGGTGTGATCCACCCCCGTGCCTCGGAGAGCACATTAAGCCGTCGGTTCTGCGCCTGATCTCTCTCCGGCCGTGTCGGATTCCCGTCACATCGCACTATGAGTGTGAAGGAATAAAAAGTGCACTGGTATACTATGCCTGCCAATCCGCAGTGAAGCAGCGTGATAAGTCTATGCTCTAAAAACCCTCGCTCCTCGGAGTGAGGAGGCTTGTACACAGCAGTGGGACGTTAATGGGCTGCTACTTGCTTTTATTTTAAAATACTAGAATTACGTTGAGTTTCTTGCTGGTTTCTTCTCAGCAGAATTAACTTCCCGCTGCTACTAACGCTTTTTGAGCCTACTTGAATAAAGAATATTTTGATTTGATTTCTACATATATACTCTTCATCGATTCATACATTATATATAAGGAAAACTATTCACATTCAATAACAAGTGATTAAATGGTCATGCACTATTAAAGTCAATAATTAAATCTTACAGGTTAATGATTTTAAAACAAACAGGCCGTCAGTAATTACAGTTGAGGCATTCATTTTAGTCTTTTTTAATTGTCGATAGTTTTTATTTTTGATAATAAAAACTAGCTAACTGCCCATTTCTGGAAAGTTAAACTCTCTAAAAAGCTCTGTAATAGAATTTTTATATACATTTTTTAATCTGTTACAAAGTCCTAAAAGGAATCTTAAATTTAAATTGAAAATCCACCTACAAATATTTAACAATATTGTTAATATGAGCTGTTTCCTAAAGTGTAATCTCATACCCGTAGAAATGTTGAGAAATGTATACTTAACGAGGGTTTTTGTCTCGAAAGGAATGTGTATGGCTAATTTTCAGTCAACAATTCATCATTCATCGTTTTTCACTAAAATTAATAACCCAATCCTATTGGAATGGAAACCCACTAACAACGCAGATATTTTTTTTATAATCGGCGGTACGTCTTTGCTGTTTGGATGGTAACTAGTAAAGGCTAAAACCTCCTAATATCCCAGACAATAAATAAGAATAAAAAGTAAGTAGCAGCCCATTAACGTCCCACTGCTGGGTACAAGCTTCCTCACTACGAGGAGCTATGGTTTTTAGAACATAAACCCACCACGCTGCTCCACTGTGGATTGGCAGGCATAGTACACAAGTGCACTCTCTATTCCTTCACTCTTATAGTCCGATGTGACGGGATCCAACACGACCGGTGAGAGATCAGGCGCAGGACCGACGGCTTAACGTGCTCTCCGGGCTCGGAGGTAGAGCACACCGCCAACTTCCCAATTTCGGGAAAATATTGAGAAAATCTTAATAGAAAACTGAATATTGATTTATGAAATGGCCCAACCCTGGACTCGAACCCAGGACCTCAAATCTGTAGTCGAACATGCTTACCACTAGACCAAAGAGGCAGTGCAATAAGAATATAATTTCATAAATTTACCCTGCCAGGAATTTAACTCCAGGCATCAGCTTGCAATTACAAAATCCGCCTACATATTTTAAACAATTACATTTAACAATCATATGATAAAAGGCTAACAAAAATACACAAAGAACCGATGAAGCAATATTTTGTCGGTTTCTCTGTTACCTAACAAAACGAAAGTCAAAATCGACTGTATCGATAATAAAGTTTTAGGCTACGCAAATATATACGCCTACACAGTTATGACAGGGCTTTTTGAAGTGAAATCTTCTTTAGATTCCTTATATTCTTTATTTTGTAAAAATTAAATGAAACTGAATCGTCACGTTCGGCTATATAACGTTCGTTCGTGTAAAGTCGGCTCTCATCGTCTAAAGAAGCAATTAAGTTATAGTCACAGCTATATTTTAATCATTATTTAATAATATAACTTCTTTGAAAATAATCTTACATAATAACAATTATAGATATAGTCTATAAATATAATATAAAAGTAAAATAGTCACATTTCATATTATCAACTTCGCTTTGATGAAGTTTTATCTCTTGTCGTGTAGTCTGGAGGACATACCAATTTATTTTTTACTGTTGACTGCTTAGATTTTGACTATGATCCCTGATGTTGAGAAAATATGATACAGTCTAATATGGTAGTATGTTATTCTGATAAAAGGTAAACCCCTAGAAGATATTTCAATTTATAACTGACTTCAAATACAAACCGCGAAAGTTAAAACAATTCAGGTTACATTGGGTAATATAAATAGATTATATTGTATGTTTACTTCAATTTTCTATTATTAATATGTAAATTTATCTATCTGTGTAAAATGGTAAAAATGTTTAAGGACAATGCTTCATATTTACCGTTATTTATTTATGCAAAAAATTAAAAATAAACATAAAAATTAGTATACAAGGGACACCTTATCCCTTATGAGAGATCTCTTCCAAGAACCCTACAAGTGGGAGAATTTAATCGAGAGGTGGTGTAGGTGCTTGGTCTGCAAGTGTTTTTTTAAACGGACTTTACAATTGATCCCAAAAACTTATAAGGCATTTTGTTGCTTTCGTCTATACGCTTACAGTCACTGAAGGTCAGCATTTTATCCATTAAACGTATAATTTAATAAAATATAATAAAGTTCTAGGCCGATAGAGACACGATCGACAAGCGTTCAAGTGTTTTATATTAATTTTGATTAAGTTATGACAAATTTTGTCTATATATATATAAAAGAGATATCCAGGTATCTATTTACTCATCACGATATCTCTGGAACTATAAGGCGTAGAGACTTGAAATTTGGTAGGAATATTCTTTTTGCCGATTAGAGGTCAGCTAAGAACGGATTTTACTCGTAAGGGGGGGTGTTAATTAAAAAAAATCTAATTGTCACCTTAAAAAACGATCCAAACTTCACATTTACAAACTATTTTTTTTGTGGTATGTAATGTATGGTATGTTTCTTATTTATAAAACAATTTGCCTAAATTAATAAATACTCTACCAAATAATCAATCCACGCAGACGAAGTCGCGGGCTAACTAGTTTACTAGGAAGTTTTCACTGTTTGATTTAAAAGTATTCAATATACCATAATAGCGTACCAATATATTTATATTTCTTCTGCAATATAAATCGGTTAGTCTATTATAAAAGAGAAATCGACTTATTAAATGTCGGTGCATTAAAATTGACATTGTAAAAATACATTAAATGTTGTAAACTTAGTAGTGGATTAATCTACTACTTGTTTACGATTTCTCCATTACCTAATCATGGGGCGGTGCAAAAGACCGAGGGTATCGTGATATTACGAAATGCCATATATTTTTTTAAAGAATTGTCACAACCCTACTGTAAATATCTTTGTAAATTTATTAAATGTAATAGAATTAAGTGGTAAATGACTTTAAAGTGTCAAATACTTGTTGTTTATCAAAATTTTGATTTTCCATCACAAAAATCGTACAATTTCCTACGTGCCTTCTCCAATAAACTTGACACTGGCAAGATAATCTGTGCCCAACTGGCACGCTTGAAAGCCACTAAACAAAGAAGAAGAAGATCACAAGAATTAACTACTTTATCAAAAAAAACTTACTGTATACTGAAGTCTATTATGTATTTATTCTAAAATCATAAAGTAATAAACATTTCAATATAAATAATAATAATTGTATTTAAATTATTGTCAATAATGTATTTTTAATAATGTTATATATTTAAAATTAACTAAAGGTGTTTCGCTTTCTTCGTTGACGACTTAACTTAAACCAGCGTCACAAGGCCATGCGTGACGGCTTAGTCTCATTCAATAATTACAAATTAAAGAAAAAACCGCGCCTTTTCAAATATCCATTCCTATTTGCTATCATTTACATCATCATATAACATTTGTTCAAAGTAAATCAACCTATTACAGTATATTTATTTAGAAAGTTCAGGTGACTTGGTATTCAAATGTACTTTAACGTATAATGCATAACTATTTCCTTAAAACTACTTGTAATATTTATGTTTATACATTCTTTTAGTCTCCATATTTACTATTAATAAATATTAGAAAGCATTACTTGTTATAAAATGAAAGACCAAACATAATTACGTACATTCTCTTGTGTTTTAACGCATATTTATTGTGTTTTAATGATATAATATAAAGAACTGCTTAGTTGAGTAACTTTAAATCGATTTTCAACGTATAATGTCCCCAATATATAATTAGTGATCGATTTATTGAAATTTAAAACTATAAATATTACAAATCAAACATTTAACAGGATGTTATAAGCCATTCCGTTTACGCAAACTCGTTTTAAAAATAAACACATAAATTGCTTTAAGAGGTTTAAGTTTGAATGTCAAGCACTTGATATGGCAATTAGACAGGTGATATCTTTTATAAACCAAGGTCAAATGATAAAAGCTAATAGACCTTAGAGTAAAACCAGTATTAATGCTTGTTTTATTCTTTAGTTACAGTGAAATGGGACATGCATTGAAGCTTAATTCAAATGCAAACCATACGTTAAACGTAACGGTGTATAAATTCCTTTAAGTTCAAACTTACCTATTAGGCACGCGAAGAAAACTGTACAGACGGACGACCTGAACGCCATCTTGCGTTCGTTAATAAATATTTCTAAACAATCACTTAATTATATGTCAAAATGTGACTTATCGTTTTGAGAACTTGGTGCTCTCGCAGCGTTCTCTAGTGCACTGACAATAACAGTTTTTGTCCTCCGTTCTTAGCAGCTCGCCTTAGCGAAAGGTTATGCTACAACGTCCATCTCACTCCCACTTATATATATTTACATATATCTGCACTGCTCATTCACGAGTCCCACAGAATATTTGGATCCTGTTATCAAGCTACGTGCTTTGAAAGAAAATTCTCATTAGAACCTACCAATCGATTATAAATTCATTATATTGTGTTGCGAAATCTTTTACTAATTACATTAAATATTAACACTCATTTTTTTACAAATAAATGTAATTTTTATAAACATAATTGGTATATGATGTTTCGAAACACAAGAATGTGGGCCGGTATTAAGAAATTTAGAATAATTAATCTAATTGCTTGAAAATTAGTCGAGTTTTATGTATGCATAACAAACAGCAGTTGCTCGGATCTAGCATAACTTTATTTGTATAATTTCACTCACTGCGTGTTATGTATTATGTAGCAATTGTAATGGGCAGCTTAAGATAGTAGTTATTTAGATTTTTATTATAAAGAAAACTGGTTACATGTAATCTTTTTGATAACTGAGAGTGAGAATTTTAAATATGTAAATATTTGAACGTTACATTAAAATGTAATAATGAAGCGTTGTATTTACGATCTTAGAATATATGTACCATTGGATATCCAGCGTAAGCTGCTATACTTATAAATAATAGTTTTAAAAAAAGCACGCTTTTATAGTAAACCGAACGATATGATTTAATTCAGAGTGAAAGCCGTGGGGTGCTTGACATAGTAAAGGTTAGCATCATTTCATTGCCAACTGTCTATGAAAGGAGAGTTACGGGAGTTTTGTGAAATGCACCCCACGCTTTTCACTTTGAATTAAATGATTTTGTTTATAACTTATTAATAAAAGTTATTTTCTAGTTTATATTTCGGTTTATTACAAAAGCGTGTTTTTTAGGTTTTTTTTAATATTATTTATTTTTTATTTTTTAGTAGGATTTAGTATTTTTCCACACGTCTAGTCAATTAGAGTTCGGTGTTTATATAATTAAACCACCTTCAAAAAACTCTTTCGATGAAGAGTCTGCGGGCTATCCGAGACGGCAGATAGCCAACTAGCTCTGTCCCTTTAACTCCCTCATAGAGGATCTATCAAAATAATATATCAATCCTGGCGGCCTTAATAAGGATAATAAGAAATTTTGAACTAATTATGGCATTGTCATTGGTACTTAATACGTATGCAAAGTTTCGAATTAATTAGACGTCTGGAGATAGCTAAAAATCGCGCTCTCAGATTCCGTTAACATAGTAACATACATATAGCCCAAGGTAATAAAAGCGTTTTAAAATAGGTTTTAGCTGTGTCTCGTAACGGGTAATAATATCCACATAAAATATATGCTACAGTCCTTCTTTAATAATTAATTAGGAAGGTTTTTATGGCAAATTCCCATTGTTAACGAACTGAAATATAAAAAGTTTATGGACATTGAAAGTAATTTGAGCATTATATTTAAACTCAAAATACTTTTCCACATCCGATAATTAGTTGTAGCTCACACATAAGCCGTTTTGAAGAAAAAAATACATATTCTCTGATAAAAAAAGGGTGTGATGGTTTCATAATACAGTTTTTTTTCTAAAACTTCAAAAGTTTTATGGCTCTGGCTGAAACATTGCTTTTCTGAGCTACAGATTTCACTTTATTGAGTCGATATATTTTAAAAACTATTTTGTAACTCCTTAAATAGTGGAATTGATTGTGTTATGGATACCGTTTGCTGTACATGAATACGTTTCGTAATGAGTAATAGTATCTATATAAAATATATGTTACAGTTCTTACTAGCGTAATAAATTCTTTGATCCTTTAGCTATCCAATGGTATAATTGAATTTCAGATGGATGTAATAAATATATAGCTAAATGTAATAAATATATAGTTAAAGACGTATTCACGTCAAAATTAAACATTTCGGTTTATTCCTTGTAAAACTTAATAATTATTAACACCTCTGTTTGCTGTGGTTTACAATAATTTGTTTTTATTTAATCTGTACCCGGTAGCGAAATATATTTAAAACGTCTTATTGCAAAAGGCTTGTTATAATTTTGAAGATTATTTAAGTGACAAAAATGTTTGGACTTGATTCCAATTTCACATGAAAGCCAAACAGGTTGTAGCGTACAAAAATATATATTTTTAGGAATGACCGTTAAGTTTCTTGCTGGTTTCTTCTCAGCGGGATCAAGTTTCCGAAACGATGGTAGAATTGTTACCAAAGGACAAAAAAATGACGATTCAAAAGTATTTTTGAGCTAACTTGATCATAGTATATTTTGATTTTGATTTTTAAAGGAGTTATTTGACTTATTCGTATATGGTTTTGAAGAACCCCTTATGAGTGAATAAGATTATTGGTCTGAAACCATCTTCGAATTCTTGCCTTTCTAATGAAACTGGTTTAAGGCACGGCATATATAAAAACTTTACTTTTTTATATATATAAGTATGAAATATATTAATTACATTGTATATACACAATTACTTATCACCAAGAAAAATCATAATCAAAATGAACTTGAATAAAAAAGCAGGCATACTATCAAAATAAGTGTCTAAGGGGCCTCTTCCAATAAAACAACTAGGTTTTGAATTTAAGACTGTCAAAGCCAAAGTCAAAATATCTTTATACAAGTAGGCTTATTACAGCGCGTTTGAATCGTCAAATATCGTTTTTTCCATATATTATTGAAATAAATGACTGATGATAACATTAAAGAACTACTTACAAGCTAAAGTTACGAGGGTTCCTTCGCGCCCTGCTTTGAGAAGAGACCACAACAAACAGACTGATCGGGAGTACGTTTTTTTTGTCATCAAAATTACAATATATATTTATTTCAAGCTAAATATATAGCAATTCATTCCCTCCCACGCTTAGTTGTATTCTAAGTATTCCTTCAAATTATAGAATGATTTCTCCATTAGCTTTCTTTGAATTTAATGAAATGAAAGATTACAATTTATTAAGAGACATCTTTTTAACTTCTTCTGGGAACTTGTTATAGAAATGTATGCGGTTACCCTTGAATGACTAGTCAATTTTATGTAGCCTACTGGAATTTACAGCAATTTTATTTTTATTTCTTAAGTTATATGCATTAACTTTTTTTCATAAAAGAGTCAATATATTTATGGACATACAACGACGTGCCCCAGACAGTCCATGAGCCCCCCTCTCTTCAAAGCAGCATTGTGCAAAACGCTCCCCCTTACGTTGGTAGACCTTCTTCCTTCCATCATTGCCATGTAACACAATTTTAGACTCATCAGAAAAGAGTACACGTCTCCAATGCTGCTGAGTCCAATTTAAATGAGTGCGCGCGAAATGAAGGCGCGCTGTTCGATGGGCTCGCGTTAGTTTGGGGCCATTAGCTGGCTTGTGTGGTACCATATCGCGTTCTTTTAACCTTCTCCGAACTGTTCGAGCGCTCACAGATACTCCGTGGAAGTCGCGAAGTTGGTTTTGTATCTCAATGGAGGTAAGGTGACGATTTCTCAAGCTGGTCGTCACGATGAATCGATCCTGCCTTTCAGTTGTGACCCGAGATCGTGGCCTTCCTTGGCGACGAACAAAGCCGCCAGTCTCTAGGTACCGCGAATAAACATTTCGGACCGCAGATCGACTTAAATTAAGTTGAACACTCACATTTCGTTGGCTGTGTCCCGCCTGGATAAGTGCCACAGCTTGGGCGGCGACTTCAGGCGAAGTATCCATTGATTATTGATAGAACCTTACCTTAATGGTAAGAATAAGTAATGTTTGTTGCAAAACCAATGAGAAAAATCACACTTTCAAGAATTAAATCCGAGTAAACCAATAAAATCAAGTTTTTTTTAGTATTCGATTGTTTGTTAACAACGAACAGGCTCCAAATTGTCTTTTGTTTCTTTAAATTCTGTGTTCGAAATTCAAAAAAAGACTATTGAATGAAATTATGAATGTGCCAGGTTCAAAACTGCATAAAAACTTTTTGCTCGACCTAATATAAAATTTTAGCTAGGACCAAACGAAGCTGAAAATGCAAGGTGGGCCAATAACATCTATTGGCCCACCTTGCATTTTCAGCTTCGTTTGGTTATCTATCTATTATTCCAGAAGTATATATAAGTATACCGTGAACGGTCATTATTTTCACAGCTTTGAATTTGATTCTTAGCGATTCTCTTAGACCCATATTATAAATTGCACGACCAGCCTATTTCTGCAGTATAAATATTTTTTAACCGCGTAACAGCTGAGCCAGTTCGATAGACCGAATTCGATAATAATATGGAAGTCAAAAACTTCTTTATTAGACATCAGCCAGCGAAATTAAAAGAACAAGTATAATAGTAATAAAATGCCTTTCATAAAGTACATTCAATAGAAAGTACAGTTTTTGTTAAGTTTCACTAAAAGAACATTCATTTCACTTTATTATGAGAATGTTGTAATGACTTTAATAATACACAATGTAACGAATGTCATTTGAAGTTGCTGATACAAAATAAACAGTAAGATAAACTGAACAGGACGCTTTCGCAAAGATAATTAAGTAACTGTTTTCTGCAGAGATACCCGCGAGGTTTTCCTTGCCGTAGGAATATTGAAAAATCTATACTTAGCGACGAAAGGTATCTAAATTTCAAATCAGTCACGAAAGAAAAAGGGAGCAAATGATTTAGTGGTTAAATATCATCTTCGTATCATAATATCCAATACGTTAATGGGGAAACCAGCATTTAGTGACAGTCTAAGTAGCGAAAAAATTAAGGCTAAGTTTCAACTCAGTCTCGAATAGCTTAGTTAAGTGAGTGAGTTACTTAGGTCATTCAAAACCTAAATACGTTTATGGGGAAATCCGCACTTAGTTACAGTGTAGATAATATTGTGGAATTTAAAGTAAATGTCGTTGCTTTTGGAAAAACAGTGATACAATTTAAAAACTTCGTGTTTTTTTATCAATATGGCTATTTCTCCTTTTAGCAAGTAATATTTAATTGAAGGTCAATTTATACGTCTTCTATCACGGACTCCTTAAACACATGACATAGAAAGAACTTTTGACTTTGATGAAACTTGTGGGCGGTGAGGACATTTCTAGTGACTATTTACAATTAAGACGATACATGGCTAACCCAATAACTGACGCTGCATTATTTGACATATTATACAGGTAAATTACAACTCAATCTCAAATAGTTTAGTTTTGTAAGTGAGTTTAGTAATCTAAAACCTACATATGAACTTAGAAAAACCAGCACTTAGTGATAGTCTAGATATAGATATCTAGACTGTCACTAAGTGGTCCTATATACACAGTGTTACGAATGTTATTTGAAATTGCTGATACAAAATAAATAGTAATGTAAACGGAATATTGAAGAGATGGAAGGATCATTTTGAAAGTTTGTTTGAAAGAAATGAAGCAGAGGTAAATATGGCCTCTGCGGATAGCAATGAATGTAAGACAAGTGATAGCGAGATTAGTATGGATGACATCATGAAAGCGATAAAAGGTATGAAATCAGGTAAGGCTGCTGGGTATGACAGAGTGTCAGTCGAGATGCTGAAGGCTGGCCGCGGGATTGTGGTAGCTCAGCTGTACTGCCTTTTCAATATATGCTGGGAGAAAGGTCAAGTCCCAAGAGATTGGAGCAAGGCCGTAATTGTCCCTCTATATAAAGGAAAAGGGTCACAGCAGGAGTGCAAAAATTACCGCGGTATCAGCCTTCTTAGTGTCGTCGGCAAATTGTATGCAAAGATATTAATTGAAAGGGTGATTAATGAAACTGATGGGAAAATATGGGACGTGCAAGCGGGATTTAGAAGAGGAATGGGATGTACGGATCAGGTCTTTTCTTTACGGTGCATAACTGAAAAATGTTTGGCTAAACACCAAAAAGTTTATTGCGCGTTCGTAGATTTAGAAAAGGCCTATGATCGAGTGGTGAGGAATGAGCTGTGGTCAACGTTATCTACGTATGGGGTGAGCGGTTGTCTGATCCAAGCATTGAAGTCTCTCTATGAGGGTTCTAGTGCCTGTGTCAGAATAAACGGAGCGTACACGGAGTGGTTTCCTGTCGAAAGAGGTGTTCGACAGGGATGTGTTGCGTCACCATGGCTGTTCAACCTTTTCATGGATAAATGTTTGACAGATTTAAAAGAATGTATGTATGGGTTAAGAATGAATGAATTACTCATCAAATGTTTACTCTACGCTGATGATCAAGTAATACTTGCGTCATCCGCTAACGAGCTTCAGGAGATGCTAAATATTATGAATGAAGCTTTGAAAGGGAAAGGAATGAAAGTGAATGTAAACAAAACGAAAGTTATGCTTTTTGAACGAGATGAATCTATGATGAATGGCAATATTTTGATAGATGGGGAACAAGTGGAAGAGGTGAAAGAATTTGTATACTTGGGATCTAAATTTACAAAAGATGGAACATGTGAAAGTGATATCGAAAGGAGAGTGAATGCAGGGAATATGGTAAATGGTGCTCTGCATGCTTTTATGAATAGCCAGATGGTGTCTCAAAGGGCTAGACTGGCAGTGCATGCTGGAGTGTTGGTGCCAACACTTATGTATGGTAGTGAAAGTTGGGTATGGCAGAAGAATCACAAAAGTAAAATAAATGCGGTAGAGATGAGAGCGTTGAGAAGCATGAGTGGATTAAAACTGAGTGACAGAGTGAGAAATAGTGTGATAAGAGAACGTTGTGGTATAAAAGAAGACGTAGTGACTAAAATTGAGAAAGGTATGCTTAGATGGTTTGGGCATGTAGAGAGAATGAATGAAAGGAGACTGACAAAAAGGATTTATGAGTCAAGAGTGAATGCGAAAGTTGGAAGGGGAAGACCGAGGCGAACGTTCCTGGACCAAATCCAGGACATTTTAAATAACGGCCAGGTCAAGAGTACTCTAAACCGACGAACTTGTATGAAAGGTTTAATGAGATTGAAAGAAGCGAAGGAGATATGCAAGGATCGTGGCAAGTGGAAGGATGTTGTCTCTGCCTACCCCTATGGGAATGAGGCGTGATGCTATGTATGTATGTATGTATGTATGTAAACGGAACAAGACACTTTCGCAAAAGAAATAGCCGTTTTCTACAGTGATGACCCGCGTGATTTTCCTTGCCGTGGGAATATTGAGAAATCTATACTTAGTTACAAAAGGTGTCTAAATTTCAAGTTCAAGTCTAATACCATCTTCGCAACGGAAAATATCCAATACGGGGAAACCGGCATTTAATGACAGTCTACATAGCGAAAAAAGTAAGGCTAAGTTTCAACTTAACCTTAAATAGAGAGAGAGAAAACACTTTATTGCACACAAGATAAAAATAAAAAGACATGTAAATAAAGATACTAATTATTATTATTATAGGGCGCAAAGGCGGTCTTATTGCTACAAGCAATCTCTTCTAGACAACGTTATTATATAAAGAAGCTGACTAAAATAAATAATACGGCAGAACAGCGCCAGAAACTTAAATATAATATATAAACATTACAGCAGTACTAAATATCTTTAGCTCTTACATTTTTGTGACTATTCAATTTGGTTGGATTGTGACTATTCAATTGATTTTGAACTCCCAGCAGCGATAATAAAGTGCAAATTGACAGTGAGTACTTGTAATTTATTATGTACTTTATTGAATAGCAATAAAGGTCAAATTGACTTTATTTAATTCAAATAGTTAGAAAACGTATGTATGGGAAACGGTAAAGGGCTGTTTTTAGGTTTTTTCCTGAAATTATTTGGACTTCAGAAAACATTTAAGAAAAAGAATTCTCAAAATTGACCCAGGCGTTGTTGAGTTATGCGCTTACCAATAAATTCTGCGATTCATTTTTATACTATAAACTACTATCTATCCTATCCACATCCACATAAATTTGAAAAAAAAAAATGGTGAAGGGTGATGGAATTCAAAAACTGAATAGCCCAAAACCTTCTACAATTAATTCCGTGTCGAAGGGTTATGGTCTCATGCCGATCGGTCCAGTAGTTAAGTTTATCGATAATAAAGAGAAAAAAAGTTGCTTTTATATATATAGATTTGTTATAGATAAGTGAGTGAGTTTAGTAGCCTAAAACCTAAATACACACATAGGGAAACCTGCACGTAGTAACCTTCTACATAGCAAGAAGAATAAGGCAAAATTTTAAGACAATCCCAAATTTCAATGATCTGAAACCATCTTCGCATTATTGCCTGTCTATGTCTAATGTAACGTTAAGATGGTTCCAAAGTGTATAACAAACATTATTACAATTATTATACTGATTTCTTTTCGAGATTATTTTCATCCAAGACTCTGTAAATCTTTTTATATCACAGAGCTAGACAGTCAACTCGCCTGCCACTTAGTGATGATATACAATGCTGTTATACGTAAGAATTGCGCTTAATGATAACAGCTAAAACAATTATCTTTATTAAATTAGTTTAAAATCTCTTGAATTTTAATTCAAAAGAAATAAAAACTAGACAACATCCACAGCAACAACACATGCACGCAATAGACACTGAGGGCCATGTTGACGTTATTTTACAAGTATTCGATTCACTAATAGAGGTCCTGGATTCAAATCCCGAAAAATGAAACTTAGATACTTGCATTTTTTAATTTGTTTGAGTCTTCACTGGTGGGTTGCTCCGGTTAGTTACCATTCTATCAGTAAAGATTTGTCGTTAAGCAATAGATTGCGTTTCGATACGATGTTTTATAGAAACCATAAATATTCCATTTAGCTTTTACCAGATTAAAACGCTTGTATATTAACTTGTATCATGACATACCATCAGGTGTGATTACGTCGAGAGCTTACATGGAAGAAATAAAGACTTGTATATCAGCAGTGCACTTAATTTTGTTAGCACTCGTTTTGCTAGCAGAGGTTCGGGGTTCATTACCCGGTAGGGAAAGTTTAAGTATTTTCTCATTTGTTTGAATTTGGACTTCATGCTGCTGTTACTGGCTTCGGCACCTACTGTGGCTACTTACCACCCCAACAGCAAAGACGTACCGCTAAGTTCTAAATTGCGTTTTGGTACGATGTTTTATAGATGCCATAAAGAAGTCATTTACCTTTTATCAGGTTAGCGCGCTTTCATGTTAAACTGTATCATCACTTACCATTAAGTGAAATGACAGCCAAACGCTAACATGCAAAAAATGTATATTTATCACCCTCCTAAGCCCAACTCCATTTTTTAACGGGATATGAAGTTGTCTGAGTCTTTACTAATAGGAGGTTTCGGCCGTGGCTCTCTCGCTCCCCACCGTCATTAGAATGATAGTGAGCAGTGAGAGAGCATGGTGTGCTACGCTCTCATGACGCGGAAGGAGATAGCGAAACGGTTGAGGGAGGCGAACGTGACTAGTTCGACCGTTCGTAGAAGAAGACCGGGAAGGAGGCGAGAGGCCCACGATCACCGTTTACATCCTTATTGGTGACTTTTGGGTAACAGAAGCGGGGTCCGTTGCCCAACAAAGAGAGGTTCCGCGAGGTGGCTTGCCAGGTACTCCAGGCAATCCACCTTCGGAGTATGCTTTGGTCATTGACCGAGCTGGTCTTAAACAGGCACATCGCTGGCGGGGTTGCGAATGTCTGTCAGTCCCGTTGTCATGACCCCGTCTCCGAGTGATGTAGGAGCACCGCTGGGTTTTAGCCGGTATGAGTCCAGCATACCCTGGAACATCCTCCCGAGTATTCCAGGTATCCACGAGGATTTCCCGGCGTTAAAAAAGTGGCTAATCACCATTCTACCCGTAAATACGTGACATCAAATAAAAAAATTACATTCCATTACCATACTGTATAAATCATAATGGGTAAATTACTTATTACCAAGTAAGCTCGCTTCCATCATATAATGTATAATCACGTACCTCTTAAGATTAGACAATTTCAAAAATACTTGGATTTACCTGTGTTTTCTTTAATTGCTAAAAGGATAGTAATCACACCTGATGGTAAGTGTTGATACAGTCTAAAATGAGAAATATCTGACTGAGTTTGTTGTGGGATCTTCTCAGATCAGGGTGCGAAAGAACTCTCGTAACTTCATATTTTAAGTCGTTCTTGAGTACCATCATCAGACGAAAATTAGAATTAGAGTGTGGAAAAGATAAAAAAATATTATTTGACGATTCAAAAGTGCTGTAATATGCCTACTTGAATAAAGATATTTTGATTTGATGCAAGCGCGCTAATTGTTAAGAAGCAATTTATTTCTTATCGTTTCTACTCGCTTGGCGGTACGTATTTGCTGGTACGGTGGTCCATACTCAGACCAATTAGAAATATAATTTTCTACATTCGCCCTGTCGGGCATCAAACCTAGGGCCTCTGCTAGCAAAGCGAGTACTTGCACCACTGCGCTAAGGAGGCCGTCATGTTTAGCGCTTGATTGTTATCACACCTGATGGTAAATGATGATATAGATTAAGATGGAAGTGCGTTAATCTGTTAAGAAACAATTTACCTCTTATGGTTTCTATACAGCAACGTACCGGAGCACAAATCTATTTGTTTGGTAGTAAACCATTGCTAGTAGAGTATTAACTAGCCACGGCCGAAACCTCCCAGCATTCCAAACGCAGACAAATTAGAAAATATTATTTCCCAATTTATCCCGTACTCAAACCACTGCGCCATTGAAGCATGTATATTATACTACTATGCTACTTGATTATAATATCATAAACAAATCTAAACTTCGTAAAGCTATTCAAAGACAGTCTTTTAGATATCGTATTTTCTGAAACAAGAATAGGGAATCGATGACTTTTCAATTGAAAATAGCATCCAGCATTATAACTATCGGAACATTTTGCATTCATTTCATATTTGTTAGTTGCAAAGACATTTCCTCTTTAAACAGCATCAGATCTTTTTCAATCAGTAACAAATCTCGTTTTTTTAAACAAATACTTTAATGATCCAATACAAGATGAGTTATTTGCGGTCACAGCGTCATTTTTACTTATGTGAATATAAGAGCTTTGACATAAGAAAAAAAAGACTATTCATGGATTCTGTCGCGTGTTAACTAAAATTTGGAAAAGTTTAGAATTTCCCAATTAATATGTATATTAGCTCATGCTGGGTATCCTCAAGTATAACCTCAGTCTAAGTCTAAGTCTAAGTCTAGTGTAACTCTAATCATTAGTTCATTTACATATTTAAATTTACGAATTCAAATATGTTTATATTTTACTTAAACTTTAAACTTCGCCCTCAGACAAAGATTATTCATTAAAGGTTATATCAGTAGTAGATTCTTTAACAACCGTTAGACTAAAAATAATTCCAAAGAAAGAAGACTTAATTAAATGTGTTGTAAATGTGGTGAGTGGGTAAATCAACTCGGTCACCATGGTCTGTCTTGTCTTCGTAGTGCTGGTCGTCTTCCGAGACACGCCGGCAACAACGACATCATCAGAAGGACCCTTGTCACCATTAACGTGCCGGCTATTCTCGAGCCGAATGGAATTGCACGTGATGATGGTATGTCGTTGATGCCTTGGAAAAAAGGAAGGTCATTGGTGTGGGATGCTACATGTGTTGATACGCTTGCACCATCTCACATTGACGCTACCTCCAAATCAGCGGGAGCGGCGGCGTCATAAGCTGAAATCGCCAAGAGGCGCAAATATGAGAGCCTTACTTTAGAATACATATTTGTGCCTTTTGGCGTGGAGACATTGGGACCGTGGGGTCCTGAGGCTAAAAGCTTTTTGAAAGAAATCTCATCTCACTTAGTTGATGTCACCCGTGACCCTAAGGCCGGGTGGTACTTCGGATAGCGTATAAGTATCGCTGTCCAAAGAGGTAACGCTGTGAGCCTCGTGGGCACCCATCCATTTGCTTCTGATGGCGCATTTTAGTTACATTTTTTTTGTCTGTATTAATATTAAGGTTCGGTATAATGTTATCATGGTTAATTGCATATTTAAGTTATATAATAATTTTAATTAAACAAATTATTTTTTTAATATAGTATTTTATTTATTTATTTATCTATTTGGGAAACAAACAAGTTTTATATACCTCAAATATCTGGAGCGAACTTCGAGTATTTCTTCTTTCTGAGTTTGAGAGAATTTTCATTGAAATACTGTATTTTTGTTAGTTTTTTTCAATTGCGTATCTTTTTGGAATTTAGGACTGAGTTATGCCTGACTTAACCCAAACGGATATTGCCAGGGCACTCGAAATGCGAAGAAATAGTCAAACCTACAGAGTGATATCCAGAGATCCATCACAGTATCCAACAGTTCAGGGAGACCGGTACTTATGTGAGAAGAGCTGGACAAGGCAGAAAAAGTCGCACTTCGAGTAGGGATGATCATTTCATTCGGCTTCGTGTACGTAGGAACCCCCGTTTGACGGCCGTCCAAGCCCGACATGAGGTAGAAACAGTGCGGGGTATAAGTGTGCCGTAATGAACGTACGGTACGAAGAAGGTTGGAAGAAGCTGGTTTGGGTTCATTTGTGCCCGCTAAGGTTCCAAGGCTCCAAGGCTCGAGGTAAATCATCCTAGAAACAGGTTAACTTTTGCTCAGGAACATTGACTTTGGAACGCAGACCAATGGAGTAAGGTATTATTTAGTGATGGGTGCAGAATTCTCTTAAATCAAATTGACGGCAGGCAAAGAATTTATAGACGCAAAGGAGAACGATACATTCATGCAAATTTTGAAACTACAGTTGCATCCGGTGGTGGATCAATAGTGGTTTGGGCGGGTATTTGTTTGGGAGCTCGCACAGCCATGGTAGTGATTGACAGAGGGAGTCTGACTGCAGACCAGATATCAGAGAAGTTTTAGAAGAAAATGTCGTACTATTTGCCTCATATATCGGTGACGATTTTGTTTTTATGCAGAAAAATGCTTGGCCGCATACCGTTCGGGTAACTCAAGCATAACTTAATGATATGAATATCACTGTTATGGAGTTGCTGGCGAGATCACCGGATCTGAACCCAATAAAGCACGTTTGGGACTTGCTGAAAAGAAAAGTTAAGTCCATAATTCCAGCTCCTGCTAACGTGGGTGAACTGCGAATCGCCGTAATTGAGGAATGGCGGAGACTATCCCAGGAGACCATCGACAACATCGTTCTCAGTATGCTTAGACGGGTAGAAACTTTAATAAGAGCACTTGGAGGAAATACGCGATAATAATCACCATTTTTCTAATTTAATTAATTGTTATTTTAATATTAATGTTCACTATTCCCGGTTACATAATAGTTCAAAAATGTACCATTCTTCACAAACAGCCTTTACTCGCAAAACGTGTTCTTAATGTGGTCCCATTTTGATTCAAACAAATGAATCTTTAAATAACAAAAGAAGTTTAGCATGTAAATTTGAAAATAAAACCATATTTTTTAAATTGAGGGACTTTTTTGTGTTCTGCTTAATATGCCGGTGTGTGTATGTGTTATACATTAAAGATATACTTAGGTTTGAGTAACCTTTGTAATAATACTCAGACTAAGCTAATTTTTTAAAATATTTTTGTTTAAATTGTTAATAGTATTCTGTATATCTGTGAGAAATTCATAACGCCTTTTTAACGTTGTTAATAAAAAATAAATCAGATAAGGTTAAAAGTGTGTGCGTACAAAGAAAGTACTTTGAAGTTCTTAGGCAAATAAATTTTTAAGTCTTGTTGTATTTATACAAACCTAAAACTTTAGATTTCAGAGACTTAAAGGAAGGAAAAAAAGGTAGACATGTTAGAAATTTCATAAATTTAATTCTCATTACAAAATTAAATGTCGAATATTAATGTAAATAACATATTAAAATCTCAAATTACGAATAATAAAAATGCCACGCGTTTTACGTAAATTTTGTTTTTTAATTTAAAATTTAGAAAAGAGAATTTATGAAATATTTATATTTTATGAAAAATAGTATATTAAATTATTAAACGTCTGGTGGCAAATTAAAATGCCACATGGTACACATAATTTACCCTCATGCGCCTAAAAAAATTCACTTCAACCACATCGTCACAATATTTCGTCATGTCATAGAACAATTTTGATGACTTTTTTACAGGTGAAGTCAAGAACAGCTTATATCAGACAATGGCAATTCATTCAGATAAATAAAGATGTTTAAGAAACAACTACGGGCGTGATACCACCGGAACAGCTAGTCTCTTTATAATATTTTAGATGTTCCCTTACTATTCACACTAATAACAAATAAGTAAAGTAAGGAAAGTAGCAGCCCATTAATGTCCCACTGCTGGGCACAGGCCTCCTTGCTCATATGAGAGAGGGTTTTTAGAACAAGTGTACTCTCTTTTCGTTCACTCTCATAGTCCAAAGTGACGGCACTACCGGAGAGAGATCAGGCGCGATGGCGTAGCCTGCTCTCCGAGGCATGGGGGTGGACCACACCGCCAAATTTTTTCCAAATTCGGGCAAATATAGAGAAAATCTTAATAGAAAACTCAATATCGATTTCGAAATGGCCCCACCCGGGACTCGAACCCAGGACCTCATGTCTACAGTAACAGTAGAACAAGTACTCATGTAATAATGTCTTTAAATTAAAATGTTATTGAGATTTTCCTATAACTACGAAGTCATGTTACTTACGATGTGTAAATGAACCAAGTGCATTGTACTAGAACAGATTCCCGTTAATTCTTTCGAATAGCAAATGTGTGAAAACATTACATACAATTCTTGGAACAAACTTGTAAATTGCATTATAGGAAATTCCACAAATAAAAGCGGTGATGGCGTAGTGGTGACGCGTTGCTTGTTATTAAGAGACCTCACGGATTCGAATCCACAGCAGGCACCCTAAAGTTGATCTTTAGAAAAACGACACTTGATTATTCTTTCCAATCCATAATTGTTCATTTCAATGGAGGAAAACATCGTGAGGAATATATCGTCGTTGTCCCTTCAACCGATGGATGTCCACTGCTAAACATAGGTCTCACGTAACGATGTCCATAAGGCCCGATCTTGCGTCGCCTGGTTCCAGCGGCTACCGGCGACCCTCTTGATGTCGTTGGTCCACCTTGTGGGGTTCTCCCTACACTGAGCCGCCTGGTGCGGGGTCACCACTCCAGCACCTTGGGGCGTCCATCGGTCCGTCGGACTATGTGCCCCGCCCATTGCCACTTCAGGTTTGCGATTCGTAGGGCTATGCCGATGACTTTGGTTCTGCTACGGATTTCCTCATTTCTGATTTGATTTAAGGAATATATGCAGATGCATAAACAGCGTGTTAGGTCAGTGCTCCCAAAACCGTCACTCCTGTGAGAAGGATAGAGCCCAGCTGCAGGGTGGCAATGGACTGATACATTTTGTGAAATGTGATATAAAAAATCGTAATTTCCTAAAATTGAACGATTCGCTGTATAACTTGCACAATTTTTCTTGTCCGATGACGTGATTGCCCGTGTCAACTAGTAGACATGATACGATAGATATGCTACTGCCTCTATTCGGGAAATGGGTAATATACGCATCTCTTTCTTTTTAAGTCATAATATGTATTATCAATTTCGCTTCTTGGTAACTGCCGTGATACATTAAGCGTATAGATAAGACCAGACATTAGAAAAACAAAAATAAATCCGTTACAAATTGACCCTTAGTAACATTGTGTGTCTCGCGTCGAAGTTCGTTAAACTTTTTTGTGATATTTTAAAAACTGTGACTGTTTATTAGTAATTTGTGTTTTATTATTATATAAGTAATGAGAATAACAATGAAAACCCTTGAGGTAAGTTTTAATTTATAAAATATGAGCCTATAAATACAAGACGAACTTTTTTCACTATCTCAAAGTTTAGCGCATCATAACGCTACATCAGAGTCTTAATTTAACAAACAAAATACATTGTATAGTTTAACTATTAGCAAACATAAAAATCATAACATTTGGTAGTATTTCATGAAGATTTAAGTCCTAAAAGCCATTTTAGCGTCATTCGACCCGCGGGGCAATAGACGCAAAAACGTCTGTGCGTGAGAGAGACAATTCACTGTTATTTCTGTTAACCAATCACGAACAGATTATAGCGTTAGAAAAAATCATACATGGACACTGAAACGGTTATAAAAAAATGGCTTCATCAAAACTTTTAGTTACGCATTTTTACCACAGCTTATTTTATCAATTTTTTTATGATTTGACTTATTTACTCCAACGATTTCGGAGAATAGTTAATTTAAGCTACAGTCTCTTAAGAACTTATTTATCTATATTAGCGTTTGTCCACAAATCAGGTTATTTGTTGCTCCTGAAAAGTTCGTGTTCACTTAAGTCTTTCATCTACGAATAGGGCGATTTCTTTAATGGCTGCCTGTGTAAATAAATTAAAGGATTAATTAAAATAGTTTTGTGTAACGCGTTGGCGGGTGCGAGCGTAATTAAGTGAACGCAATGCAAAAAATAAAGAAGTCAGAGCCTACGCGTTTACAATATAAAATTCACGAAACACGAAACGACTCTTATGTGAAACTACAATAAATTTTAAATGCAGTTAAAGTTGGTAAACGGGAAATTATCCTACCACACATTGTTTAGTTATATCTCTGGATTAGGCAGGGTTTGAAATGAAAGCCTTCAAGCGACTTGATTTTTCCGATACATCCAACAATTATCGTTTTATTTCAAACAATTTACAAAAAAACCTTGACAAATTATATATAGAAACCTTTCTCAATAACTACTTTATCTATTGAAGAAAACTTTATGAAATTCCGTTCTGTAGTTTTTGAATTAATTGCGAACAAACATTAAGACAGACTTTGCTTTATAATATTATTTTAAGGTTCATAATTTGGTCTTTGATTATGATTTCATCTAATGATAATTGATGATACAGTCTAAAATGGAAGTGCGCTTGGCAAAAGGTTATTTACCTCTTAAAGTTTCAACACAGGATTGTATAGGAACGCAAACATTTTCATTTTCATCAAATAACAATACCCATGATATATCATTCCTATACAAGAAGTGATTGACATTACTTGTAAGAACGGAGAAGGAAGTGCGACATCAGATGGACAAAACGTTTAAACATTATAAATTACAAGATGAATCTGATTCCTGTCTGAATTGTGATGTATATGCACATTAAGATTGTATTCAGGATTCAAAAGCGCCGACTGATTCTTGCTCGGTGGTCCTCGATAAATTCACGTTGCGTTTCACATGAATTCAGAAAATAGTTTTGTAGGTTTGTGTATAAAATGACCAATAATATTTGATATATACTTCGACAAAGCATATATGGCTTTTTATATGTATTTATACGTAATAATTTTTTATCGCTGACAGGTTAGCGCTTGGCTGCGTTCACACCTGATGGAAAATGATGATTAGGTATCATCATTTTCCATCAGGTGTGGAGGCAGATGGAAGCGCGATAATCTGGTACGAGGCAATTTACCTCTTATGGTATACGTTTTTGGCGGTAAGGTTGCTAATAGACGCAGCTGGAGCTTCCTACCAGTCCAGACAGAAAAATTAGAGAATGCAATTCTAAATTCGCCCTACCGGGGATCGAACCCGAGGCCTGTGCTGCCAAAGTGAGTACTCGCACCAGCGCCAGCGAGGCCGTCAAAAGGTTTCAATTCAATAGTTAACTCTTCCTGCATATGTATCATTTATTCTATCGAGGTTCTTAAGCCATTTTTAATATATAATAAAGTCTATTCCAAAACTACATCAAAGGTCATGAAATAAAATGTATTTGATGTACAGCAGGTTAATAAAAATCTATTTCATTTACGACTTAATACTTGAAAAAGGATTATTAGATAAAGAAAAAGAACCTTTATATCAGGAAAATAAAAATAAAACAATAATATGTTTTAATTTGTGACGCCGGTAGCTTTTATTGAAAAAGTAAATTCTCTTGTACTCAAACCGTTGCAAATATTATTACTGAAATAAAAGCTTATTAATATACATCGTTGTGAAACATGTATCACTAGTTTCTCAAAAATATAACTCTGACTGTTCTAAATCTAAGAATTCCTCTCAAAAGCCATAAAACACTCAAGTGGTCGGTCGTCCACGTGTCCGGATATGAGGCACTAAAAATACTTCCGACTTCCGGGCAGTAACAGGTTAAAAATGTGTGATACATTAATACTTGACAACCCGATAGCGCAGTGGTGCAAGTACACGCGTGGCTAGCGGGGCCCTGGGTTCGATTTCCGGTAGGAAGAATTTAGGAAATTGCAAATTCTAATTTGTCTAAATCTGGGCTGGTTGGAGGCTGCAGCCGTAGCTAGCTATCAGCAAAAAGGCGTATCGCCAAGCAAAGAGATTTGTGTTAGTGGAATTACCTCTTACCAGATTAGCGCGCTTTTATCTTAGAATCTTTCATAATCATTAGATGTGATCACAATCAACCGCTAACATGTCACAAAAAAGCTTCAGGTTAATGAACGTTACTGCAGCTCTATAAATAAAATCTACTGACCTAAAAGGAACATTATAAGTAGCTCGATAAAACAGTAATGTACAAAATTATTCTCCTCTTCGAAGGATTGATTGACAGCACACGCCGAGATGAAGCCAAGTATCATATAACGCAAAGTGATCTCGTTTGTATAATGAAACGTTTATGACTTGTCCGATCATTATCTGTCACATCGCTTGAGCAGAACAGGATTGAGAAGTAGTATGCCTTTTTCTATATAGACTGTAGTGGTTTGAGTACTTACTTCACTAGCAGAGACCCTGGTTTGACTTTCATCTGGGCAAATTAATAAAATCACATTTTCTCATTTCCTTTAGTCTGACTGGTAAATTATAACATAAATGACTCACCATACTCGTCATTGTAACTTATTTTATAATAAACATTTAGGATAATATTCTATAATACCATGACTCTTAACTAATATAATAAGAGCATCAGAAAATCGATTGGATATTTTTACAATTTATTTTGATAATGTAATGTAATTATTAGCATTTTTTTTTACTTATTTCATTTGATTAATTTTACATATTATTTTATATATAGATATATAGATTTCCGAGACTTAAAGGGAGGGTAAAATGAAGATATGTTAGGAATTTAATGAATCTAATTGTCATTAAAATATTAAAAGTGTCGCAGATTAATACAAATAACTGATTGAAATCTCAAACGACGAAGTGTAAATAATAAATGCCATGTTTTTTTTATCAATATTAGAAGTTACTAATAAAATTTATTAAATATTTTAAATTTTATGTAAAATAGTATATTAAATGAAGAGTGGCAAATTAAAATGCCACATGTTGTTTGTAAATATTAAAACTACCGAACCTTCAAATGAATTAGCATAAAAAACACTGCACATCTTTGTGACGCTAATCACGTGATTCATCCGAAAAAGTTTTACCCTCTTGCGCTGAAAGAAGTTTCACTTCAAGTATTTCATTGGCGATTGAATATTTGAACTAGATATTTTTTACTGCTACATATCTATCCATAATCTCACTTGACGGTAAGTGATGATACAAGTCTAAGAAGCTGACCTGGTACCGCCCAATTGCACATTAAAAGTACCATATATTAAGTAATTTTACATCTATTTTTAGCGTGGTGTTCAATTAAGCATATTTAATATCTATTTATCTGGTAAGAAGTTATTTATTCTGTCAATACACACAGCATCGTTTCAGGATGCAAAATTATTTGCATGGAGAAAGTCTTTGTTAATGGAGTGATAAGTAACCACTTCGAAGAATCTAGACTGGTAACAGACCAGTCCAGTTTAAACGAAATTAAAAAATACAATTTTGTAAATTTTCTCCGTTGGAAATCGAACCTGGGACTTTAGTAATGTAGTAAGCACTCGCATCATTACACCAAGGAAGCTTTCAAAAGGTTATGAATTGCAGATTTAATCGAGTTCAATCCTTTTTAAAAGGCAAAACCCAAAGGCTTTGTACGCCGGTTTGTTCCAGATGCACTTAATGCATTTTAACATTTCAAAGGACTTGATTGACAGTATGCAAAGAACGCAGAGCGTACACGATCAAAGACTTCGAACAGTCTCTTGACCCTTGCTTATAACTTTATAGATCCTCGATCTCTACGGATAAACGGATAACTTGCATATTAGAAGATTACCATTTTTTTCATTTAGGTAAGTAGCATCCCATTAACGTCCTGCTGGGCACAGGCCACTCGCATGAGAGAGGGTTTTTAGAGCATAGCCCACCACGCTGCTCCACTGCGGATTGACAGGAATAGTACACAAGTGCACTCTCTATTCCTTCACTCTCATAATACGATGTGACGGGAATCCGACACGACCGGACAGAGATCAAGCGCAGGTCGGTCCTGCACTTGATCTCTCTCCGGTCTTTACATGCTCTCTGACGCACGAGGGCGATTCACACCACCAACTTCCCAACTTCGGGCAAATATTGAGAAAATATTAATAAAAAACTCAATATTGATTTTTGAACTAGCCCGACCCGGGACTCGAACCCAGGATCTCATGTCTGTAGTCGAACATGCTAACCACTAGACCAATGAGGCAGTTTTTTTTTCATTTATTACATTTCATATCATCATCAATTATAGGTAGAGACCTCCTTGTCAGTTTAAAAGAAAGCCTGTATTAGGAGGACTCGCTCTACACAGATTAATTGTAAGGTTTTACGACTAATTCGATGTAACACACAATTTTTAATTTGCAAATAAATTATTCAATTACTAGAAAATTAGTATATAATATTATGTTAGTGAAATAACATCAAACACGAGTGTTTGTAGTTTGACGAGCAAGTAAAGTGTGTGTCTGTGTGTAATTATGTGCATGTTCAATATACATTAGTACATAAGGTATTACAGTAATAAATAATTTATCTTTAAACATTGTTTTAAATGGTCAGGATTTTATACTTGACTCATTATACGTAGGGCTAGTCGAGATATTGTAGCTCACGTCTAATTTCTGAAATTTCGGTTTACATTATACATCTTTCGTGTATAATACAAAATGGTGAAAGCAAAACTGTTTTATATGATGTAATTTACTTGACAGTGAATTTCTATAAAAATATTTTAATTACCCTTTGACTTAGGAAATAGGAGCTTAGGAAAAAAACAACTACATCTCGTAGTCATTAATCATTTATAAACACGTATGGCAACATTTAATCGTCTTTCAAAAACGAGTATTTATTTTTAAGTTGCGTAGAAAATAGGTTTAAATCGGCACAGTCCTTTCGTAAATTAATTGGAGCAAACTGACTGATAAAACTGTTCTAAAAATTGTCTTTGTAAAAGTATGTAAACATTCATGTTATGGATTTACTTTTCATATCATATCAAATTCAAAAACTCTTTATTCAAGTAGGTATTAACATTAGTTTTATATTGTAAAACATAGTATTTTGCCACATATTTATATTTGAATATTACTCTTTATGTTCTCAAATAAATAGTCTCAAGACAGCACTGTAATATAGTCTAAAATATTTTGTTTCATATAACTAAGCATAAAAGACGTAGTAAAAGTTTTACGATTATATTGTTTAAATGAAAACTCCTTAAAAATGAGCTTAAATATGCAAAGCCACTATATTCGGTTACGACGAGGTTATAAAGCTCCAATTATGCTGAACTATATAGCTCATATTCACGCAATTTTATCATTATATTTAATGTTGAGTTTGCAGGAAAATAGCGTTATTTAAACGTAAAACCTATAAAGATTTTAACTCGGCAATATATTGCGAGGTACTTTGTTACATGCATAGCCTTTTAGGATGATCTTTGGCGCCCTGACTAAGCGTATCCCACGTACGTACTTAGTACTTGTTTTGACCATGCGACGCTATAAAAGCTAGGATTAAGCTGTACCCCTGACATTGCCCTCGTGGTCGTACTAGATACTAGAAGGACAATGAAGTTACTTGTCTTTGCAGTGTTCCTTGCTGGGTTATGCAGCATTTGGGCGGATCGTAGCTTGCTACTGAACAAGCTCGTTGAAAAAAGTGGAAGACAAAAGAGGCTGCTTTGTAAGTAAAAAAATATTAAATCTAGTGCACTTATTTAACAAAAAAACTCCACTATAAATCTGTCATCTTTAAATTAAACTGCTGTTTGTAAATTTCAATATTTGCTTCTTTTTTTTTCAAGCTTAAATAATAAGATGATATATATATATAATTTATTTAATGAAATAGTTGTTCATTTTTTGTGGCAACATTTATCTTCTTCATAAAAACATCACGTTTACAATATTTGCTGTATGTTTACAAAGTATTTAACAGCGTACTATGTGATATTATTAATACAAATATTTAAACAAAATATATTATAAAATACAAGGAACTTATATTTTTTTTCGAGAAATTATAGAGTAAAACACTTCGTTCCTCATTTATTCAACAATTTCTAAACATTCAAGTTAAAAAAATAATAACATTAGTAACTCTTTCAAATATATTGCTAAACAAATTTTTAAGCGGCCATTAAGTAAAAAATTTTATTGCTTATTCAACAATCTGTAAATATTCAATTCTTTCAGACAAAATTACTTTTAAAACCAACAGTTAACAATATATTATTAACTTGTATCATGTTTAAGGTTTATAATAATAAAATTACGAAGCAAAGTTAAAATAAAATAAGGTTACTTTTTTTTTGGTTAATTAGTACTGCTATTAAATAAGATTAAATATAATCTCCATGATAAAATTTATAAATTCCAATTCGTTAAGTAAAATTGTGAACGTTACATTTCAAATTAAAATTAAAAGCATTAAACATATCAAAGTATCTCTTCTATGAGAGCTATAGGAGAAAACACAAAATACTATTATCTTGTCATTTGAAACAATGAAAAAATAAATCAGATATTCCATTATACAAAAGGTGATGTTAACTAAGTCAATCCAAATTTTAAAACGCTTGCACAGTGGTGCGAGTACACGCTTTCCTAGCAGAGGTCCCGGGTTAAACCACCCAGGTTACCACCCAACCAGCAAAGATATTTCTGTTCCAATACGACGCCGTGTAGAAACTTCTTTCTTAAATTGTATCATCACGAGTGATCACAGTCAAGCGCAAAAAAATTAAAAGTGCGTGCGTAAAAAATACACATATCAGAAGTGAAACTTCTTCGGCAAACTAATTTTAAGTCTTTTTTATATTTATACAAATCTAAAACTTTATATTTCCGAAACTTAGAGGGAGAGAAAGAGGAAGTTATTTTAGGAATTTAATGAATTTAATTACCATTAAAATATTAAATGTCGAAAATTAATGCAAATAATTTATTAAAATCTCAAATGACGAATTGTAAATAAAAATGCCACGTGCTTTTTGTCATTATTATAAATTATTAATTGAATTTTGTGTAGGAATTTAAAATTTAGGAAAGAGAATTTATGTAATATAATATTTATTTATTTATTATTTGGAAAACAAACAATTATTATATAACTTACAAACTACAATACAACTAAATACACAAAAATCTGTCAAATAATAGAAGATTATATTAGAGTTATTTTATGTAAATTACAATGTATATAAAAGGCAATTAAAAATAATAAGCGAAAAGTTTAACACACAAGAAAACAAAGTAACTTTATATTAAACATAGTCTATACCCTTAAATACATTCATTTTATTGTGCATGATATCGACATAATTACAATGTTTATTATAAATGTGACATGCTCGATAAATGAATGTATTTTTGGCACAGTTGGTCAAAGTTGCAGTTTCCAAAAATGATTCGTGCCTTACATTATTGTTCCTGGGACATTTAAAATAAATATTTCTTAAGAGGTATTGAGAGTCAACTACATTTTGAAGACTTTTAAATAAAAATATTTGGTCTCTTGATTTTTCTTCTTGTTTCTAAAAGATTTAAATGAATATTATTAGTGTTATTGTCAGAATAACTTTTTTTATAGTGTAAGATTCGCATGAATTTATTTTGTGATTTCTCATTTTTTTTTATATAAACCTTGTATTGACGATTACACACTGTCCAGCAGTATTCCAAAAGCAGCCTAACAAAGAAGTTATTTTATGAAAAATAGTATATAATTAAAATTCCAAAGGAATTAGTAAGAAATTCGTAAAAAATTTATACATGCACAGCATTACGCCTTATTCCAAAAGGGGTAGGCAGAGACCACGTCCTTCCACTTGCCACGATCCTTGCATATCTCCTTCGCTTCTTTTATTCTCATTAATACTTTCATACAAGTTCGTCGGTCTAGAGAGCTGGCCCTTGTTTAAAATGTCCCGGATTTGTTCCAGGACCGTTCGCCTAGGTCATCCCCGTCCAACGTTCCCATTCACTCTTCACTCACTCATAAATCCTTTTTGTCAGTCTCATTCATTCTTTCTACGTGCCCAAACCATCTAAGCATACCTTTCTCGATTTTAGTCAATACTTCATCTTTTATACCACATCGTTCTCTCATCATACTATTTCTTACTTTGTCACTCAACTTCAACCCACTCATAGTTCGCAACGCTCTCTTTTTTACCGCATTTATTTTACACTTGTGCTTCTTCTAACATACCCAAGTGTTGGCACCAACGCTCCTCTATGCACAGCCAGTCTGGCCCTTTCAGACACCGTCTGACTATTCACAAAGGCGTGCAGAGCACCATTTACCATATTCCCTGCATTCACTCTTCTTACAATATCACTTTCACATGTTCCATCTTTTATAAAATTTAGATCCCAAGTCTTCACACAAATTCTTTCACCTCTTCCACTTGTTCCCCATCTATCAAAATATTGTCATTCATCATAAATTCATCTCTTTCAAGATGCTATTTGTTTTCTTCACATTCATTTTCATTCCTTTCCTTTTCAAAGCTTCATGCTTAATATTTACCATCTCATGTAGCTCATTAGCGGATGACGCAAGTATTACTTGATCATCAGCGTATAGTAAACATTTGATGAGTAATTAATTCATTCTTATTCCATACATACTTTCTTTTAAATCTGTCTTAATAGCCATATAATAGCCATAGAATAGCTTGAACAGCCATGGTGACGCAACACATCCCTGTCGAACACCTCTATATAATTAGCTGCAATTTATTAATAGAATAAAAATTTTTTATCCTATTAATAAATTGATTTAAACAAAATCGTGATAATATTAAAGTGACCAAAGTATTATACAACAAATTGGATAGCAATGTCTATACATGTACATACAAAAATCATTACTCTTGTAATGTAATTTAATTTTATAATCAATATATCAGTACACCTTCGCGTACGCTGACCGCAATGCATCTTTCATGTTAACAAAGATATATTGCTTCGTAATGAACGCAACGGCGTCCTTTTACCGATGGCTTATCATTTTAACAATCCACTGCGTAGTGTATATGAATAAATTATTGCTTAGATCGTACCTAGATATCAGTGTACGAGCTCACTGTACATAATATCGATTGCATCTGTGGAATCTTGACATATTGCAGTCTATGTGATTAATTACTGACCGCGAGATAGAAATGCCATGCAATCTTTTAATTTTACCTGTATTTCTTTCTTTATTATCTTTTAACCGCCTCTACGTTTTATTTATTGCTGACAGTGTCTACACAGTCGTTCAGGTTCTTTGCTTGTTGGGTGTAACTAGCCACAGCATAAGCCTCTCACTATTTAAAAACTCAAATAAATTAGAAAATTCAATTTCCTAAATTCGACCTAACGCGGTTCGGACCCGGGACCTCTGCTAGCAAAGCGTGTACCCACACCACTGTGCAAACGAGGCTCAGTATCGATGTTTCACGATATTGAACGTCATGGTTAATTTAGGTTAAATGTTGGATTAGTTTGCAAAATTAAGATGGGCTTAGTGAACATCACCTTTTGATTTATGAAAATATGCGATTCATTTCTTCATTGTTTCAAACCACAAAATAATAGTAGGTATTTCGTGTTTTCTCGTGTATCTGCTAGCAATGCATACATACATAGAATCACGCCTTATTCCCATAGGTGTAGGCAGAGACAACATCCTTCCACTTGCCACGATCCTTGCATATCTCCTTCGCTTCTTTCATTCTCATTAAACCTTTCATACAAGTTCGTCGGTTTAGAGTACTCTTGACCTGGCCGTTATTTAAAATGTCCTGGATTTGGTCCAGGAACGTTCGCCTTGGTCTTCCCCTTCCAACTTTCGCATTCACTCTTGACTCATAAATCCTTTTTGTCAGTCTCCTTTCATTCATTCTCTCTACATGCCCAAACCATCTAAGCATACCTTTCTCAATTTTAGTCACTACATCTTCTTTTAAACCACAACGTTCTCTCACACCATCTCTTACTCTATCACTCGGTTTTAAACCACACATACTTCTCAACGGTCTCATCTCTACAGCATTTATTTTACTTTTTTTGAATTCAATCTTAAGATAGACGATAAAAACATTTCATTGAATTCAGAGGTTCTTCAGATTCTTCTTCAAATTCTTCAGTAACGCTCCTATCTCGACAACTAAACCTCTGAACTCATCACCATCCACTGCTCTCTCTTGGTTGGCTTGTTGTAATTTGAAATATTTAAGTCTTTCATTGTAATTCGTTAAAGTTTTATTGACATTACAAAAAAAGGAAAGGTGTCTTAGGAGTCGTTTTTGTATTCTTTCCATTCGTAAACTATGTGTATAATAATAAGGCGACCATACCACACAGCAATATTCCAAGATGCTTCTAACGTAAGAATTGTATAAAACGAATTTGGTTTTGCTATTTTAAGTGCTTTGCTGTTTCTTATTAAAAACCCTAACATTTTTGATGCCTTAGCAATAATATTATCTATATGTGTATGTGTATGTGTATGTGTTTCTCTAAGGCCTTCAACTCTGTCCAGTATGAAACTCTGATCGGGAAATTACGTCAATATGGCATCAAACACTCAGCATTAGACCTGATGAGTTCAGATTCATTTTCGTTTTTTTGTGTGTTTCTTAATTAATTACATGAAAAATGTTTGAATTAAAAAGAACATTAAAGACTAAGCTATAAAATGACATTATTTCTTTATGTTTAGACTACCGTTCAGATATTAGTATTTTAGTACGATGAATAACGGTTAAAAATTATAATAAAGTTTTTCATACGATGCGACAGAAATACCAACAGTTCTCTTCGGACGTATCAATTGTCATTAGATTGTATCGTCAACAAGACATTTCAGAGATTTCAATAAATAAATTCAAAGTCTTTGTTAAAAGAAAGTTGATTTTAAAGTCGTATTATAAGTTGCAAGAGTACTTAAACGATAGAAACGCGTGAGAGTGAACGAATTGCTCTAATTTGAATTGAAATATATTAAATTAATATGATGTTGTAATACTGAAAAGAATTTTTTTTTAGACTTCAGTCTACTAACGCGATAAAGCCTGTCACACAATCAAAACTTATAGTTTTACTTATATATCGAGTTTCTTACAGATTTCACTCGATAGTATCTATTATACGGTAGTAAATTCATTAATAAGACTAATGACGATTCAATTTATTTTTGAGCTTGCGCGAAAGAAATATGTTTGATATTAATATTGATTTAAATACCTTTACATAAAAATGCAGTTTTATGGTGATAAAACATAACCATTTCAAAAGTGCAGGCTTCTTATCGGTTCGACAATACTTTTCTTTTTATTTTCGCTGGGAAATGCCTTATGCACGCCGGATGAAGTCTAAACTTACATGCGGGAGTGTGAAACTGCCCACAAAAACCCAGCGGAACCCTCTATATCCAGGTGTTGAGGTCGAACATTCAGCTCTGGCACCCCGGATGAATTCGACTTAAGGGTTTAGTTGAGGGAGAGTAGCGTCTGCCATAAGCTCCCTTTGCCTGTTTAGTGCCTCCTTCTGCAGGATGACAGCCTCGCAAAAGGAGGTCACTGCCCTCCAACCTTACTCATTGGCATTGCCACCCGAGTCTGGTTCGACAATATCTTTCTTAAATTTATTTTTGTATTTTTTACAGTTTATGACGGTCATGGACAGCTGGTGAATACTTATGGAAATTCTCTCTACCATTATGGTCAAAATGAACAGGAAAATTTATTTTACTGGAGCTTTTTAAACAACTTTTTGAGCCCAATTTTCGTAAGTTACCGTTAAATACTATTCCTTCTGAATGGTTCTTTTTTAGTATTATTAAATAGCATTTTTGTTAACATTTACATACAATAAATACTCACTTTATTTTCATTTATTTCTACAACAAATAAAAATCAATATTGTTAAAGTAAATTATTAGATTTTTACGTTTAAACTGCGGTACAAAATGCGATCTTGCTAACCAGATACAACTAATATTTAAAATTACAAATTGCAGTTAGTTTTATTTAAATTGAAATTATTTGTTATTTCAGCCTACTTCATTAGGAAGAACCGCAATATCATATATGGTTCCGGTATCTGAAGCAGTGATACAACAAATTAACAAGGATCCAATGTATCAGAACAAACTCCTCATATTAACGTACAGAGATCCTCTGGTTGAAGTCAACCCACTTTGTGCCGCTAAAAGGGCACAAATACCTTCACCTAACTTATGTAGCAACTTCTTAAACTGCTGGGATGGATGGGCATTTGAACAAGAGTGTCCAGCTGGTCTTTTATTCTCCAATGAAGGATACTGTGATTATCCACACAACGTTAATTGTAATAATAGGAAGTTAAAAGGTGAGTTCTTTTCAAATTAAGGGTAACAGTGTTAGAAAGTCCCAGAAGAAGGGTCACTCAGTAAATTAAAATCCTTTAGAAAGGAAAGCTAATTGAAAAATCTTACTATTATTTGAATGATTACTTAAACAATAAAAAAAACATGAGTCACTCCCATGTATTTTTTATTATATGAATTGCTCTTATTTAAATAAAAGATATTAAAATTATATAGTTATTATGATGGTAAAAAAGACACTCGACTGGGTTTGTTGTGGGTTCTTCTCGTGACAGGGAAATTTAGGTGTTTTTTATAAAATTTCAACAATGGTTAACTATACCAAATATGGTATAATAAAGAACTTAAAAGTTGCTTATATAATCTGTTCTTTAGGGGTGTGCGAATATCGTTCGAATCAAATCGAATCGAATATTTGAATATTCGATCGAATTATTCGAAATTCCACGAACAATTCGAAAAAAAAACGAACGAAAAATATTTCACTTACCAATAATATACTTTTCATTTATGAAATATGTAGAAATACACTACTTCGGCTGAAAGTGAAAGATTATTTCTACTGCTGGCGATATCGTATCTGATAAACAAACTTCATTGTTACCCGATTCAGTATCGTATTTATTATTTTAAAAAAAATTTGTAGCAAATTTTCAATTTTTTTTTTAGAATACTATATTTTTATAAAATAATATAACAATTAAATAATTCAACTATTAACAGGGGAAATATTATTTATATGTTCCGTTTCGTAAGAGCGCTTATAATTGCATTGTATTGATAAACTAATGGAAATTTAGACTAAAACATGTCGCAGAATATCATAACTACAACGAAATTGCGAATTACAAATATTGCGACATTAAAAGAAGAGTGAATTGCAGGAACTATGGTAAATGGTGCTCTGCACGCCTTTATGAATAGCCAGATGGTGTCTCAAAAGGTCAGACTGGCTGTGCATAGAGGAGTGTTGATGCCAGCACTTAGAAAATTGGGTTTGACAGAAAAAGCATAGAAGTAAATTAAATGCGGAAGGGGTGAGAGCGTTGAAAAGTATGAGTGGATTGGAACTGAGTGACAAAGTAAGAAATAGTGTGAAAAGAGAACATAGTGGTCTAAAATAAGATGTAGTGACTAAAATAGAGAAAAGTATGCTTAGATGGTATGGGCACGTAGATAGAATGAAGGAAAGGAGACTGACAAAAAGGATTTAAAGTTGGGTGGGGAAGACCAAGGCGAACGTTCGTGGATCAAATCCAGGACATTTTAAATAAGGGCCAAGTCAAGAGTACTATAAACCGACGAACTTGTATGAAAGGTTTAATGAGAATGAAAGAAGCGAAGGAGATAAGCAAGGATCGTACCAAGTGGAAGGATCTAATCTCCGCCCACCCCTATGGGAATAAGTCGTGATGCTATGTATGTATGTAATTACAAATAAAAAGCGATGCAAATTAATTATTTTAAATGTGACTTATTATAGTGTAATCCGATTAAACTTTAACGACTTTGTATCACATCAAGCCTATTTATCTCAACACATATTAGGCAATGCGAACCTTTTAACAGCATCATGACGCCATTTCTTCCTTAGATGGCAGAGAAATACCATATATGTATTGCAAAATGATAATCTAGATACTGTTTCTTTTGTCTCACAGCAATATTAGTAGACGAAGAAAAGTTTTAAGAAAATATATAAGGTTTAACATGAATCATAGGTTAAGCTGTGAAAATAATTATGCGGAATGGAATCACCATTAAATTGTAAAAAGTTGTGATAATAACATAAAAAAATGTAACTTCCTTATTTAGTGAGTAGAATAATCATTTTTGGACACTATATTTACATAACTATAAAAGTAATACTAAGGATTTTATTTGCTAGCTTGAACGTGCTAATATCAGGAACTACTGATCCGATTTGATAAATTATTTCAGTATAAGATAGTTTATTTATCGAGGAAGTCTATAGGCTAGGCTATAATAAAGATTGTTAAAAAATCGGAGTTTTTTTCTTGTAAATGTAAATCATGTATTGCAGAATTTCCCCTTAATTAAAAAAAAACAGTCGGCGTCCATATATCTTTTAGGGTTGGTTCACTATACGCTTCTGATGTGGTTGTTAAATTACTGTGTACTTTCACAGCATCGCTGGCACAGTGGTGCGAGTATTCGCTAGCCTGGCAGTTCTTGGGTTTGATCCCCGGTAGAGCAAATTTAGAAAATTGCATTTTCTAGTTTGCCTGAGTCTAGATGAGTCTAGACTGGTGGGAGGCTTCAGTCGTGGCTAGTTACTGGGGTGTGCGAATATCGTTCGAATTGAGTCAATTATCGATCGATTAAATCGAGAAAATATCTATATTCGATTCGAAATTCCACGAATATACCGAGAAAAATCGAGTAATTCGAAAATTTTCGAATTAATGAAATATCTCTGTTTTTTCTCCCTGGAAAATGCATTAACGCACTAACCCCGACCCGTGGCTCGGGAGTGTGGGACTCCCCGAGGGAGGAGATTCGCAATACCTACTAAAACCCAGCGGCACCCTCTTCATCTCTGAGTGAGACACCAGAGAATCCGCTTGCGCATTCTTACCTGGCTTCTCGGATGAGCCCGACTGAGGATTCACGGAAGCGGGAGCAGGTGCGCAAACATGCGCCGCCTAGAATCCCGCCTTCTTTGGCGGTGAGAGGGGGCATCTGCTGCATTTTCCCTCTCTCGTTCGCGGGCCTCCTTTAGCGAGCCTACGGTCTCACAGAAGAAGGCCATTCCCGTCCAACACCTCTCACTGGAGAGCATCGCGCCTACAATGCTCCGCAGCTGAGGTCCCCAGGCTGCGCATTCTGCCGCTGTGTGGTGTGATGAGTCAATAGCTGCACCACACTCATGGTAGTTGGGCGACTCCTCTCGGCCTAATGAAATATCTCTAGATTTTCAATTGTTTCTATTAAAATAATTTAAATCGTGTATCGAAATATTCGACTTAAGAATAACATACTTTTCATTTAACAATTACAATCAAGTACCCAGATAATACAATTGCTCACTTTTAATATACAAATCTATATTGGTACCATAAAAACATCTAAATAATAATATTGGCAAGAGATCCGGAAAAAATTTTCACCAAGGAGTCATTTAACGTAAACCGGCTCTCGAACTTATTTGAATCTTCAGGATTGAATAAAATATATATAGACTGTTAAATTTATATTTGAATATTGAACATAAGAAACCCTAAATTGATAATAGTCGAAAATTCATTAATTTAATAGTATACGCATATTGATCTGCCCCATTCGTCTAGAGGTTAGCATATTCGACTACAGAGACGAGGTCCTGGATTCGAGTCCCAGGTCGGGCCAATTCAAAAATCAACATTGAGTTTTCTATTAAGATTTTCTCAATATTTGCCCGAAGTTGAGAAGTTGGCAGTGTGATCCACCCCCGTGCCTCGGAGAGCACGTTAAGCCATTGGTCCTGCGCCTGATACTTTTTACATATACGAATATTTCGAAAAAAATCGAATTATTCGAAATATTTCTTATTATTCGGGAACTTTCGAATTATTTGTACACCCCTACTAGCAAACCACCCTATTAGCAAAGACGTACCATCATGTAGACATACAAGGAGATTTGGGTTCCGGTACTATGCTGTATAGAAACATTAAGAAGTACATTGTTTTTTTACAGATTAGCGCGCTTTCATCTTAGTTTGTATCATCACTTACCATCAGTTGTGATTACAGACAAGCGCTAGACTGTTAGTAACTAAAGATATTTAAACCGTAATTTTTCTTTTATTTTCAGAACCAGTGCAACCTTCATGCAACAAGGAGTTTGAAGCCTATAGAAACAAAGCCAACTGTAGTGAATTTTTCGTGTGCGTTCACAACCTTCCAGTCAGGTTCAAATGTCCTGCTGACCTTGCCTATAGCGAGGTACTATTTCAAGTTTTTATACCTAACAGTGTGTTTCTTACTGGATTATAAACAAAAGATCACGAAATTTTGATGGGAATTTCTTATATTCCTATGAAAATACTACTCAAACTTAAAATTCAAGTAGGCCAATTATAGAACTTTTAGATTATTTTTTTCTACATACTAACTCTAATGTACGACTGATGATGGTATTAAAGAACGACTTGAAATCTAAAGTTACGAGGATTCCTTCGCACCCAGTCCTGAGAAAAGCCCACAACAAACTCAGTCGGGTATTTTGTTTTATTTCTTACCATCAATATTACAATATCATGTTAGTTTATTATATTTACATTAGAACAATTCGTTTGCTCCCACGCGTTTCTATCATCTAAGCAATCTTGCAATTTATAGTATGATTTTTCAATCAATTTTCTTTTAACGAAGACTTTGAGTTTATTAAATGACATCTCTAGAACCTCTTCTGGGAGTTTATTATAGAAACGTATACAGTTACCCTTAAATGTGTTTTTAATTTTATACAGCATTCTAAAATTTATAACAAGTTTATGTTTAATAATTCTGTATGACTTACATTCAATCTTCTTATTAAAAATGATTTTACAACATAGATTTACAATTTTTAATATCATATTTGAATAAAAAATCAAAGCTTTTCCTATGAAAGACAAATCAATGGCATGAGAGATTTAAAAAGGCTAGTTTAAAATAATAAATATGCACTTTAATGCAGTATGCATTGTATGACTCAATAATAAATTTGAAGAAGTGCCTACTAAAGGTCATGCATATCATCCCAATAGGTCGTTGAACGAACCTGAATCCATAAATAATATTTGGCATTTGATGCCACAATTTATGATATATTTTTGTATTATGATCTTCTTCTCCGACCATGACTTCGCCCGTTTCATAGCTTTATAAATACTACATGTTAATAGTTTTATACTAATTCTATACTTACAAAATAAAGTATTATTAAAAAAATTAGTTCTGCACTAAAGTATTTGATGTCGTTACTTACGTAAAGTATTATGTCTTCTTGTACATCGTTATTGCTGAGGGACTACTCTAGATTGGCGTATTTAAAAGCTTATTTAATTATAATTTCTTCAAGTCAATAGTGTCACTTAAAATGTAAAGTATTTATCCGATAAGAGAATTAAATCCTGCTATTACCATTTCATTAGTATTATGTATCGTTTAGGTTATTTAAACGGCATAACTAATTGCAACAATCCACGATGATTGTATGTGTCATAGTGAAAGGAAATCGACCTTGATTTCCTGATAAATGATCTGATGATAGAACACATGATCCGCTAATGACAACTATTTATTTTTTGTAATGAAATATTTGTAATATAGTTTACTCTTAATTTAAACATGGATAATTTTACATCTCGAATTATTAAAAGAATATCACGTTGTTTGTTTTTATGAAACTCACGTGTATCAATGCTCACTTCAATGCTCCATATCTCTTAAAAAAAGCAGATTTTTAAATCTGTATTTCGAAATACTATGACAGCTTCATGAAAAGATAAGCTAAATAACAGTCCCGTTTATTCAGAACGTGTTTTCTCAATTTCCCAATGAATCTCTGACAATATCTCCAAAACCTACTGATTGATTCAAAATACGGATTTGTCTGTATTAAAACGGGATCGGGAACTATTAATACCATCGAGCAAAGCTGATCTAATAAATCTATTGAAATATAAGAATCTCATAACATTGTTTATTATCGAACTTCTCCAAAAGGGCTTAACCTATTTTAATATCTTTATGTGTATTTAGTAGTTCTAAGAACAGATCCTATGATATTTTTTGGCGTTCTGCCCCCAACGCTATTTTCACGTCAGCTGAAGATAATATATGTTTGCTTAAACGCAAAAATCTCAAGAACTACAGGTAGGATTTGAATAAAAATATAGTGTTAGATAGCCCATTTATCATGAAAGGCTATATACCGATTATGCTGAAACCTAACAGGATAGGTTCACAATTAGAGAATATTTTAAAATCGAGGTTTTTTTTCTTTCAAGCGCTTTCGCTGTATGCGCAGCGTAAATGCTTTGAATTTCGCAAAAATCTTGAATAACAGAATAGTTCCCCATTAAAACTTCTAAACAACAACATACGACTATATTTTCAACTTGACTCACTATAACCTCTATTATGTTAATCCAATTTCTTATCTTTATAATTCTCTCTTTCGTATATAACGCACAAAATAATTGGTATTTCATTTCCCAGGATTTGGGCATCTGTGACTATCCCAATAGAGTTGAATGCAATGGTACCTTATCAAATACTTCTGAAGCACCATTTAGTCCACCAACAACTGCAATACATACAGAAGGAACTACCGTAGCATCTACTTCGACCAGTTTAACAACAAATTCACCAACTGTACCAGGATCAACTGTAACTGGTGATAAGAAAATGGTGATGAACAAAGTGGAATATAGTACACAAAGTTAGTATATGTTTTTTTCAAATCAAATCAACGCAATAGCCCGAATTTCCGTCTTCTTAGCAGAGCTCCTAGTTTCGATTCCCAGTTAGGTAAATTTAAGAAATTGCCATTACGTTAGCGCACTTCCATCTTGAACTATATCATCACTTACCATTAGGTGAGATCAAAGATACTAACCTTTTTAGCCCAGTCGAATTAGTTCAAAAATGAGGTTCTGTCATTGCATTAGTTTGTTAATAGCAATTTTTCTTCAGAGGGTCATCAACAGCTTAACCTAAGTATTTCGAGATCCACAACCTGTTGCGTCGACCGCCATCTTGGATTTATGGATGATTGTTTGTTTATTTAATAACTCGCTCATATTAAACATAAAGCAAAAAGTTATAACCAAAGTTGCTCGTAATTAATTTTACTGCAATTTTAGTTTCTATTTTTTCCTAGGATTAATATTTATCGAAATAAAACCTCTAAGGAGGGGGAGTATATATTTATTTAAATCTTCGCTTATTAATATGTTGTTCGGAAAGTTGTTCGAAATTAAATTTTTGGGCTTTATCATTTTTTTCTAAGATCAAACCAGTTTTCGACTAAATAAAAATCTCTCTTCTCTTTGGGGTCTAATTCGAAAAGTATTGATGCTAGGAAAAAATTATAAGAACCACAACTGTAGGAAATTTCATTTTGAACAATTTTGGTTATTACTATTGTTCACATAATGGTAAAAATGAGCGAGATATTACCCCCACCCCGACAATTTCCGAAGAAAAATTACTGTTTACAAGTTAATTCAATATCAAATGCTAATTAGACTGGGCTATTCAGCGATAGGAAGAAACTGGGGCTTGTTTAGTCCAATACTAAAACTAAATAAAAGGTTATGAGCCCCAATCTATATAAATTCCTTTAGCTTGTAACGAAAAAAGGAGTAATATACTATCTTTCCTTATGAGGTAATTCATTAATAGTTATTTGTAATACATTATGTAAATATAGAGTCCTAACCTTTTAGTTAAACTTAAATGGATACAAGATTGCTTGAGAAAAAAATCTTAAAGGTCAGGTCCTGACCATGTTACGTTTGACAAGGTTTTATTTCATTTCTCTTATATGTTGTTTACGATCATTTTTATTGCTATAATAAAATTAATTAGACATTTACTGTTTCATGACACGCGTACAAGTTACAATTGATACGCAATAATAACTTAGCAAAATCATTCACCGCTTTCATTTTAAATTTGAAAAACTTTACTTTGATAAAGATTGAATGCAAGTATGCTATCTTCGACTCTATCGTGTCACTGAGTCAGGAAATTGCATTTTCTAATTTATCTGAGTCTGGACTGAATGAGTCTGAGTTTGGGCACCTAGAGAGACTGAATGAAAGGAGACTGACAAAAAGGATTTATAAGTTAAGAGTGAATGCGAAAGTTGGATGGGGAAGACCAAGGCGAACGTTCCTGGACCAAATCCAGTAGATTTTAAATAAGGGCCAGGCCAAGAGTACTCTAAACTGACGAAATTGAATGAAAGGTTTAATGAGAATGAAAGAAGCTAAGGATATATGCAAGTATCGTGGCAAGTGGGAGGAAGTGGTCTATGCCTACTCCTATGAGAATGAGGCGCGATACTATGTATGCATGCATGTACTGTATATGAAAATTAATATTGAGTTTTCAATTAAGATTCTCTTCATATTTGCCCGAAGTGGGGAAGTTGGCGGTGTGCTCCACCCCCGTGCCTCGGAGAGCACGTTAAGCCGACGGTCCTGCGCCTGATCTCTCTCCGGTCGTGTCGGATTCCCGTCACATCGGACTATGAGAGTGAAGTAATAGAGAGTGCACTTGTGTACTATGTCTGCACTGGAGCAGCGTGCTAGGTCTATGCTCTAAAAACCCTCTCTCCTTTGAGTGAGGAGGCCTGTGCCCAGCAGTAGAACGTCAATGGGCTGCCACTTACTTTTTTACTAGTGAGGTTATCACTACATCAGTGCCGGTTATAACTATAATTAGCCTTTATTTAACAATCCTTACATAGGTGCATTTTACTTAATCTATATTATTAATAAATGATGTTTTCGACACCGGTACGCGAAGATTGTTTTGCTTTCCAGCATAAGCCTCCCCTAAAGCTTTCCACAATGAGCGATCTCGAGCTTGCCTTCTTCATGTTACACCTGCTGTTTTGCGGATATCGTCGTCCTATCTACGACGTTGTCTTCCTTTTTTCCTTTTGTTTTATCTTGGACACCACTCCGTTACATCTCTCGACCATTTGTCTTATTAAGTGGCATGTACATTAAATTCTTTAATCCATTATCAATATCAGTTAATCTCGTTTGCTTTCTTATAACATTTAATTTTATTTAAATGTTCTAGCATACTATAGATAGGCTCTATCTTATAAAATATATAAGTAATGCGTTAAAAAAACATTCAATCTCTTATTTGTAGGAATGAATGTATATTAATACAATTGATTTATTTCCAGGTTGGTCATCAACACACGTAGCTATTTCACGTCAAGACGCAATCCGTCAACTTCAATTGGAAAAAATTGCAAACGTTAATGTAGATAAATAGTTAATTTAACATTATTTCCTCGAAAAGCTTAGTATTGCCTACCAGTAATCTCAAACCAGTTAAGGTATCTAGCACTATAAGGAAATGAAGCCGTAACTTGTGCACGACTTTTATATTAACTATAAAAAAAACCTGCTGTCATACATACGCTTTTACAGAAAACCTGTTTGATATATTTTATTTCACAAATATGATCTTAGGAAAAGATAAATCAAATAAATAATTGCATTACGTCATGTCTCGTTTTATTTGAAACATTGAAAGATTCTTGTTGGATTCTAAAAGAGTATTTGTTGAAATCTATTTAGTATTGGTTGAAGCATTTTTGCAAGCAAATGGATGTTTGTTAAGATATTTTGTAAGAAAATTTGTTAACAGAATATCTTAAAGTTTACTTTGAGTACAAATTGACCGCAAAAGGACTCGATTCACTAAGTTTTAATTCAGTGGGCAATAGTTTTATGATGTCGCAATCAGTGAGTGATCTAAAACCTTTTTTAGATTACGGGTTTTCTACTAATACTGATTTAGGGTGTCTCGGAAGGATGCTTTCAAAGTCTAATGTTATGACGGTTGATGATGATTTCAAATGTTATGGAGATATAGATGCAGGCCACACATGTTATGAGGAACTACTTTACATTTTATACAGATAAGGAGGTAAAATTCCAAAGCGAGGACAGATGACAATAATCCATTAAACGGATTTAGATAGGTTTGTGTTATGTATATGTTGACCTAAAAGCATGGTTTTGGGCTAAAGAAACACATCGAGATACCTACTGAATCTGAAATTGAAGCAATACATTAGATAACGCATTAAAATCGATTGGATAAGGTCTTTGAGATTAACATGGACGTGTAATAGTTAAGTGACAGCCTATTAATATACCACTGCTGAGCACAGGCCTCCTCACTTATAGAAGAGAGGAATTTTAGAGCATAGGCCCACGATGCTGCTCCATTGTGGGCAGGTATTGTACACAAGTGTACTGCCTGTTCCTTCACTCTTATAGTCCGATATGACGGCAATCCGAAACAACGGAAGAGAGATCAGGCGCAGGACCGACGGCTTAACGTGCTCTCCGAAGCAAGGCAGTTGGAGCACACCATCAACTTCCCATCTTAAGGCAAATATTAAGAAAATCTTGCTAGAAAACTAAATATGGATATTTTAATTCCCCTGACCCGGAACTAGTTCCCAGATCCTCATGTCTATAGCCAAACATACTGGTCATTTGACCAATGAGGACTTATAGGAAATACAATTACAATCTAGAACCAATTTTTAAATTAGCATCAATGTATGTTAAAAGTTTTGTATTTCATAGCAAAGAGTAGACGCATTATAAAAGGGATAGCAAACTAAAAACAGATAGCAAAAATTAAAGTTCAAGGTTATACTGATCTAAGCTTTGGAGCAACTGTTTTAAAAGTCAATGCCTTTTTGTAACTCGCTGGCGCAGTGATGTATTTACTCGCTTCACTAGCTTAAAGCCTGGATTCGGTTCCTGACAAGGAAATGATTTTATATTTGGCCAAATCTATGTATGTGGGAAGCTTAGTGTCACTTACTTCCCTATCAACAAAGACGCTGCCAAGAAGAAAAAGCTGTTTTATTGTTCGATATTGAATAGAAAATACAAATGGTATGTTTACTTATACTATTTTAGTATGCCTCTAGCTTAAATTGTATCATCACTTACCATCAAGTGTGATTACAATCAATCGGTAACCTGTTCGCATTAAAACTAAAGAAAAATATACATAAAATTATCATTATTTTGGTAAAGAACAAGATATTTATATAATTAAAACTTTATTTACACTAATCAATGAAAAAATAACTTAAAATAACTTAACACTATAGAGTTAAATGACTACAATATTTTATTTCGACACAGCACCAAACGATTGGAGGTGCTATATCAAATTATAAGTAGATAGATTGATTATTATTTGGCAGCAATTAAACTAAATTTAATTTCTTGTCAAAAATAATAACAGTTGTTTTAGAGAGTACAAAAATGTAAAAGACTTTTTAAAAACAAAAGTCTTTTAACTTTCCAATTGGTATCCGAATCGAGCGCCTCTTCAGACAGACTAATAACATAACTATTCTCATATTGTAAATGAAAATTTATCTACAATTTTGATAAAAATTGCTTATAAATAAGAATTTTTTTAAAATTTGATAATAGTAATGAACTAAATTCTAAAAAACATTAGTAAAATATATCAAGTATTAAGTTAAAGAAACTCGTAACTTAGTTTTCCTTATGAGTATTATCAAAATGCCCAATAATTATGAAACTACTATATCAATCTAAATTATAGCTGATAGTGTATCATACCTTTTTTAATAACAACAAATCACATCATATATACAATATAAATTCATTTTTAACGTCACTATCAAAAGCAAATTTATAAGTAAATATCTCGTTTATGCCTTTGTAGATAAACAACAATATTTTATGCATTTAAAGGTTTTAACGCAAAAATACAGTTACATTATTCAATTTTTATGAAGAGGCCTTCACTTTTTAAGCAAATCAAAAGGGTTTAACTTCAGTCTATCTTTCGAGTCGCTCCTTGACATTCAGAATCCCAGCTTCTTGAGTGCCTTTAAGTCCACATCTCCGTAGTAATCCTCGCTGTAAAATATTGAAAACAATCATAATATATCTAAAAAACAATTTTAGTGACCAAAATATTTATAGTAAATCACTTTCAAGCTTGTTTATATCAAATTGTTTTTGTAAGAATCAATTTTGAGCTCGATTAATATTGCATCACACAATTCGTACAACAAACAGTTGGGAATTAGTTATTTTAAAACAAACTCTACAAATTAAAATTTAGATAAACAGACACACATAGCTAAGTGTAAAAATAACTTTTTACTATTTAGCTAGCAGAAGTGTCTTAGCTTTGTTCAACAGCAAAAGTTTGTTAACTTGTTTGATTGATGATATTTTCCTTTATTTCTTAGTAAAATAATGAATTTTTTACAACAACTAGGCACATGTCTTTATAATATAACCACTGAACTGATTTTGATGACTTTATTATTCGTGGTCATGTAGTTTTTTCCATATTTCCAAGAGATCACGAAATACGCGGGTGATTTTCCCGAAAACAGATATAGACTTTAAATTTGCATAAATTTCGGCTTTATACAAAAGAAATTTAAAAAAGCTACGTAACAAACAAGAAAGCTTGAAATGCAGTAACGAAGCTTTCGGAATTATGAAGCTTTCTATAAATACAGCTTTTCTAAAGTGAATAGAGAAACGTAAAGACATACCTGCATTACCAATACAGTCAGTGTTTTGGCGAAGATGCATAAGTCTGCTAGGTTACAGTTACAATAGTTTATTATATACAACAAGAGAAAACAAGAAATACTGAAAGAAACAAGATAGTATTAAAATGTTATTAGAAAGTGAATGCAATAAAAATAGATGAAAGAGTGCTCGTGAAAGTAAGTGTTACTAGGAGACAAGGTATTGTGCAACTATAGTAGACGAAATCACACAACCAATTTAATTTTTTATATATTTTGTTTATTTTATCACTAAAAATAAAACTTAAGTATTACAGTTTCTATATCAAACAACAACACTCAGTCGAAGCGAGTTAATTCAGTACATAATATATTTACAAGGTCGTGGCTGTTGCAATTGGAATGTCGAATGGAATCATGTCCTGTTACATCGTTCAACATTGAAAAATCTTAAACGTAAATGCAAATTTATCAAATCCGTTAAAAAAATATACGTGACAAAGTTCGTGTACCACCTAACAGGACGCTAATCTAGACACAATAAAATAAATATATCTACCGCTGTTTCCTAAATCTCTAACCTGTCTGATATTATAGGCTACAGAAAATTATTTGGCAACAGGAAAATGAATACAAATCAAATTGGCTTCACTCATTTAAATTACGATTTTGAACCTGCTGTAAGTCTGCGCACAACAAAAGCAATCAAATTTCTACTGATTATTGCTTGTGGTGTGCGAAGATATAATTTAATTTGTGAGTATTAAAAGGTTAAAGGGTGGGTATAGTATTTAGTTTTCTTTTTGGGGACGGGGTTTGATCTTGGCTGGCGTGGCGACGCGGGCCTGACCGTTGCTCTGGAGACCGGCCAGCAGCTCGCTCTTGCGGATGGCCTTCAGATCCAAGTCCCCATAGTAGTCTTCGCTGAAAAGGTACGCCAACCTTACTACCTCTCTCTACTAACGACTAAATCGTTGTTTTTTAATCTACTCTTAACATTTGATACATATTTTCGCAAGCCCGATATAAATGGATATCACAATTCCTAGCAACTTTTACTGCCTAGTTGTGACTAAGAATATCATTAATTGTGTAACAAGAACTCGTTAACAACACTCAATATCGACCAAACCGCCTTGAAATTGCAACGAGATTATTAAAACATTGCCGCTCGATTTAATTTAAAAAAAAAAACAATTTTTCTTTGCATTATTCAAGGTTTCGAAACTTTTAAAGGATACGAGACGAAATTCTTTAGTCCTTAACGTTTTGTATGAATTGTTTAAGATAATTTATAACCTTCAATTCATTTAAGTAGGATTAATATGCTTTTTTTTAATAAATCTAACCAAACCGATTCAGAAAGTTGATTATAACTCAAATATTTATTTTAGTTTGCAAACGGTAAATGAAAATTTTAAATGCTTATTGTCGTCTGTATGACATAACCACAATGAAAGTACAGTTATAAATAACACGGTACACTAGTGAAACGGGTACCCCGTTACATGCCCGACGATATTGACCATGAAATGTGCATTTAAAAACTACTGACCAGGCGTAAAGTGGTTCATAGTTATGCAAATGTGTTTGTAACGTTACAAAATTCTCCGTGACAGGCGTAAGTATAATATGTGTCGAACTAACTATAAAAAGATCTATTCAAATAGCAATGTATCCGAATAATTTCTGTACATGTTTACCTCGAAGCTTTTTATATAAAAAATGCAGATTTAACCTCTAAAGTGCAATTGGTTAGTCACAAGGAAAACGTTTGGGTTATAGGGACAAATTTATATTGAATGTTATTTCACTAATTAAACACCATTGATGCGACTAGTGAGTTTAGAAGTATACAGAGTCCAAGTTACTTAGTCAAGACTGTTTTACTTGGACCAGAAGAAGAGCTTGATATAGATAGTATGCTTATAAACTTACCATCCGGGAACATCTTCAGGGTCTTCGCAGTTGCCAGTGCCATCAGCATCACCGATCTTGAAGACAGTTCCGATGGGGCAACCGTATTCACGGGCAACTCCCTCAAGACAGATGTAGTATTTGCGGCAATCTTCTGGGTGAGCGTGACGACTGAAGGATCCAGCGTTTGATACTTCACCAGGGGCAGGGCAAGAGAAACCGTTCGCTACTTCTAGGAAAAACCGGAAAAAGTTACGTGAGTCAAAAGCGCAAGAAGCGAAAATGAAACGGAAAATATTAGTGGAGCAATTGCAAGCAAATTGCTGTAAGATAAAGATAAAAGGATAGAGATTTCTTGTGTAAAGTCAGATAGTGCTCTCGAAGAATTTATTCTATAAAAGCATGTAATTTATTTTAGCTGTTCATTTAGTTAGTAAGCTTTCTTTTTCTCAAACTTGAATGCATCTCTGGCACTGACTTAAAGAAGCATTTTACGTACCCTCGTTCTTGCATTCAGGGACTTGGTCAGCCCACATGCATACACGAGCTTCTCTGTCGTAGGCAAGTCCAGGGCTGCACTGGTAGCGAGAGGCTTCACCGTTCCAGCAGTTCCAGAAGACGTCGCATTTGGCGTCGTCAGCGAAGATACCATACAGTCTCGCGCAGTGTGGAGTAGAAATTGGTGGTTCTGGTGAATAATTTTAAAATTAGAGACATTTTTTATTATTGCCCTTATTAAATTTATTTAATTATGAGCATGTTATCGATCGATAATTGCAGACAGTGATATATAAAATAATATGCTGAAGAGCATAATGAATAATGACAAAATAAATTATGATTACAAATTGTATGAGGTTTTTAAATTACTGTCTCTGGTTACAACAATAAACAAATTAAAATGATTATAGCGAGAAGATCGAAAGTTTTGGTAATGTTATATAATATTAACATTATTATATTACTATAACTCTATGCAAATATTTGGGAATTCTTTCTTTAGACATTGATACTTTATTACATTTATCGCTAAGATTTTTGTTAATGACTTTGACAACTTTTCGACAATAAAACGACTTTGATATTTCACCCTTTATTTGTTTGATAAAATAAATTATTAGATATATATTTTAAACATTTTCTCTACCATTATTTTATCTATGCACCAAAGATTAAGACGAAAATAAGAAAGCGTATTATAGGAGGCTTTATCTATAAGAAGAAATCTTTGTCACAAACGTTTTTACATTCTATTTAAAATATTGTCACAAAAAAGCCATAACTGTATATGCTTTACTTACTTATGCAAATTACGAAACCCGTTTTCAAGTGTATTTTCAAAGAATAATGCTTTAAACGTTACTAGTTCAAGGCTAAAATTTTATTTCATCTCTGTCGTGTCGTTAATGTGACAATCTTTAGTTATTCATCAAATTTGCTTAATGGCATTCAACTGTATCCTGGTGTAGACTGTATAATATACTAATTACCATAAAAACCTTTAACTTTGACCGCAAACAATTTATAACATGTATATTATTGTGCTTGCTTTTGCATAATGATATCCTTGCATAATTTACTGTCGTGATCTTTAGAAAAAAATCATGTGTCGATATTTCCGCATTTTTCTCAAGGTCTACAACTTGTTTCATGCTTATTAGAGGTTATATGTAAATTGATTTAATTTTTAAATTGCATTTCACAGAAACTATATTCAATTACAAATACTTTTATCTTAATAAAAGACTAGACCAAAAGCTCACATTTTTGTATGTAACAAAGAGATGGTAAACTATTATTTTGCAATGAGTAATTAAAAATTAAAGTAATCCTGAAGCTTTTTTAATTTTTCTTTTACATAAATTAGATAATTGTCATTTCAATAACCCTATTACAATATTCAAATAAATTAATTTCTAAATACTAAAACAATAAGTATAACTTTATCGAGAACCTGATAAATATTTATTTATTAATCTTTGCACATACACGTACTTTCAATACATAATTAAAGTAAAGTAAGCTGTTTCAGATTATCACTGCTATAAATCGATTATAAGAATTATAATTGCTAAGAATACTTTCAAACCATTTAATTGAAAACGTTTATACACAATCCAATAAATATTAGATTATCTTTTTACATATTAATCACTTAAGAGATCGCAGTAACCATTAAATGAATTGATAAGTATTATGCTGTTTTAAAATATGATAAACTAAAGGAATATTTCACTCACCAAGCTGTGTCCTTTCGTTACATTCAACGTTGTGGATGTAGTCACAGTTTTCAGTCAAGTATTTTGAGTCAGTGGCATCGAAAGCAAGACCGTTTCCACAAGTCTTTAATTCAGCAACTCCGTTATCACATTTCCAGTATTTGTCGCATGATACATGATGAGGGTAGAAGCCGAAGTCATCGGGACATTTGAAGGATTCTTGGGCGACAGCTGAACAAAAGAAAATAGCACATAAATATATTTGCTAAACTAAATTGAAACTTTTGATTTAAATTAAAATACACCTCGATATTTACGAACCACATCACTCAATTATTCAATTCTAAACGATCTATTCTAGAACGATGATGATATTAGAGAACAACTTAGTGTCTAAAGTTATGAAGGTTACTTCGTGCTCTAATCTGAGTAGAGTCCATAAGAAAACTGATTCGGGGCTTTCAATATTTACGACCCAATACACTAGTTCATTAAGTTCTTATTATTATTTCACACAAGTGTCAGTATACATCTATATCCAAAAGCTCTTTAATCAAGGGGGCTTTTACAGCACTTTTGAATCGTCAAATATCGTTTTCATATCATCTCTGATTACCGTCTAATAATGATATTAGAAATTGACTAAGAATCTAAAGTTACGAGGATTCCGTTGCGCATTATTTTGAGAAGAACCCACAACTAACTGAGTCGCGTGTCTTTTTTTTACCATCATCATTACAATATATATTTTAATTTATTTCCCTTATAATATAATACGATATAGAAAAAGATATGTAGCTGGTACTAATTCATCTATATCTAAACAGGTGAGGGGCTTCGGCTGTGGCTAGTCACCAGCAAAGACGTACCAAGCAAACAGACGTTCCAGTATGAGTTTTATAGAAAATATATGACAATTACCTTTTATATTTTGCGCATTTCCATTGTAAACAGTATAATCACTTACAATCAGGTGAGATTATGGTCACGGACTAACCTAAATATAATGAATTAATATAATATAGTAATGATGATAGTAAAATAAAACAAGACTCCCAATTGGGTTTGTTATGGACATTTATGTATAATCATCAGTCGTAAATTGAAAATAATGTGTGGAAAAACTACATGAAAAGCTTACTTGAGAGGCCTCGAATAGAATAAAATAGAATATTCTTTATTGTACATCACATATATGAAACAAGTAACCGTAAAAACAGTACAATTTGTTTTTATGTTGCATAGAGAAAGGTAGTAATTATTGATTTGTTTTTTGCATATTTCCATTGATTAAGATTCAGAGTTATACCTCAAACACTAAAAGACTCATCAAAGAACTTGAAAGCGTACTTTTACAAAGTATTATTCAACAATATTCCAGCGGGTTTATGATATACTAATCCAGTTTGTGAAAATCATAAACTTTCTGTTCCTTATCATGACGAAGCTATCATAAGTGATTAAAGTAGACTATAAAATTATTAGTAGGAGCTATGAGATTGTTATCTACTAAACATTTTAATTAGAAATATCTTCTTGAATTATCGAGAGAAACTTCTACAGAGGTTGTGCCAAACGGTGATTTTAACACGCAATCATTTTGCAACATACCGGTCGGCAGGGCCGCTCTTTCTCTACGGAATGCCACGCGACAAACCCGTGTTAAGCAATGTATGACCAGTCCAAGTTATCGGCTGCCTACTCTTTGTTACTCATACCCTGTTCACCTGGACTTAAAGTACTTAGCAATCTAAGTAGGCCATTTCAATATTTAATCCCTATTCATATTATTATTGTTCGGAGTAATGGCTTTTTCCAGACCCACACTGGCACAATTTACTTCGCCAGTGTCACGTGGAAGTAGAAGACGCACGTATAAGAATTTTTTGGTAAACGTAACCATTTATATGTTTATTTAATTTACGTGAAATAAATAGGGGTACTTGCACTTTCTACATGTTAATACATTACTTTAAACGATCCAAAACCAACAAAGATAACCACATGAATATATTATATAATGACAAAACTACATTACACTCACACAAAACGAGACATTACAGTTTAATTTTATTAATTCTAATATACTTATGTATGATTTCCAGCGGCAGAAAATCGTACAGAGGTTGGGTTACTCTTATTTTTTAATTCTACTAACTATTTATAACTATTTATAAACTCTTCATTACATTCAAGGAGGATGTGCGAAGCTATCCCTTCGGCTATCCCTATTCATATCTAAATTAATTATGTCAAGCGCCATAAGGTTACATTGTTAACAGTTTTCTTAAAATTTTTGATGTTCCACGTAACTTTCTTAATCTTTTCTTTCAAAAAAATAATTAGCGATACGAAACCTTGTTGTACATTCATAAAATAGTGACTCTTTTAATAATAAAAGTGAATGCAGCTGATATAACTTAAGAAATAAAAGTAAAATTGTTATAAATTTTAGTAGGCTGCAAAAAATTAACAACTCATTCAAGGGTGACTGTATACGTTTTTATAATAAACTCCTAGAAGAAGTTACTAAGATATCACTCAATAATTAAATCTTTTATTAAAAAAAAAGATAATTGAGAAATCGCTCTATAATTTGTATGGGAGAGAATGAATTGCTCTAATCTAAATAGAATAACTTAAACATAATATACAGTAGTGATGTAGATAAAAAGCGACCGCCTGAGATTATTGTGGGCACTTCTCAGAATAGGTCGATAAGGAATTTTAGATTGTAAGTCGTGCTTTAATATCATCATCAGTCGTACATTGAAATAATATATGGAAATTTGACTATTCAAAAGACATATGTTTAAATAGGGACTGATTTATATATAAATATACCTATTAGCACACCGCTCGTAATATTATTACAAAATAACAGTGAGAATTCTAGGTCACATTAATTTAATGATATTTTCATACAAATAATGTATTTCGAACGCACGTATAACATTTCCATTTGGGTGTTATGTCATGTGTGTCACTGGTTACTGGTACCAGTTAACATTTGCAACAAACCAACTAAGGTGAACATCCTGGTTATGTCGCAATATATTCTCGTATTTATCATCAAATAATTACTATACTTTTCCAATGAAATGGTAAGTATTTGAGTCGACTTATCTGCATATATAAAACAGTAACCTTGTTTCTAATTTTGACCGTTATAAGCTTTTAGCCGATGTACCAAAAAAACAGTTTAATTAGGAAAGCAATAATGCAAAAAATTGCCTGATCTCTCTCTGATCTCTGAGAGTGAAGGAATACAGAGTACACTTGTATACTATGCCTCCTAACCCGCAGCCGAGCAGTGTGGTGAGTCACTAAAAATCCTCTCTTCTATGAGCGAGAAGGCAGCCCAGCAGTGGGATTTTAATAGGGTGCTACTTAGCTAATGCAATGAAAATTTGAGACTAATAAACTCACTCAGATACTCATTGAAATATCTTATAAACAATGTAGATGATAAGGGATTTCTCAATATTCCCACGGGATCGGGAACTACGCTGGTAACATCACGGGAAATAGCTAGTTTATTAATAGAATTCATTAATTAAATAAAAATTGGTAAACAATTTTAGGCCCTTTTTGTTGTTAAGCATTGATTGTTTATCGATCTTCGTTTTATATAAAAGGAGAAAAGGAAATCATTTAATTTATTTTAATAACGATAACATTCACTATAGACATATGAAGGACGAGAAAATCTAAGCTAAAGTGATATAGACTTGCGAAAGATATAGTTTAAAAGCATTTCGACAGTTGGATCATTATCTTAAGTGTCCTCATTTATAACAATTTTCAGCTCCAAAGTTGCAATACACTCATCTGCATAAGCAACCTATCTTATTAATTTAAATACCAGACGAGGTTAACTACTAACATATTCACCGAAGCCTGTCATTTCTTTATAGTTAAATGATGAATCTTCCTAACTTTGTGACCTTTCTAAAGCCTACACTTTTAATGTTAGAATTACAGTATAAAAGTTATATATCGTATGTTATTTCCCAGCATAATTCCCAGGAAATAATTACAATTAAGCTATTAGGCATGCTGTCCAGTGACTCTTTAGGTGAAATTTTATTTTGTTTAATGTAAGAATACACCACACATATATTTATAAGAAAATAATAAACACATTCACTTAAATCCAAAGTTAATTAAAAGCTACTTTTACTAAAACATGAAGTTATAAACAGGAATCGTAAATTCGCAGGACAGCGATTGATTCTCGTCAGGGCATGAAAGAATTGTATTTAATAATTTAAATAAACTTAGACTAAAGACTTCCGCCTTTTGTCCTAGTGTAGCCGGAAAAAAATTGTATTCCAATAAGATGTTATAAAGATATCTTTTAGAAGTAAACGAATATATAGTTACTAGGTCAATGCTTTACCATCTTCTTACTATCAGATGAGTCAGCAAAACGAAACAAAAGTTTCCATTGTCTCAACGTATCCAAGCGAAAGCGTATAGCGACCTATATTTCCAAGGCAAATTAGTAACTTAAGTAGATATAATTAGTAATCTCGCATGCACAGTGAAAATTTACGCAAGCTCCGACACCGGAGACCTGGTGGGTCGTGCGTACACACCCGTGTATATGACATGATTGCGATGTTATGCCCACACAAAACGTTGTATAACTGAAGTAGGTGATATTATTCCCTAGTTTCCGTATTAGTGAGCTGTCTTATAACTTGCCTCATTGGTAATTAGTATGTTCGGCTACAGTCATGAGGTCCTGGGTTAGAGTCCCGAGTCGGGTCAATTTAAACATCGTTTTAAAGTTTTCTATTAAGATTTTCTCAATATTTGTCTGAAGTTTGGAAGTTGGTGGTGTGATCTAACCCCCGCGCCTTGGAGAATGCGTTAAACCGTCGATCCTGAGTCTGACCTCTCTCCAGACGTGACGAATTTCTGTCACATCGGATGAAGGAATAGAGAACCCGCAATAGAGCAGCGTGATGAGCTTAAGCTCTCTGCTATGAGTGAAGAGTCCTGTGGTTCAGTTGTGGAACTTTAACGGGCTGCTACTTGCCTTAACTTACCAAAGAAAGATGTGTCAATGTATAGATGTGACTTAAAGCTTTTGTTGTGAAAACTTCTTTAGCATCGTTGTTATTAATTCGATGAAACCAAAAAGCTTCAGTAAAAAGAGACAGACACCTAAATTTATAAAATTTAAGGTGGGAGAAAATGAGTTAGGAAGTATTATACAGTGTTTGTTTTATTTGTGCTGTGCTTCTTACCCCCTCCACTCGTGTTTACTGAGGTATAATGGGAGTTAAAATTAAATCATAACTAAAACCTGCAATTATCGTCTTGCCGAAATTTTACATTCATCTCATCGTCTTGAAGACAAAACGTTTAAGGATTTCACTTCTATCAAGTGCAAATTGCATAGATTACATTTTTATTCAGTAGTAACGAAATGTTTCATGTTCCGTACTGAGCGCTTTGCGGAACTTGACCTGACACACACTGTGCATCTTGATATCAGTGTTTATTTATATTGCAGTCTATAATCTCTGAAATTTCCAACTTTTTTAACTTAAGTTTTTCTATCTTGATTCTAGGCATACACCTAATATAGTATAAAAACATTTTAACATAATCTCTAGGGTTCAGTAGTGATAATATTTTTATTTTACTGTTATTTGTCTCATTTACAGCCTAAACATTGGTATAGCCTAGTAAAATTTCGTCATTGGGAAACTTCCTCCTAAAATGTATTTAAAACGAATCAAATATTATATAAATCTAGTTGAACATTTATGTAATAAATGTTATGACATTGTAAATATACGCGACGAAATCAATCACAATTAATATTTATTAACAATATAAAGAAACGTCTGTAGATTTATAATAATAGAATTCTAGGTTATTGGAACTTATCGTAATATGGCCTTCTGTTATCAACAACAGATTTTTTGTTAGATTTTCCAACATTACATAAAATATCATTCAATTGTAAGATAACAATGAGAAGTATGTCGTAATGATAACGAGTTCAAGACAATATTGCCAAATATGTTATATACATAACACATAATATTACATAAAAACGGTTATTACGTAAATATTATTTAATATAAAGTTCGTAAACCGTGAAGTGGTACACGTGAAAGCCCAAAATTGACCTACCAAACGAGTTCGTGGGCGGGACTTTCGATTTCGTTAACACATTGCGTCTGCGCATCTCGTTAACAAATCTACGATCACGATTGACCTTTAATAGAAATTTGAATAAGTCAAAGTGTTTTATAAAATATGGAACATGTTAAATTAATAAGCTATATCACATTTACATGAATAATGATTAGGTAATTCTGAATTAATTTATATTTACCATAATTACATTGATTTGAGAAAGAAACATTTTAGGAGTTAATGCATTTTCTTACTTTATTTTAAAGTAATATATACACAAGGTCTCCAAAGCTCCTGGCTTTTATATAAATGGATAATTTGTTCACAACGTAGTTCTCAATCTATTATTTAACAGATTATATTATCAATCAAAGACCTTCAAAAATAGGTCCTACTATTTAGGAGGAATTTGGTCGCATTTTTATTAACCGAGTTGTTACCAATCCCGAAAAAATATCGGGTAGTCCGTTATTCAAAACTGTTCTTGAATCCACCTGAACACATGCAAAAAAATCATCAAAATCGATTCAATTGTTTTAGAGGAGTTCAGACCTACACAAGCACAGTAGATGTAATGTTATAGCGCATTTCATTGTTAACTTTACTATGGAATAAATGAATTGTTTCATCAGAAAATCTTTGTATTTATTCCTAAATCTAAAACAAAGCTCTCGTAGTGAAACAAAAGTTTAATAGACAAATATAAATTGGGTTAACTTCGAGCAAGTCATTCAGTTTTATCTCTTATAAGAATTATAGGCCTTGTGAACGTTGTGACGCAACATTTAAAATTAGATAACCGACATTGTTGACTATCCGGTGAAAGTGAGAAGTTTTCATTTATTTCTACCAAAAAGATCGTGTAGCCATTATAACATTAAGATATTTCATTACATATCTATTGATTGTATTTTATAAAACAGTTGAAGCGTTAAGCACTGTTATTATAGATATAAATTTGTTATTTCAAATAACCTACAAAGTTATTGAATTAAAATAAGATTTATTGTTAAGAACATTGCTTTAAATAATATTTTAGTAATAAAACCATCATAATAGTCACAGTAAGGCAATAATCTCTATTAAAATAAGCTACTATTGTTATCAAAACAAATTAACAGGAAAATTCTTTATTGGAGACATTTACAGCAATCGAATCATCAAATACAGTCATTTCATCATATTATTGTCAATGTACGACTGATTATGATATTATTGAGTGGCTTAGGACTTAAAGTTATGAGTTCTAAGAAGAACCCACAACAAACTCAATCAGTCATGGACTTTTTTACATTTCTAAATACATGTACTTTCTGGATTATGTTTTTTTTATAAACTAATGGGAATTGTATAGCCATTTCTAAATAAAAGGCATATCGAACTTAAATATTCAAAACATACCGAATTCAATATTTCTTCAGATATATTTATGTAGCTGCAACAGAAAACTATATCCCTCAATAAGGTAATCAAGAGATTTCTGTTTTTATTTCACACTATAAAACATAGCACTATATAAGATATTATATATAAATCCCCTTATCTTTTGTATTGATTATTTCATCGCTAAAAACTTCGAAAGGTATTTTGACGATAGTTAAACTTTGAAGTTGATTAAAGTAAATTTTTCGTGGAAGTTTCACACCTACCAAATCCCAATATAAAATCTGTTCTTATTCATTTATAATTAAATCGTAACCATATTCATTGCCAGAACGGTTTTGCGTTTTATTTTCATAACAGTTACATCACTGTTAATTTTTCGCACGACTCCATTGCAACCGCACCTTAAATTTTTTAACAGTAGTCGTAATTACAAAAAAAAAATGTCTGCAATGTATGAAACATGATATCATCTTACTGGTATTTAGATTTTTTTGTTCTAATTTCATTTGATTATTATCGTTTAGATAAAACAAATATTTGCTACAAATGCCATGAAAAATTACGTTAACAGATATAGTTATATAATGGACGTATTATAACGAAGTATTATATAATATTTTATGATTATAGAGAATTTAATACTTATTACTTTGTATTATGTAAACGGATTTCAATAATTCAACTGTAGAAATAAGAATTTGGATTGATATGGTGATTTATAGATAAAAATCTTTTAATCTAAGTAGAAGTAAAAAAGGGGTTGTGGGTTATGCGTGAATACGTCTCGAAACGGGTAATAATTTCTGTACAAAATAAAGATGTGTTACAGCCCTTATTCCGTGTAATAAATTCTTTGATCTTTTAGCTATCCTGTGGTGTGATTGATTTTCATATAGAAGTGATAGATATGTAGCTACAACACAAAATTGTATACCCTGATTTTTTTATCATTGTTTTTGAATTACCTCTCTAATGATGCGATTTTAAAGTCGTTTTCACGACAAAAGGCGGCCTTTAAAGTAGTATTTAATACAACTTCTTGAAATGATTTGATTTTAAAATAAAAGTGTTTGCAATATTGAAAATTCCACACAAAGTTTGTTTTATAAAATTTAAGATATAAAGAAAATAAGACGAATTACAATACTGCACTAAAGATATAGTTATCCTTTAATGTATATCCTATATTATTACATTAATATATGGCACACTTAATTATTCCTGAAGAGGATATATGACGTTCGCCAAAGATTGTTGCATATTTAAATTTTAAACTACTATTTAAATTGAAACAAAACGAATTCTCATTTTATACGAAAGATATTTTATTCATATATCATGCGTTAATATTCCTGAATAGTAGGAAAAACCTACGCTACATTTATTTATCTGTTATCTAAAAGCACATCGATTTTGCGTGGGTTTTCATGCATAAAGACAACGCGTGGTGTATCTAAAGTATAAAAACAATGCAAGGGCCAGCGTGGGGTTATTTATATTGTTGGTTGAAGGACAGACAATCTCCAGGTAATGCCATGTTAAGCTCGAGATGCTTTTGTAAATGAATAACATATTTACAGAAGACCATACGTGCTCCGATAAACATTTAAATATCGTGTAATGACTTATTAATGCCCTATAAAATTATAGCTGAAGCTTATGTATTATTTTTTATAATATCTCACTTTTAAAAGTTGCATATAGGACGTAAAACTTTACGCCTAGAAATCAGTAGACAAATCTTAATTCCTTGAGTTAAAAGCATTGTGAAAAGAAAGTGTAAAGAAATGGTATATAAAATATAATTAAATAAAAAAAAACGAAGGGAAATTAAAGGATATAAATATTTACAACAAGCAATTGTGTACTATAGATTGCTGAATATATCGTAAAAGTAGACACCATTGGCAATTTTATTATAATTACTATGAAAATCGGTATATATTCTTGAATTTTAAGAAGGTATATAAAGGATACAGGAAGTAAAATAAACACTATCACATCCACTGAAAACGGAGCGTCAAAATTATTGGTTAAATAGAAAATGGAGTTGAGGCAATAAAATCAACATCAACATCAAAATATTCTTTATTCAAGTAAGCTTAAAAAGCACTTTTGAATAGTCAGTAGTCTGTCGGTTGGTAATAAATCTACCACCGTTTCGGAAAGTTGATTCCCTTGAGAAGAAACCGACAAGAAACTCAACGGTTACTCCTCTGCATTTAGTGTTTGTAGGTTTCAACGTGTTTAGCTTTCATGTGCAACTGGAATCAAGTCCAAACATCTTTGTCGCTTAAATAGTCCTCAACATTATAATATGCCTTTTGTAATAAAATATTTATATCATATTTTTTTAAACTATGTGTAGGCAAACCCAGAAGTGATGCGGGTATCTTATTAAAAATGCATATGCTCAACCCTGTAAATGATTTCTGAACCTTCTCCACTGTAACATATGGTATTACAAGTTTATTTTTATTTCTTGTGTTATAATTGTGTTTCGCTCTTTTTGCTGAATAAGTGAATATTATTACGGATATATATATATATAATGTTATTCAATATATATTGCGACGGTACGGTTTTCTCTTAAGGAAACGAGAGATCCCAGTTAATATGTGGCCAATGTTTTTGAATAACCGAGAAATTGAAATAGTCATCCAATAAATATTTTTCAGTTTCAACCTTCAAATAAGAATAGAATACACGTTGTATTGTTAACGATGGGCACTATTGTTGAAAACAATAAAAAAAATCGTTTAAAACAATCAAACTTCCGTTGTATTGTGCGAATGTTTTCGACTGTTTATTGCTTATGATTTAGTGATAAATGGTGAAAATGTATTCGTTGTTAAGTTTCATAGAATCCTTCCGGTTTTGGTATATACTATGTATTTCTAACGTTTAATAATTTTGCTTGTTTAATGTAACTGATTTATCTCTGAATAAAGTGCTACTTAGTAGAAGTATTATTTTTGCCAATTGCAATGGCAATGGGTCTAATTATCTTATTTATTTATAAAGCCTGAGAAACCGATTACTAACAAATCATCTAATATAAAAATCCTTTCATAATATCTATATTATTGTATAACAACTACATTATTGTTTACCATAAAAAGGTTATCTATAACCTTTTTTATGTTATCCAAAATTGTTAATTAGTCTTGAAAGATGTATATATGTAGTAATTGTGGAATGAAATGTCTTAGTGACGTGACCATAGCTAATATGTATATTTGGATAGATGGATAGATGTGACATTTCATCATAAATACATACTATTAAATATAGGGTAAATAATACGTTACAAACTATTTCCAGAGCTATCCAAAATACAAAAAAAACATACTGTCTCGGAGGAGTGCAACCTTAAGCACAGTGGTTGTGACTCCATTGGAAAACCATCATAATTTACATGAATATGTATTTAGCTATACATATTTATGTGTATAAGTAATCTTAAAATGCGAGGTCTTTATATTGATCCTGGAAAAGGAAGACGTAATAAGCCGCGAGACATTGTTGATAACACTTTTGAATAAACCCTCTAAAGTTAATGTGTTTATCAAGAAAATAAAAATATAGACTCTAAAAGCGATCCCTAAACTATAAATACTCGTACATATGTTTACAAATTCCATGCATCGCATTTTGCCAATCGAGATTAAAGTAATGTATTATAACAAGTGATATCAGCCTTTTATATTAATGATATGCTTCATAGAAATTGGATAAAACATATTTAAACCGTCGCCTGTGCACTCAAGCAATATGATCATTTTCACCGAGTTTTCTTTCTTCTTGAGAAATCAACACACGCACAACGAGCGAGAGATAATTGAATAGCTTCACGCAATATTGTTTATGAATATTAAATTTAAGTGGTCATAAAATTTCGCGATCAATTAAGCTATAAACGCAAGCCCGAAATTATGTTACCTGTACCTGTACTGTACGTTTCATTTATAATCTGCATTTGTAACATGACATTTATAATCTATCGGCATAGAATCATAAATTATAGATCAAAGTTATAACAGACTAAAGATTTAACTATATATTTTAAACGAGAATAGACAATATATTTTTTGATTATTTGCAAGATATTTCGAAAAGCAAATTAAACCTATTTTCTTTATATATATATTAGATATATTTTTGTAATACATTGTCTAATATCGATAAAAATTAACAAGAAAATAAAATTTATATATATTTTTTTATAAATGCATTGAATATCTAATGTTAAGATGACAGCTCGTAATATATTTATTAATAAAACGTCTTAATACTCAAGGAGTTATGACATAGTCATTTGCATATTCAGTTGGTTTACTATTCCTATATACTGTGTAATTGTTAGTCAACATGATTAATTTAGTAGCTGGTGTAATATTCATGGCTAATTTCGCAGGCTTTTCATACACCACACCCTTATATTTCCATTCGAATTGGAGTCGAGTTTAAGAGCTTATTCGAAATACTGTCTTAGCTTTAATATTGCAACTAACTATTGTATTAAAATTTTCCAATCACCAAATTACTTTTTTTCATATTAAATACTTATGAAATAATCACTAACAAGCGTTCGTTTCGCAAAAGACACGTAGTGTATTCGTGTGAACTGGGTACGTGCCAGAAATGCCAAACAATGGTTAAAACTCTATAGCCAATGAGAGAAACAATCCTGCCAAGACGAGCAACAATTTGAATTCTATTACTGTTTCATAATAACTTTTGCCTTGCATACAATTCTTTGAATTGAATGCAATTGTTACATGTGCATTACAAAAGCTATGTATACAATGACATTATATATGTACCAAGAGATATTATATAAAAACCTTTTCTTTTTATGATATTTCTAATTTCTCTAAGTCTGCTGTCGTGGCTAGTTACCACTCTACCAGCAAAGACGTACCATCAATCAAAGAGATTTGTATTCCGTTACGATGCTGTTTAGAAACCATAAGAGGTAGATTGTCTTTTACCAGATTAATGCACTTAGATTGTATCATCACTTACTATAAGGTGTGAATATAGTCAAGTGTTAAGCGATAAAAACAGCTTAATTAGGCAGTGTCATCCGCTTAGATTCCGATTCCGTAGGAATATAGAGAAATCCGAAAGAAATAGTTTATCGAAACCATACTCGAATTTGTCAGGTCACACAATAAAATTGACCTAATCGTTCAGTCACATATACGTACAGTTATATATACAAATACAACAATGTTTGAATAATTTAAAGCTTTAAGCTCTGATGTAACCTTATACAAAATGATGCTTAAGCTCTTACAGACCAAACGACTTTGCTCAAGGGCGTCTATATATATTCGCCTGTATAAAACATCTAGGTAGGCTTTAGATGTATCACGTTTCTTATTAAATACATAATATTAGACAATTTTCTAAATATATACCCGGTTATAACGAATTTTAATAAAAAATATTTCAATTTACATTTGTCTGTATTCAACACTAAGGTAGATATTAGATATCTTTTAAAAAGTACATCTGATCTGAATTATTATGTGCATCTGATCGTCAGATATCAGAAATTTTATACAAATTTTAATACGGATTATCGTTTAATCTGAAACAACTTTCGCTTGTAACACGCATTGTGGATTAACTGCTTTTCCACAAATGTAATAAATCTATATTCCTACAAGGCCGAAATCGATTTATATAATAACAGCGTATTTCTAATCTTGTTTCTATATTTATTAATTGGTTTCTGTTCCTAAATGAATAATTGACAGGAAATCCTTATGCAACTCTTAATTTCTAAGATTTTCCTCAATTAAAACCTTTACAATAACTTGTTTGGTACTTACTTTTTTTAATTTAGACTATTGATTACAATATGCAAAGGACACGATTTTAATTAATAATTGTAAATAAAAAAAACATATTTTGTAATTTAACTTGAAATTTTGCAAGACAAAGTTGTAAAAGACACATTTTTTATTTAATTTAATCTAATACCTTTTTCAGTACGTTTAATACATACTTTATACGTTTTACGTCCAAACTAAAATTATGATATTGATTGCAAAAAATATGTATTCTCGTACAATTTTTTTATAGTACAGTGGAATTTACGGATACCCTAGTTGTATTTTAAGGTTTTGCTGTATATCACTTATTTCCTTAGCTGCTTTAAATGGGTGTTCGTACATTGGGTATACTTATATCATACACACATCCAAACCAACCCAATATTCGTATTATGCAACAAAAGTGTAGGTTAGAAAGCTATAACGAGAACGTTAGCATTAATTGCTACATTCATTACATTAAAGCTGCATTCAGATAAAAGCCTATTATTTTACATAATTGGTGTTACGTCATTTTCACCTCTGTTCTTTAATCTACTTAGTTTATTGCATATATTTCTACAGTACATTCGTAATACCAAACAAAAATACCTGGAATAATGCCCAGTACAGTGCTAATTTTACTCTGAATTCTTATTTTCTTTTACTGAACATATATTAGTATATATAATAGCTAATATAGTTAATAACTTGTAACAGTAGATACGTTGAACGTGAAAGCTCGGACACTTTCTAGAATACTTCACGTATATTTATAGATTATAATGAAAAGTGTAAAAGTCGCATAAACTCTTTAAACTTTCGATAAATAAAGGCATACAATGAACGAGAAATAAGTGAAAGTGGTTCGTAACTTATTTACAAATCGACGTGTATTTTAATCGTAATATTAAATTGCATTTTCATAATAGAGGCAGAAAGGCGACTGGATGTTAATTTAATTACTATTTGATTTCGCTATTTAACAGATTTTGATTATATTGTAAACAGTACTTAGATATCAAAAAAATCTGTTCAAAAGCTATGCAACAAAAGCGACTAATATACATAGATTTTGCAAATAAACCTATATCCATATTAACTAAATTTGTAACAGTTACGTGAACATAATTTAAATAAATTAACTTTACTTAACAAATTAATTTCAGTTTTGTTACTAGTACTGTATAAAGACAGATTTAAATTATAATTAGTAATATCAAAAAAAAAGCTAAAAAAGCTCAAAAAACCAAGGATAATATATCTATATGTGCGAAAAAAAGGCGCCATTTCGAATTGTAAATTATCATCACGATGTTTTATTAAATTTGTAAGTTGAACAATTCCAATAAAGTTTCTTTCTTTAATATGTATTTAACATAACCGTTATGCAAAGGACACGAGTATGGCTCTTGGTTAGAATAGATCGAGCGAATTAAGTGCAATTTCTATTCCCAGCACTTTCGGTGCAATGCAACCGGTGTGGAAACCAATATAGATAACACTTTCGAGTTATACTACAGACGTGTACTAAAGCAATATCTGTTATGTTGTATACTATACTAGGAATCGGATGGCCGCACCTTAAATATTTGAAATTGTACGTACCCACGCCGAGGGCGGCTGCTAGCACTAATAAACACCGTGAATTCATGGTTAAACAATAAGTCCTTGCACGAGAGTAGTGGACACTGTAACGTTCTAGCACACACTGCGGGCGGGTGAATGGGCGGCTGAGGCTTTTATATCGGGAAGCCGAATGCGACGTACGCGCCGCTGCGGTCGGTGAAAAGCGACGTCAGCGCCCGAGCCGGCCCCGCGCTCCCCATACGCAGCAACGGGCCCGTGCTATCCTGACATATTATTAAGTTTTATTGACATGAGCAACACTAATCTATCATACATACATAACATCACGCATCATTCCTATAGGGGGACAGAGACCACGTCCTTCCACTTGCCACGATCCTTGCATATCTCCTTCGCTTCTTTCATTCTCATTAAACCTTTCGTACAAGTTCCTCGCTTTAGAGTACTCATGACCTGGCCCTTATTTAAATAATGTAATAAAATTTCTTTCCCTTCCAATTTTTCCATTGACTCTTGACTCATAAATTCATTTTGTCAGTCTGCTTTCATTCATTCTCTCTACGTGGCCAAACCATCTAAGCATACCTAATCTATCATATTTACTTGATATTCCTAGCGGTATCACCCTGATAGTATACTGACACATTAATACGTTTGATTGACAGCAGTAACATTAATCTATCATAATTTACTAGCTATTCACAGCAGTCTCATTCGGGTAGTAACCTGACACATTATTAAGTTTTATTGACATCAATAACCTTAATCTATCATTCCTATAGGGGTAGGCAGAGACCACGTCCTTCCACTTGCCACGATCCTTGCATATCTCCTTCGCTTCTTTCATTCTCATTAAACCTTTCATACAAGTTCGTCGGTTTGGAGTACTCTTGACCTGGCCCTTATTTAAAATGTCCTGGATTTAGTCCAGGAAAGTTCGCCTTGGTCTTCCCCGTCCAACTTTCGCATTCACTCGTGACTCATAAATTCTTTTTGTCAGTCTCCTTTCATTCATTCTCTCTACGTGTTTACTACATATTCCTAGCGGTCTCACCCGGGTAGTATCCTGACATATTAATACGTTTTATTGACATTGACTTCAAAAATCAATATTGAGTTTTCTATTAAGATTTTCTCAATATTTGCCCGAAGTTGGAAAGTTGACGGTGTGATCCACCGCCGTGCCTCGGAGAGCACGTTAAGCCGTCGATCCTGCGCCTGACCTCTCACCAGTTGTGTTGGATTCCCATCACATCGGACTATGAGAGTGAGGGAATAGAGAGTGCACTTGTGTACTATGCCTGCCAATCCGCAGTGATGCAGCGTGGTGAATCTATCCTCTAAAAACCCTCGCTCCTCGGAGAGAGGAGGCCTGTGCCCAGGAGTGGGACGTTAAAGGGCTGCTACTTACTTACTTACTTATTGACATTGACTGCCTCATTGGTCTAATGGTTAGCAGGGTCGGACCGATTCAAAAATTGATGATGAACTTTCTATTAAAATTTTCTCACTAGAAGTTCCCTTACTGCATTCCACTCTAGTGCCCCGGATGGTACCGACTATGAGCATCTACCACTCCATAGAGTGAGGCATGAAGTCCATAAGTGCGACTTCTGCAACCATGCCTCTTCTGACCGCCGGGGAGAGCTCCAGCCTCTTGCTCCCTTAGCCTCTCGTTTGCCTCCTTCAGCGAGATGAGGGTCTCGCAATAGAAGGCAACCGCCCTCCACCCATTTTCGTGGTGGGTCTATACTCTAATAACCCTCTCTCCCATGAGGCCTGATACTTACTTATTGTCATTTATTTATTTATTATTTTGGAAACAAACAATTATTATAAACCTTAATACCTACATTACAACAAAATACACGAAAATCAGTCAAGTTTCCACTAATTACTAAGACATATACATAGTTATAATATGTTAGGAGATTATAGAGTTATTTTTGTAAAATACAATGTATATAAAAGGCAAATAAAAAGAATAAGGAAAAAAGTTTCACACAAAAATAACAACAAAATAATTTTATATTAAATATTGATATAAACCAACTTTAAATACATCCACTTTATTGTGCATAATCTCAAAATAATTACAAGTTTCATTGTAAATGTGACATGCATGTATTTTGGGCATTGGACATCAGTAAAATGAATCTATCATATTTACAATTATTCCTGGCGATGCAAAGGGTGGTACTATCCTGACGCAGGTTTAGACGATTTGTGTATGAATTTATATATATATATCTTAAATTTATGTATCTTTATCATTATGTATATATTAGTGTGCATGTTTATGCCATTGCCTATCAGTTTCGATACTCACTGCTTCTTAAACCCGAAGGTTGTCTGGAAGAAATCGCTATTTAGCGATAAGACCACCTTTTGTACATGTGTCTATTATTAGTAAGTTTTAAATGTTAATGTGTTATTTCTCAATGTGCTAAAGTAAAGATGTGATAAAATGTAATATTCATTTATTGTGCCATGTATATTATATAGTGACATATATGAATTAGGATCTCGTGCTTCTCGAAGAGATTCACATTTCAGATTTAAATAAACAGAAATATACAATTTTAATACAAGAAATAAAAACAACCTTGTAATGACATATTTAAGAGTGAAGAAGGATGGAGCATACGCATTTTTAATAAGATACGGCAATCGGTTTTAGATTATCCTCCATATAATTTTAAGAAATATGTTTAAGAAATCCTATTACAAAAGGTTTCGACTTGAATCTTGCCATTTTCTTCTCGGAGGACTCAACTTTCCGAACCAGTGGTAGATTTGCTACCAACAAACAGACTAGTAACTTTGATTTTAATTTTATTATATTTAGATAGATTAGAGCAATTAATTTACTCCAACACTTTTTTATCGTCTAAGTAATATTTCAAATTAACATAAGGTTTTCCAATTAATTTTCTTTAACAAAGAATTTGAATTTATTAGGTGTACGTCTCTATAATGTCTTCTGAGTGTTTGTTACTAATAAACGAATTGTTAATTTTATGTAGTCTACTATAATTTTTACATCAATTAATCTGGAATAAACTACCCTATGATATCTATCATTCAAACTCACATCCTATTTTTAAACTACATCTGAAAGCCAATTATGGAAAGAAGAAGTCGTTTAACATATCATCACACAATTGAAAGCAAAAGTGTTTTCTTAATTAAAGCAAGTCATACATACTGTATACTAAATCATTGACTAGCAAAGCATAAGCCTTGAATGAAATATGGTAACTTGTTTTAAAAGAAGAAATGATCATTGTAAACTGGTATTAAGGAATGTAAGAATAGAGGTTTTTCTTCTCGATATCATTGAAATCCTTTCGAAGTGACAATATGTCTTTTATGTCAATATTTAGTAAGCTTTTTCTTTCGGTTTTAATTATTCGTTTTTAAGTATGACAAGCAGATGCCACTTTGATAGTGTAAGCGAAGAGGCACGAAAGAAAATAAACGAGTTAGTTCTACGATTTTAAAATATAATTTTTATTCATCCTCATTGGATCCTCATTTTTATCGTCCTCATTGGATGCAAACATTATAAATAAACCTGGCAAACGTTGTCTTGCTTTGGGAGATTAGAAGAATGTGTGATAAGAGTTTCAAAAATACTCTACAACAATTCTATATAACTATCAAAAGTTAAAAATATCATTACAAACACCTTGACGCTTAATTTTTATAAATAAGAAGTAGCATAATTCCATTACAGTTATTATTCTAATACTCGTATTACTTTGATTACACGAATATTTAAAATATGGACTATATATCATAAAGGTAACGGTAAGTAGCAGTCCATTAAAGTCCCACGGCTGGGCACAGACTTTTTCATTCACAGGAGACAGAGTTTAGGCAAAAATATAGTATACAAATGAACTCTCTATTCCTTCACTCTCATAGTCCGAAATAACGAGAATCCGATGTGACCGCAGAGAGATTTAATGCAGGACAACAGCTTAACGTGCTCTCTGAAGCACGGCGGTGAAGCAGACGGCCAAGTTCCTAACTTCGAGCAAATACTTAGTATTTCTTAACATAAACTTAATATAATTTTGAGTTTCCCCGACCTGGAGGCTTCCAGACCTTTCAAGACCTCATGCCTGTAGCCGAACAGGCTGACCACTAGACCAATGACGCATTTATACAAATAAAGCTTAAAAGATAGTATATATCTAAGAGGAATTTTAAAAAGAATAATGTCAGACATTAACAGAGCCTTCATTCAGGTCATATTCACAGATGGGTATTTAATAAAGTTGGATTGCATGAATTTCGTACGTTCATCTAAATTGCAAAGTTCACGACCTCGTTGAAAGATGTTCAACCGAAGCCGTTAAAGGTGCAGCATGCATATTTATGAAAATAAAATCGTATCAAAAATGTATTTAGAGCATACTTGACATTCAACTGTCACTTTTGTTGGCAACAGAGCGTCGGAAAGATGTATTCACTGAGCATTAAATATGCATTAATATGGTTATTGAAACTAAACTAAACTAAACTTTATGTCCAGTCTATTAATGTTATAACAACATATTTCCACTTCATTTGTTTAATTAACGAATATAGAATTTTTAGTTTATATTACATAATTTTCCATGTAAATATAAAGTATAATTAGTAAATAAAACTCAAAGAAAAATTACGTAATCTGTGTGTGTGTGTGTGTGTGTGTGTGTGTGTGTGTGTGTGTGTGTGTGTGTGTGTGTGTGTGAGAGAGAGAGAGAGAGAGAGAGAGAGAGAGAGAGAGAGAGAGAGAGAATAAGAGAGAAGGGAGCATAGGGGCGTTGGTGAGTAATGTTGGTCCAATCAAACACTTTAATTATTAATTCAGATTATAATGTGCAATCACTTAATGTTCCCAATATTAATTAATGTTTCAATAGTCGACCGCTCTGGTGGAACTTCACCCGAGAACTGGAGAGACGCGCACCGGATTGTCACTATTGGCCCTGCCTCACGCCGATAGACAGATGGCGCCAGCGTTCCACAGACTATTGCACCCCGACATATATATATTTAATTTATCTACCTATATCTTTCGATATATAAATCTTATGTATGTAACTGACTGTCTTTTAAACAGCTATATATATTTTAATTATTTTTAGGCGTATCCTAAAAGATTCAAGGCTGTTTTAGATATCAAGCAGGGCAAGCAAGTTAGTACATATATAAAACAACTTATTCACTGAAAACTACTGGAGCTACCTGACTATTTCTTATTTACATGACTATATTATTGTAAAAAGCTTATATAAAGACTGATGGGATAATTATATGGGTGTAATATAAGTAGATACTTAGACAATAAATTCAGTTAGAGGCTGGAAGCTGGAGTTTAAATTCGCAATACTAACACCAAAAATCAGATTTCCATTATGAAGTTTTTCTTTACGAACAATCACAGATCAAGGACCTTAATTTAAAATGAAATAGGTTAGTGATGGTAAGTCCAGTAAAAGTATTTTATTTACATAATATTTTCCCATTTTAATTTTCATAATACTCTCTCAAAGGATATTTAAGAGATGTCACTTAATATTCATAAATTCTTTATTAAAAGAAAGCTAATTAAGTACTACACAATAATTTCAACTGACACTTTCATAGTAGAATAACATGTGATGGTTAATTAATTTGCCCTTAAGTGTAAGTTACCTTAGTTTTATTATTATTTTATATTACCTCGTAGTTTCCCTTTTTATTTTATTACTTTATTATTTATTAGTTAGTTTTGCCATTTGTTGTCATAATTTATATTAATTAACAAGTAACAAGCTGCGTTACTTTTTTAGAATATAAAATCTATGGTAAGGTGTATGGAATTTATATATAGCGGCTTATTTATGTCCCACTCCTGGGCACAGCCTTCTTCACTCGTAGGTGAGAGTTTAATTTAAATATACATCTGTGTTTTTTTCGCTGGGAAATGCTTTATGCACGCCGGATGAAGTCAAAACTTACATCCGGGAGAGTGGGACTCGCTGGTCGTACCAGGATACCCACTAAAACCCAGCGGAACCCTATTCATCCAGGTGTTGGGGTCCAAAGGTCCGCTTACGCGTTCATCTCTGGTGCCCTAGATGAATCCGACCTAAGAGTTCAGTTGAGGCAAGGCAGGCGAGCAAATTTGCGCCTTCTCGCGCCCGCCCTCCTCTGGCGAGAGGGAATAGCGTTTGCCTATTTAGTGCCTCCTTCTGCAGGATGATAGCCTCACAGAAGGACGTCACTGCTCTCCAACCTGATTCATCGCCAATCATAGTGCGCACAATGCTGGGGAGTGAGAGGTCACTTCCAATCAGCGATGTCAAGATGTGACGCTGGGGTCCCCGAACCTGTCAATTTGCTACTGTGTGGTGCGCAGTGTCGACGGCCGCTCCGGGCCCTGTCGGATAGGATCCTGATTCTCTGGATCTCCTCAGCATCAGCCCGTTCGCCTCTATTCCATGCAGCTGCCCGACACTGACGGCAGCCGCCAGAACCTCCGCTCGGAGGTCCCAGGGGGGATCACCCGCAAGAAATAAACAGGCGTGTTAGTAAACATGCATCAATGTACATTTACCACATTATTTTCTATATTTAATATATAACTATAAGCTACAAATCATAGCACGATTAATGATGGATTTAATTTAAAGTTATCCACATGAAATACTGTAAAATGAAACAGTTAAGAACCGGCATTTTTGATTATATAATAATCTGACCTTAATACTGGACCTTTTATTCATATTTTCGTATAGTAAAAGATTTCTCACGGATAGGTTACACAATCCGGACAAGAGATTCAAAATACGGAAGTCTTTGATAGCGGTGCTTTATAACTCTGCTACTACATACAAGGGCAGGAATAAATAACAATATAAACATATATGCCAACAATTATGATTGTTTCTCTTTTTATTCATTGTGTCTTAAGTGACTTTTATTTTCTATGATTATTTATGAATTTAATTATGAGTTGGCAACATAATTATGTATTACTAATATAAATAAAAATTAACTAAGGGTGATTGGATGATGCTTAATATACATATATAGAAAAACCTAGTGTTTACGTTGCAAAAGGAATATGCAAATGCCGAATTTCTAGTCAATTATGCGAATAATCTGGAAGATCTTGGAGAGATAGTTTTTCACTTATACAACCCGATCCTGTGGAAATTTGAAAACCCGTTCTTGGAATAAATAAACAAATAAGGAAGAAAAACATTTTTCATCTTATTGTCCTTAATTATAAACATTTCGTAGGTTTAAGTATACTTATTAGCGTTTCTTTTTTCAATCTAATATTACAATGAGGAAACATCTCTTTTTGTATATAAGCATGTATGTATGAATGTTTGTAATGTTTTCAAAAATTCTGATTTCCTTTTGCCGAGTAAAGGTCAGCTAAAAACTGATTTTGCGGAATTCCACCCGCAACGAGGATTGCGGGGGTGTTAACTATTGACTCATCACGATATCTCCAGAGATATCGTGATGAGTCAATAATTAACACCCCCAGGTATGGTTCCAGAACCATAAGGCGTAGAGATTTGAAATTTGGTAAGAATATTCCTTTTGCCTAGTAGAGCTAAGAACAAATTTTTCGAAATTCCAGCCGCAAGTGGTGTTGTGGAGGTGTTAATTAAAAAAATTCAAACTTCACATTTACATCTTTTATTGTGTGTAAAACTTGGTTAGAATTTTTTTCTGACGTAATGGAAACTACCAGAAGTAAATTTTAGGAAATTCCACCCTCAAAGTGCGGGTATGTTTTTTATTTGTAAAACAATTTCCCTAAATTAATGAAAATGCTACCCAAAAAACATTCCACGCAGACCAAGTCGCGGGATCAGCAAGCCTTATTTATAGTAACATAATTTCTTTACAGACTTATAAAAAAGTCTATTACAGCATATATTTATTTGTTAAGTATAAGTCAATATATCAATTTCAGTATCTTATAAAAAGATCACTGGGTTCAAGCTTAAGGTTCTTCTTGATGGTAAAAGTTGCTGGTATTAGACGATGAACTATTCCACCTCGCTAAGGATAGAGAAGGATACATGAATCTTAGCTAGTCGAAGAGGCTTGATAAGAAGAAGAATATTGAAAAGGTAACTTAAGATTTTAAGTCGTTCTTTAATACCATCATCAAACGTACATTAAAATTAGTATGTGGAAAAAATGTTATAATAGGTCTTTTTGAATAAAGTTATTTTGGTTTGATTAACCAAAATAACTTAATTCTATTGATTCTATTGATTTGAATTGAATACGCGATCCCTGAGCAAAAAATGATGTTACTTTAACTACTAGCCCATCGAAGTTTTCACTTAACAAAAATGTACTCATCTATTAATTGTTAGCGTCATAATTTATTTCGCAATATTAATAATGTAACGAGCCGATGTAATTGTTAACAGTCTTGTTATTAGTAACTATAACGTGCCATTTAAGAGAAACCCGTCACTTAACGAATGGCTATTTAATTAGACTAATCACGGCATTGGACAATTGATACAAAGAATGCTGTTAAGTGGCATATTTGTAATAAGATTTTGTAATACACATTCGACGGGATTTAAGTGATTCTTTGAATGCACTCACTAGGAATCCGATCTAGCTTCGAACGAGTGATTTTATGAGGTCATAATAAAATACATGACGGCCTCGCTGGCGCAGTGGTGCGAGTATTCACTTTGCTAGCGGAGGTTCCGGGTTCGATCCCCGGTAGGACGAATTTAGGAAATTGTATTTTCTAACTTGTCTGAGTCTGGACTGTTGGGAGGCTTCGGAAGTGGCTAGTTATCACCTTACCAGCAAAAATGTAACGCCAAACTAAGAGATTTGTGTTCCGGTACGATGCTGTGTAGAAACCGTAAGGGGTATATCGTCTCTTAACAGATTATCAGGTGAGATCACAGTCAAGCGCTAATCTGTCAGCAATAAAAACTATCATATTAAGTTAATAACGATTTTATTCGCTTGTATGACTAACCCAATACCGTTGCACCCGGGTTTATTAAGTTATATTTAACAGATTAATACATACCATAATAAACTATTTTGTAAATTTATAGAGGAATAATGTTGCTAAATATTATTTTGTTATTTTTAAGTTTTTAAGTCTTGTTTATATTTATACAAATTTAAAACTTTAGTTTTCCCGAAACTCACGAGGAAGGAAAAAGGAAGATATGTTAGGGATTCAATGAATTTTATTGTCATTAAAAGTGTCGAATATTAATACAAATATTGTATTGAAATCTCAAATGACGAATTGTATAAATTAAATTTTGTTTTAGACTGTTAAATTTAGAAAAGAAAATTTGTGATATACTTTAATTTTATATTTTATGTAAAATAGTATATGAAATTATANTCACTTACCATCAGGTGAGATCACAGTGAAGCGCTAATCTGTCAGCAATAAAAAAAAGCATGAAATCCTTAAGGTGACTATCATATTAAGTTAATAAAGATTTTATTCGCCTGTATGACTAACCCAATACCGTTGAACCCGGGTTTATTAAGTTATCTTTAACAGATAAATATGTACCATAATAAACTATTTTGTAAATTTATAGAGGAATAGTGTTACTATATATTATTTTGTTATTTTTAAGTTTTTAAGTCTTGTTTTTATTTATACAAATTTAAAACTTTAGTTTTCCCGAAACTCACGAGGAAGGAAAAAGGAAGATATGTTAGGGATTCAATGAATTTTATTGTCATTAAAAGTGTCGAATATTAATACAAATATTGTATTGAAATCTCAAATGACGAATTGTATAAATTAAATTTTGTTTTAGACTGTTAAATTTAGAAAAGAAAATTTGTGATATACTTTAATTTTATATTTTATGTAAAATAGTATATGAAATTATATTATATTAAATTATTAAACGACGACTGGAGAATTAAAATGCCACATGTTATTTGTAAATGTTAAAACTACCAAACCGAATCAAACGAATTAGCATTAGAAACGCTGCATATCTTCGTGACGCTAATCACGCGTTTCATCCGTAAAAATTTTGCCCACATAAACAAGTTTCACTTCAAAATTTATAGAATTCTGCATTCACTTCTCTTTTAGTCAAAATATATTAGATATTATTTGCAAAATTGAAACGTTCTTGTTTATAGCGGTCTTAATAGTGGTAACAATATACGAATTCCTACTATTAGGTCACGTGACCCTATATCTTATTCAAACTGACTATTATTAGAAAAATATTTTGTATTTATCCACTCAAAGTCAAATACAGTTTCTTGAAAGTTATATTGGATGATACTAGACTTCAATACAATTTTAAGTAGGATGTCGTCATACTGTAGTTTATTTTGCAAGTATAGGGATAATTAACAACATAAATGGTAAAGCATGTGCTTCGACTAGCAATGCACGATTTTAATTAAATAATTGAAGATGTTTTCTTGGAATTCCTGTTGGATTATATCATGTTACGCTTTGTTATAATTGCACATAGGTTTTAAATAGAATATAATAAATGCAATGGAATCCAATTCCTTAGATAGTTTGTTCATTGAGAAACAACTAATGAATACATAGATATAATACGAGAGAGATTGAAAACACTTATTGCACACAATATAAAAAGACATATTAATTAAAAGAGTTATAACTATCATATAAGCAAATAAAGGAAGTCTTATTATTGCAAGCATTCTCTTCCAAACAACCTTTGTATGATGAGAAGCTGAATAAAATAAATAATAGGGCGAAACAGTGCCAGAAATTTAAATATAGCGTACTTAAATATATTTAACTAGATATAAAAGGAAATTTTGTGTTAATATCTACATATATTTGAAAAGAATCTATCGAGTTATTGAAGTATCTACTTGTATTACAATCTATCATCTAAAACTTAATAAATGACATTTATTTATTTATGGTGATCCTAATTTTACTATAAAATAATTTGAACGATTATTTAGGACATAAAAAAGCATCGAAATAAATGACTTTACTTATATAATATGAATTGAAATAATATTGTATTGCTAGTGGTAAATAACGAATATGTTCCTGAAAGTTTGAGCTCTTGGAGCAAAGGGCAAAAGAACCCTTTTAACTTTAGATATTGAGTCGTTCTTTAATACTATTATTAATCGTACATTGGAAATAATTTGAAATCGAATTTGATCTCTCAAAAGCTATGTAAAGACTTACTTAAATATAGAATTCATATTTTTGCCATTTTAAAGAAAATATACAATTTCATTATTATTATTAACTTTAGATTTTATAACCTAATAAATAACTGTAGTAGTAATATAGATTCACATGTCGATACAATTTGCAATTATCACACAAGGGTTAGTGAGTGTTTAAAAAATATTATGCTAAATGTTTAAGTAGATACTATTTATTATAAGTAAGGTAAGGTAAATAGCAGCCCATTAACGTCCCACTGCTGGGCACCGGCCTCCGCACTCATATGAGAGAGGGTTTTTTAAGCATAGACCCACCACGCTGCTCCACTGCGGAATGGCAGGCATAGTACACAAGTGTACTCTCTATTCCTTTACTCTTATAGTCCAACGTGACGGTAATCCGACACGACTGAAGAGAGATCATGCGCTGGACCGACGGCTAAACGTGCTCTCCGAGGCTCGGGGGTTGAACACACCGCCAATTTTTCCCAACTTCGGGCAATAATTGAGAAAATCTTAGTAGACAACTCAATATCTATTTGTAATGGGCCTGACCCGGAACTCGAACCCAGGACCTCATGTCTGTAGTCGAACATGCTAACCACTAGATCAATGAGGCATCGCTAGTGGTTAGCAATGTACGGTAGCAAGTAGCAGCCCATTAACGTCCCACTTCTGGGCACAGGCCTCCTCACTCGCATGGGTTTTTAGAGCATAGACCCACCACGCTGCTCCGCTGCGGATTGGCGGGCATAGTACACAAGTGCACTCTTTATTCCTTCACTATCATAGTCCGATGTGACAGGAATCCGACACGACCGGAGAGAGATTAGGCGCAGGATCGACGGCTCAATGTGCTCTCCGAGGCAGGGGGGTGGATCACACCGCCAACTTCGGGCAAATATTGAGAAAATATTAATAGAAAACTCAATATTGATATTTGAATTGGCCCGACCCGCGATTCGAACCCAGGACCTCATGTCTGTAGTCGAACATGCTAACCACTAGACCAATGAGGCAGTTAATGTACGGTACTCATAAGACATTTCTATTAATTTCATACATTTATATAGAAAGTAAGTCTTAGCATATATATTTATTCCCTATTAGATTGTTAGCAGTATGTTGGTGAACTTGAAATAAATAAAATAACAAATAAAGCAGAATAATTTCCATCTTATTAGCGATTATTTTAAGAATGTTAAATCCATGGCATTATTCTCTTAAGGCCTAAAGTTTAGTCTTGACGGTGCCACAATAAGAAACCTTCTCAGATCAATTCTAATAACACCAAAAGTCATCTTTGTAACGGCAGAACGACAAATTAAAAAAACTAGACTATATTTGTTTTTAAATATTGCAATTTTTCTTTTCTATACTATTGTCACTTATATTAAGAATGCGAAAATAATTGGTATAATAATACTAAATAAAAGATTTATTTCGGTACAGTGAAGTCTTGAAGCGAAAGAAAAAGTGGAAGAGGACTTTCAGATTTAAATTCAAAAAGAATGTATTGAAGTAACCTTTTCAGATTTTTATTAAATCACAAATAATAAGGTAAGGTAAGTATACGGCCTCGCTAGCGCAGTGGTGCGTGTATTCGCCTTGCTGGCAGAGGTCCCGGGTTCGATCCCCGATAGGACGAACTTAGGAAATTGTATTTTCTGATTTGTCTGAGTGTGGACTGGTGGCAGACTTCGGCCATGGCTAATTATCATCCTACCAGCAAAGACGTACAGCTACACAAAGAGATTTGTGTTCCGGTACGATGCTCTGTAGAAATTGTAAGCTGTGCATCGCCTCTTAACAGATTAGCGCACTTCAATCTTAGACTGTATCATCACTAACCTTCAGGTGAGATCACTGTCAAGCGCTAAATTGTCAGCAATAAAAAAGTAGCAGCCGATTAACGTCCCAGTGATGGGCACAGACCTCCTCACTTATAGTAGAAGGTTTATAGAGCATAGACCCACTACATACATGATACAGTGACATATAGGAGTTTGGACAAAAGAGGAAAAAATCCAGAAGCAGATGCATCACGAGATCTCAAAATCTATACATAAAATTGACTTACTTAGGAATGGCTTTGTTGGCGTTGCGAAAATGGCGTTGAATTGCCATGGGTTTAGAAATATGAGAGTGACACTGCAAGGACATTGCCTTATTGGTCTAGTGGTTAGCATGTTCAGCCACAGACATGAGGTCCAGGGGTTCGAGTCCCAGGTCGGCCAATTCAAAAAGGAAATTGAGTTTTCTCAATCTTTGCCCCAAGTTAAGAGGTTGGCGCTGTGCTCCTTCACGTCGGACTATGAAAGTGGAGGAATAGAGAGTGCACTTGTGTGCTATGCCTGCCAACTGAGTGAGAATGCCTGTGCCCAGCAGTGGGACGTCAATGATCTACAAGTTACTGCACGGAACAGCCAGTAGCGAAATGTATATGTGCAGTTAAGATTGTCAACAACGGGTATTAAAAGGCATTCTACAAAATATAAATGAATAAAACGAGCAAATCGCCATCAGGCTGTATTGTAATTAGTGTTGTGTGTACTTGTATAAGATTGTCGAAGGTATTTGGGACAGGGTCCGTATGAATCGGAGTCGTCAACCGTCCGCGCCCGGCCTGAAGGCCTGCAGGTTTCACGGTTTGTGCAAAGATTACTTATGTAGATGTGTTTGTTGATTTTGACGTAAGAAATTTGATATTTTACCCATCTTACGATAATTTCATTGCAATAACTTCTTATTCAAATAGGCTTTTACTTGCAAATCGTCAAATAGAGTCATTTTCTTAAATTATTGTTTACTAAATATCTAAAATTACAAGGTTTCCTTTATAAACTAGTCTGACATGAACCAACGATAAACTAGGTCGGGTATCCTTTAATTTAGAAAAAAATATTTAAACATTGTGTATAAAGCACGTTTTTATACCTATAGCTGTTACCAGTTACCAATTTCGTATGTCCTAATTTCGTATAAATCGTGAATCTTAACAGTTCTTCGATTCACCTAAATAGACACATAAAATCATTAGAATTGTCCCAGCATTTAAGAAAGTATCTACCACATACACACGTATTAAAGTATTATAATGTAGATGGTATATAAAGATAGTAAATTGTCAACCATAAGCCACTGTATCAAAAGAGAGAGAGAGAACAGTAATAATAGTTATGTTTTATTGAGTAAAAGTTAGTGCTTCGGTGTGATCTCATCCCATAATAAGTGATGATACAATCCAACATGGTAACGCTATCCTGTAGAAAAGTAATTTACTATAATAATAGTAATAGCTTCTGCTTAATATTGACGCTGTACTAATTTTGTTTTTGTTTTGCCTTTCTTATTGAAGCCGATGTCAAAGCATTCAATTAAATTTTACGCTTCGAAAACAGCCAAACATTATCATTTGTCATAGTAAGTAAGTAAGTAGCAGCCTATTAACGTCCCACTGCTGGGCACAGGCCTCCTCAATCCTAGGAGAGAGGGTTTTTAGAGCATAGACCCACCCCGCTGCTCCACTGCGGATTGGCAGGCATAGTACACAATTGCACTCTCTATTCCTTCACTCTCATAGTCCGATGTAACGGAAATCCGACACTCACGGAGAGAGCAGGCGCAGGACCGACGGCTTAACATGCTTTCCGAGGCGCGGAGGTGGATCACACCGCCAATTTTTTCTCAACTTAATAGAAAACCTTAATAGAAAACTCAATATTGATTTTTGAACTGGAAACCGGGAAGAAACTCAAAGGTTACTCTTTTAAAGACAGCCTTGTTTGTCACAATGTTGTATGGAATCAAGTCCATACATTTCTATCACTTATCTCTCTATAATAAAATCTGCATGTGTTTTATAATTAGTACAAATTAACTATACATATTTCTGCTCGTAGAACGCTTTACCGCTTCATATAAAAGATTTCAACGAGCACCGATTTCATTCGAAGACAATAGACAATTGTTATTTTTCTTTCTTCATTTATCATTCAAAATAGCTATGAAACGCAAAGTTACAAAAGACTTTTTATACTACTTAGTAGGTTCAAGGGCTTCAACATCAAAGCGTGCCTAAAATGTTAAATAGACGTCGTATCGGGCAACACTCTTCAGCCTCATAAGTGCCACATTGTTTTCACTTACACAAAGAACAAAAACGTGGTTAAATTAATGATTTTGTCATATTTTTAATTAATTGCTAATTAGTTGCACTTTTGGTATGTCGAAAAACATGATGGCGTAATGGTGAGACGCATAAATTAATTTGTTTTTAGTGACAGGTATTTGATTATATATCTACTCGCATATAGTCGAAGACTAATATATATAAAGTTATCATGATTTTAAGTAAAATTATATTTTATTTTCTCTTACTTTACTTTGTTTCCTTACTTTTTTTATTATATCTTTTTTATGCTAATGATATACACTATATGCATATTATTAATAAATATATATGTATACTAGCAGACCCGACGTTTCGTTTTCGACAGATTTTAGATTTTCGAAATGAAAGCAGTACAGCAGTACTAAATATCTATAGCTGTTACATTTTGTGACTATCCAATTTGGTCGGGTTGTGACTATTAGATTATGAACTTTGTTCAGTGGTAATTAAGTTCAAATTGACTCTTTGACGTTAGGAACACACCTACATTGCTTAGAGAACAGAGTACTTAAGTAAAAGAGTAAAAAATGGTAAAGGGTTGATGGAATTCAAAAAATGAATAGCCTAAACACCTTTTACAATTAATTCCGCGTCGAATGGTCATGATCTCATGCCGATCGGTCCAGTAGTTTTCAAGTTTATCGATAACAAAGAAAAAAATTATATGTATAATAAGCCATGATATACAAGGCCTGAAGTTCATAACATGGCGTAAAGTTTAGTGATTTTAATTTTGTTGAATCAATAAATGCTGTAATAACTGCCTATTTAAATAAAGAATTTATCAAATTTGAGTTTTTTGTCAACTTAATCCCATTTTCCTCATTATGAGATTTCGTAGAAAAATTTGTGGTTATAAATTATCAAATAAATATTAGTAAACTCCAGTTGATATTGGGAGACAGAATCTTAAATATGGTTTAGTCACTTTTTTATAATAATATATAATAGTATTGAATATACAGGTAAGTAAAGGTGAATAGCAGCCTATTGACAATCCAATTGATGTGCATATGTCTCGTCGTAAATAGAAGAAACGGTAATTAGAGCAAACCCACCACGCTGTTCCATACATCCCAGCCCACACTCATTCCAGAATAAGATTGGAATATTGAGGTATTATTTTCCTTAGCCCAAAAGCAAAATTTTAACAATTTTAACATGATAACTTATTAATGCCTTACTTGTCTAGTGATTAGATTGTTCGACTACAGACATGAGGTCCTGGGTTCGAGTCCCGGGTCGGGCCAATTCAAAAATCAATATTTAGTTTTCTATTAAGACTTTTTCAAAATTTGTCCGAAGTTGGGAAGTTACCAGTTGCCTCAGAGAACACATTAAGCCATCAGTCCTGCGCCTCATCTCTCTCCGATCGTGTCATCTTTGTCTATAGAAGAAATAGATAATGCACTTGTGTAGTATGCCTACCAATTCTCAGTGGGTCTATGCTCTAAAAAGCCTCTCTCACATAAGTGAGGAGACCTGTGCCCAGCTGTGAGATGTTAGTGGGCTGCTACTTAACTTTTTTACTTAACGTTTACTTATAAATGACTGCCCACGATTCGAACTCCAAATTTTTAACAAGAATTTGGAGTTCTTTAGGTTATCAAGCTTCTTGTATAAGCGTGTAAGATATTCAACTAGTTACCATTTTAAGGAAGAGTTAATAGAATTCAATTTATTTTTACGCCACGAAATAATCTATGGTATTAATGTTGGCTGTCACCGCAACTTTATCTCAGTGCGGCGACGCCCGGTATGCGCAGTATGCGGAAGGCAACCTGCAATGTTTAAGAATTTAGTATATTTATCAAGCGCCGACATAAAATGAGAAGGCTTATGCGTTTGACCCGCAAAATCTTTGTTGATAATGGAGAAATCTATTACAAAGTAATTCAGAGGTGAACTGTACTACTTTAACATGTTAAACTTGTCAACCCGGATTTTTATCGGATTATGTATCACTTACATCATATATGAAGCACGCGTGAATGGAAGTCTTAACAAACGTAAAAGTAACTTCTATTTTAAAATAAAACATTTTTTGCATCGCTATTTTTTCGGCCACATATCGCATGTTGTTTTACAGCCAGCTGCGGAGGAAGGGTAAAACGAATGGGATTCTACTGAGCAGGTAAGGCCAAAATGACGGCGTCCACGCTTTGCACCAACTGTTACACTTGTACCGTAGTACCGTAAAACCACACGATCTTTTTATTAGTTCCAAATTTAGTTGGTCGCTTTCTCATTTACCTGAGTCTGGAGACTTGGGTCGTGGCTAATTCCCACCACACCAAGTTAAATGTTTTTGCTCTGGTACTATCATCATCATCATTTACTTGCCCTTATCCCACTAGGTGGCGTCGGCACAGCATGATTCCTTTCGTCACTTCACTCAATTCGCTGTCATTTCTACATTCACACCCCTTACACACATATCCTCTTTCACACAGTTCATGCACACTTATTTTGGTCGTCCTTTCCCGGCCCTGACGCTTACCATCATACTATGCTGCATCAAAACCATGAGGAGGTAAATTATCTCTTACTAGGTTAAGCTAGGGTAAGCAGTCAAGTGACTAATCTGTCATTAATAAAAACGTAATTAAATATAAATATTGCGATTGTAATTGTCGACTAGTTACTGTGGAAATGTGATATGACCTTGACTTAACCTTCATGGTTTTGAGTCATTTAAAGAAATTTACAATCAGAATTGGTTTATAATCAATAAACTCATTATTTTTATGGTAAGTGATGATGCAATCTGATATGGAAGAGCGCTAATCTCGTAAAAGGCAAGGTACCTCTTATGGTTTCTATACAGCATCGTACCAGAACACAAATCTAGTTGCTTAGCTGTACGTCTTTGCTCGTAGAATGGTAATAAGCCTTTCATTAGTGCAGAATTAGACAAATTAGAAAATGCAATTTCTTAAATTCGCCCTTCCTATCTATCGGGGATCTAATTTGGGACCTCTGTTAACAAACCAAACAGTTCCAACAACTGCGCCAGCGAGGTTGTTACTTAATTTTATGGAACAAATTAAAATATTTCTGGCTTTGTAAAGTAAGACTAAGTTCCCAACTATTCTTCGAAACAAAACGAACTACAACCTTCAACCAAAATGCTTTTCAGTTACATTGAAGCCCCCACAAACACTTACGGGAGCCGAACGGCATTGTAACATTTCTGCATAAGATTTAAATAAATTAATCTCAAAACTTATATACATATCGCATTAAATCTACTCTTACGAATGCAATTTTTATAATAATGCCTACTTTCCATGTAAAACTGTGGATTGTGCAACAGGCTTTTTTATTATTGCGCTGGGAAATGCCTTTATGCACTCCGATCAGAGTAAAACCTTATCGGTAGTGTGGGACTCGCCGGTAAACCAGAATACCCACTAAAACCCAGCGATACCCTCCGCTTCCTTTACTGGAGCACCAGAGGATCGGCAGACGCAATCTACCCTGGCCCTCCGGAAGAGCCCTCTGGAAAACTTGAGAAGGAGGAAGGAGAGGCGCAAATCGACGTCTCCTACCTCCCAACCTCCAGCGCCGAAATAACACTTTCACAGAAGGAGACCACTGCCCTCCACTCCCTTTCACCGGTGAGCATTGCGCCAAGTATGCCCTCCAGCGAACCGACCAACGACGTCAATTGGGTCCCCACGCCGGGCATTCTGCCAAAGTATGCTGCACTGCATCTACAGGTGCATCACACTCATGGCAAGCAGGCGTTAGCTCCCTACGAACAATCTGATGCAGGTACTTGCCATGTTCGGTCAGGACCTGCACCAGCCTGTAAGTGAGAGATCCGTGCTCCCTAGATAGCCAATTGTCCAGGTGGGGACGGATCGCTCCCACCGTGATCAGACCCGCTGTAGAAGATCTGAGATCCTCATGCCACCTTTGGATCAGCGCTCTGTCTGCTGAGGCTCTGATCCTCTGGACCTCTTCGACATCAGTTGACATCCTTCTGGACCTTGCAGCCAACCTGCACTGATAGGCAGCTGGTGCAACAGGCTATTGTTATTTTAGAAAAAAAAATTCCTTAAGGTCATCTGGAGAAATCGCTTCAAAGCGATACCATAATTTAGTCTAAGTTTGCCGTTCATGTATTTTGAAATGTGGCTTGGTTCATTAAACAATAAAATAAATGAATTATAAAAAAAGGCAACTTATTACTAAAATATCAAACAGGAGTCAACAGTAGGATGACGTGGTCAAAAAATACTAAAAGAATAATAGAAACACCTTACCAAAGGGGGAGAGAGTCATGCATATTATAGATTGTAGCCAAAGCATGTCAGTTTCTTCGTAAAGTTATCCTTTAGAGAACAATGAAACACATGGGTTATTAATAATCTAAATTAACTGAACTAATTTTTCAATTTAATTACGAAAAAACTTCCTTGTTTGTCAAATGGATACTATTACTCTTCATTTATATATTGAATGTTAATTAACTTTCATTTAATATTATATTCGTAGAGTGCTTATACGTAGTTAATATTTAAAAACCCTAATACATCTTCATACACGTTATTATATTTATATATAATGTAGACAAAAAATTACCCAATTGCCTACCCAATAACTCTAATTTGCTACATAAATAAAGTTAAACTGCAGTTAAAAAAATGTATACTTGTCTTACTTAAATATCATGTCGTAATTGTCACCGTATAAATGTCTGGATATATAGAGAAATACGTATTCAATGTTCTTCTTCACTTCATTTTGCTAAACTTGAATTCAATGGGATGAATAATTTTGGATACTTTATGATGAATGAACAATTTATTATTTTTCTGTAACATAATTTGCTGGTTTGGAGCAATATAAAAAAGCTAGTTTTGCAGGAGGTATCCTTTTGCAAATTATGTAAAAGATAAGTTAAGTAGTAGCCTATTAAATTCCACTGCTAGGCACAGGCCTCACTCACACGAGAGAAAGTTTTTAGAGCATAGTCCCACCACGCTGCTCAACTGCGGATTGGCAGGCATAGTAACCAAGTGCACACTCTATACCTTCACTCTCATACTCCGATGTCATGTCGATGCGACATCGGATCCGATCGGAGAGAGATCAGGCGCAAGACTGACGCCTTAACCTGCTCTGCGAGGCACAGGAGTGGATCACATCGCCAACATCCCAAGTCCGTCTGTAGTCAAACTTGCTAACCACTTGAACAATAAGACAGTGAGGCAATGAGAAACCAAAGTTTTCCACTTGTGCTTCATCCAGTTTGAATTAACCTAACAGTAAGATCGTTAACCTATTAACTATTCTTTGATTATCTCCACTAACCGGTAAATACGGTGCTTGTGGGTAAGCGTGATATTTTATAACCTTACAAGGTTATACATGACCCAAATAATAAGTTAAATACCTTTTATTATATTTACATACTGAGACGAGCATTAAAATGACTCGTTCATTCCTAAAATACCTAATACAGACGTTAACTTTAGAGACGTAAAATAAAATCGAAAATAAATTATTCTTTGATTACATTTAATCTAATAGTCTAACTAAGATTATAAAAAGGAAATGTTTCAATTCTTAGCCCTTTGTCTCAATACTACATATCTATCAGGATTATGTCGTATATAACAAGTACCGCAGGTTTCAAAAGACTCTTATCAAAATCAAAATATTCTTTATTCAAGTAGGCTCAAAAAGCAGTTTTGAATCATCAGTAGCTAAATAGTAGTCGGTAGTAAGAGTAGTAACTAGCTACTGTCGAAGTTTTCTACTAGTCCAGACTTAGACAAATTTGAAAATGCTATTTTACTACTTACCACCAAAAATTGTTATATTAAAATTAGAGAAACCCAGACATTCTCATGCTTTTTTATTATCCAAGTTATTATTCAAACGGTAGTACGATTTTGCAGTTATATATTTTTATATAGTCTACTAGAATTTACAAGAGTTTTATTTCGAAGTGAACTGCCATTATTTTGCCTACTCTACATTTTTCTCTCAGCGACGTGTAATAGAGTACCCCAAAGTAGAATACCATAATTCTGTATAGACTATAATAAGTATAGGAAACTTATAAATTCATACCTCATTACTCATAATTGAGAATTCCAAAAGAGTTCAAAGCTAGTTATATATAACTCACACGAAATAACTCTCGCAAACAGCAAAAACAAGTGTTTATTATTTCGTCTTGCATCTTGTATATTCTAAGCATTGATATAGAGTTTAGGTGGCGTATATTATTGAGATTAAAGTACCCCAAGGTAAGATGAAATCAAACAATATAATGAACATAATAAAAAATGTAAGTATTATGGGTTAAGTGAGTGAGTGCTTGTAGGAAGTAAGAGGCGTCGAACAATTTATGCGTATGAGCTGTCGTCCTCCTGCATACTAAACATGGAGTACCGTTTAAATTGTCTATAACGAGAGCTTCGTTTATTTATTGCTTTAGCTGTCATATTATATCGCCTTCAAAATAAATAAACACATACATATATATAGGTATTCACCTGATAAATATTCAATTTAAGGCGAAAGGACCAACAGCTGTATTTAAAATATCCTTTGTAAAGTTCCTATTACGTTCCAATATTTAGCATTTCATAGATTTGCCTTACCAGGAATCGAACATGGGATTTCTAACGAAACCCTCAAGTAATAAACAAAACATTAAAAATCCACTAATTCACTGAGAATAATAAATATTATTACGGAATATAGTCCTTGGTTGTGAAGAATGTGCCGTGACACAGTCTCTATATTTCATCATCTCACATTTAGTTTAGTGAAAGAGTTATTGTAATATTTTAATTTTTTATTGTGTTCATTTGTTGTCCATCTAACTGTAACTAATGGATTTCATGGAGGATTACGGTTTCTTTACTTGAATACAACGTTAAAGAGTAAAGATTAAAGGCTGGAAATTTATGATTTAAGATTTACCAGTTTAGGGAACATCCATTGAATACGTGAGATTATTTTGGAAATTACATACATACATAGCATTACGCCTCATTCCCATAGGGGTAGGCAGAGACCACGTACTTCCACTTGCCACGCTTCTTCCATTCTCATTAAACCTTTCATACAAGTTTGTCGGTTTAGTGTACTCTTGACTTGGCTCTTGTTTAAAATGTCCTGGATTTGGTCCAGGAACGTTAACCTTGGTCTACCCCTTCCAACTTTCGCATTCACTCTTGACTCATAAATCCTTTTCATCGGTCTCCTTTCAATCATTCTCTCTACGTGCCCCAACCATCTAAGCATACCTTTCTCAATTTTATCCACTACGTCTTCTTTTATACCATATCGTTGACTTATCACACTATTTCTTGCTTTGTCAGTCAGTTTTAATCCACTCATACTTCTCAACGCTCTCATCTTTATCGCATTTATTTTACTTTTGTGATTCTTCTGCCATACCCCACTTTCACTACCATACATAAGTGTTGGCACCAACACTCCAGCATGCACAGCCAGTCTAGCCCTTTGAAACACCATCTGGCTATTCATAAAGGCGTGCAGAGCACCATTTACCATATTCCCAGCATTCACTCTCCTTTTAATATCACATTCACGTGTTCTATCTTTTGTAAATTTAGATTTGGCAATTATCTATACTCCTTGTGGTGCCTCATTGGTATTGTGGTTAGCATGTTCGGCTACAGACATGAGGTCCTGGGTTCGAGCCCCAGGTCGGGCTAATTCAAAAATCAATATTGAGTTTTCGAATAAAAATTTTCTCAATATTTGCCCGAAGTTGGGAAGTTGGCTGTGTGATCCACCCCCGTGCCTCGGAGAGCACGATAGGCCGTCGGTCCTGCGCCTGACATCTCTCTGGTCGTGTCGGAATTCCGTCACATCGTGTACTATGCCTGCCAATCCGCAGTGAAGCAGCGTGGTGGGTCTATGCTCCTCGGATTGAGGAGGCTTGTGCCCAGCAGTGGGATGTTAATGGGCTGCTACTTACTCTACACTCTACTTATATACCTCCTTAAGATAATTAAAAGGGTTTTAGAGCTTAAACACCACCACGTATGCTTTACTGCGGGTAGAGAATCTACACATATCCTCCATATCCTCTTCCATAGATATATAGGTTTTCTCACGACACTTTCTAATACCGAAAAATGCAACAATGATGTCTTTCCATAATTCTAACCCGTGACTATTAGCAAGAATATAAAAGTCTCTCCATTGAGGTATCACGACTCTTATTATATCACTGCAATGTTTTTGTTTAGACAATCTAGCTACCTGTTAATTCCGTTAAGAAACACTGGTAACGCAAGTATACTTAACTAGTAACTTTCAATATTTGCAAGTAATTGCTAAAGTAATCTTTCTCTAATTATCCATCTGACATTTAGTGAAGATAAACCTCTGAAAGGTGCTGTATTATGAGGAAACGGTCAACATTAACAAATGCAATATTTGGTAACAACAAGCGCCTAAGTTTCTCGTATTTGCACTTACAAAAGTGCAGTAAAATGAGAGATAATGTTCTGTGCAGTAAGTGGAAACACTAGGGAAATGAAGTGATTAAAATTAAAAAAGGTTTTTAATCATATCTGTATCAAAAACTATTTTGTAATACTTTCAGCTCTATTTTGAGTGATGAAATACCACATTGTTTTATGATCAAATTTAATGCGCACGCCTCCAGTTTTCGACGCATGTGCGCTTGTTTTATGTGTCAAAATATTTCTGCAATTCGTTTTGTTACGTCGTCAAAATTTATAAATCCCTTGATTCGTTTCTTCATTTAATTCTTCTTACGATTAATTAGAACTTATTATCATTAATTTATTTAAAATATTTTAATACGCTTTGCAGATTTATTGCGTTTTTGATTCCATATCTAAACTTATTTTTAGGTTACAATATATTTTGTGTTTGAAAGTTGTCATAAATAGATGAGTGAAAAACTTGTTGCTTAGTTTTTACTTTATTAGTGCGTAATTTATAATCATAATTTCTTTATTCAAGTAGTCTCGCTATTTAATTTTTATTTAATCTAATTTAAATTGAATACGTCAGCGGAAATACTCGAAGCCTGATATATCATATGTAAAAACAAATCCAGTTTGCTTTACATTGAAAATTGAACTTGAGTCGTTACAGGGTCAAGACAGTAAAACAACAAGTTTATTAAATGCTGAAGGTGGTCAGGTAGGTCAATGAGATACATAACATATGACTTTCTTTAAAAGCAACATGCATTAGATATGTATCAGCGAATAATTTCAACAAGCGTTATCTTTACATCTCATGTGCGAGATATAAGGATTGTATATTTCCTTTTATTGGTAACAAGACGGTAAGTAATCATACAGGCTAACGTGGAAGAGTTAACGTGGTGACCTGGTGACCTGGTGGCGGTAACAGACGACGCCTAGACTTTGACATATTAGAAGCTGCAATTTTGTAAATTTGCCCTGCCGGGAATTGCACTCAGGGCCTCTGCTAGCGAAGGGCATCATTACGCCAACTATACCATTAAAATACTTTGAAAAAAAACATCCATTAATTGTCAAAGTTTTACTTAAGGACACATCAGAATCAAGAAAACGCTTTTCTTGTATTACAAACTCATTTTCAAATCAGCAAAAATGGCACCACAAAATATAGTTATATCATTCGTTGATTATTTGTTTGAATTTGAATTCGAATTATGCAACTGTTCTTCGAAATGAATTCAGAATCGTCCATAATTTCTTGTCAGAAACTCATATTGAAATCTCACTTTGGCACCATGAAATGTTATATATCATTTGTTGATTTGTTTATAAATAAAAAGTAAGTTAAACTTTTTTTGGTTATTAACACTATTCTCCCAAGTCAACGATATGTATAATTCAACAACTTTTTAAATAAATAGAAATTTAGATGGTTTTTTCCTCAATGTCTTTTTGTTTCATGCTAGACTAATGGCTTCCATAATTTTTTTTTGCTAGAATATCTTCATGGGACAGTTGGTTAGTCCCACATATAATGTGGTATTACAAAATAAAAGGTGAGGTAAGGTAAGTAGCAGCCCATTAACGTCCCACTGCTGGGCACAGTCCTCCTTACTTATATGAAAGAGGGTTTTTAGAGTATAGATCCACCACGCTGCTCTACTCCAGATCAACTGGCATAGTACAAAAGTGCACTCCCTATTTTTCATTCTCAAAAGCTGATGTGACGGAAATCCGACACGACCGGAGAGAAATCAGGCATAGGACCGACGGCTTAACGTGCTCTCAGAGGCACGGGGGTGGATCACACCGCCAACTTCCCAACTTCGGACAAATATTGAGAAAATCTTAATAGAAAACTTGATTGTTGAATTGACCCGACCCGGGACTCGAATCCAGGACGTCATGTCTGTAGTCGAACATGCTAACCACTACACCAATGAGGCAGTTCACTTGTAAGTACCTTATATATATATTCATATGCATTTAATGAAAAGCTATTAATTTAAATTTACAAACATGCTATCCTCATTTATTTAGTAGAATAGATTATTATATTTTGTAGTGTGTTTGAGTTCTGGAGTAGTCATTCATTAATAGATCTAGCGGATTGGCAGACATAGGAAACAAGTGCACTCCCTCTTCTTTCACTCTCATTGTCCGATCTGACAGTAATCCGACACGACCGGAGAGAGATCAGGCGCAGGACCGACAGCTTAACGTGCTCCCCGACGCACGGCGGTGAAGCACACCGCGAACTTCCCAACTTCAGGCTAATATTGAGAAAATCTTAATAGGAAACCCAATATTGATTTTTGAATTGGCCCGACTCGGGACGCGAACCACACACCTCATATCGAAACTAAGTCGAACATGCTAACCACTAGACCAATAAGGTAGATAAGATACATATAACATGTTTTAATGAATTAAGTAATCTTTACTGTAACAAATATTACAATTTGATATATAGAGCTTTGATGAACGACAATTTTTAATGCTGAAAGATTAGCTCTTGGTTGTGATCACACTAATCGAGACTCAGAAAAATTAAAAAATGCAGTTTGCTAAAACGTCCTACCGAGGATAGAACCCGGGTACTCTGCTTGCAAAGCGAGCACCACTGCGCCAGCGAGGCCGTCCAAAATCTTTAAGATTTAATCAATTTTTTTATTTTAATTAATTGAATTTAAATATTATTTGCTCGCCATTGCATGAGTAAGCTGATTTTTGTTATTTTTTTTTATAATTATGAGTGACACACGAGCTGGCGGGTCCCATGGTGGTCACCTGCAGCACCAGGGGAACTGCCGATGCGTTGCCGGCCCAGAAGCTGAGAGTTTAATTGCCTCTTAAACAATTGCATGTCGAAGTCCTGGAGGAACGCCGCTACTGGAAGTTGGTTCCACATTTTGCAGGTACGCGGAGAAAAAGATCGGCCAAACTGAATTGTTATAACATATATACATTCTAACAATCATACAAAATTATACAAATTAATTTAATATATCTGTATCCTTTAATAAAAAAAGTTAAAAGTGGGTGCGTACAAAGTACACACGTCAAGTGAAACTATTTTGGCAAACTAATTTTTAAGTTTTGTTTATATTATACAAAGCTATAACTTTAGATTTCCGAGACTTAGAAGGAGGGAAAAAGGAAGATATCTCAGGAATTTAATGAATTATATTGTCATTAAAATATTAAAAGAGCCGAAAATGAATACAAATAATTTATTGACATCTCAAAAGACGAATTGTACGAGTAAATAAAAATGCCACGTGTTGTATGTCAATATCAAAAATTATATATTTAAATTTTGTTTTTGAATTTAAAATTAAGAAGAGACCATTTATGAAATACTTTTATTTATGTGGCAAATTAAAATACCTTAAAACTATCTAACGTTTAAAAGAATTCCCATAAGAAACGCTGCACATCTGCGTGACGCTAATTCCACGTTTTATCCGTAAAGATTTTACCTTCATGCGCCTAAAGAAGTCACTTCAATAACTATCAATATCAAGTGGCTTAGATCTTCAAATTTCCAATGTGAACTAAACGACCTTACGCAGTAGCAATTGTTTTCCGAAGGAAATTACAACGGAACGGAATTCCGCGTACGAAACAAGAAGTATTACTATGAAGAATGTTTCTATTTATTCACGTACTTATATGTATAATAAATGCAACAATCTAGTTTATAACACTTTTAGTAATTGAACTTATTAGAATCTTTTATTGGTAGAATAAGAAAGTAGCACAGCCAATTAACGTCCCACTGATGGGCACAGGTATCTGCACTCATAGGGGGCTATTTAAAGTATAGACCCACCACGTTACACCAATGCGGGTTGGTATGCATATTATATACTAGTATATATAAATATACAAGCGTAAAAGTAAGTAAGTAAGTAGCAGCCCATTAACGTCCCACTGCTGGGCACAGGCCTCCTCACTCATATGAGAGAGGGTTTTTAGAGCATAGACCCACCACGCTGCTCGACTGCGGATTGGCAGGCATAGTACACAAGTGCACTCTCTATTCCTTCACTCTCATAGTCCGATGTGACGGTAATCTGACACAACTAACTGAGAGAGATCGGGCGCAGGACCGACGGCTTAACGTACTCTCCGAGGCACGGGGGTGGATCACACCGCCAACTTCTGAACTTCGGGCAAATATTGAGAAAATCTTAATAGAAAACTCAATATCCATTTTAGGATTGGCCCGACCCGGCCCGGGATTCGAACCCAGGACCTCATGTCAGTAGTCGAACATGCTAACCACTAGACCAATGAGGCAGCGACCAAATATATAAGCGTATATGCTAACAAAAGTGCACTCTCTATACCTTCACTATCATAATTCTATGGGTCTTACATAACAATCACTCGCCAAAACAAAACAAATTTAATATGTAGTAAGTTTTATGTTCGAACATACATTCGAACAAACATACTTTTCGAACAGTGTGTGTTGCCAGTGATGACCTGCTGCTCCGAAACGTGGTCGCTGACTATGGGCTCCATACGAAAGCTCAGAGTTGATCAGCGTGCGATGGAGAGGGCTATGCTCCCAGTGTTTCTACGTGATCAAATCAGAAATAAGGAGATCCGTAGCAGAACCATAATCACCGATATAGCCCTACGAATCGCGAACCTGAAGTGGCAATGGGCGGGGCACATAGTCCGAAGGACCGATGGACGTTGGGGGCCGAAGGTGTGGGAGTGGCGACCCCGCACCGGACGGCGCAGTGTAGGCAGGCCCCCCACAAGGTGGATCGAGGACATAAAGAGGATCCGGAAGCCGCTGAAGCCAGGCAGCGCAAGATCGGGCTGTGTGGACGTCCTTACGTGAGACCTATGTCCAGCAGTGGACTTCCATCGCTTGAAGCGACGACGACGAAGTTTTATGTTATATCGTATTGCCTAAACCCGAACACTCTTTGCTGTGAAAATCACACGCTTTCACCATCCCGTTCTCGTTGAGACTGAGAAATCGTTCCAGATATTTCAGTGCATTGCATGATATAACTTACTCCAGCTCCACGACCACAGGAACAATCTGGTGACTGAGATTGACAATACATTAGTGCAGGTATCGGATTGGGGTACGAAGTGTATTAACCCAATGTAGACCCATGTGTGCGCCTTCACAGCTAAAAAAAGTAGCTTCAACCTCACACCTCACTTCCAAAACATCCCCTTCACTACTTCGAAAAGTATTGCGATTCTTGGTATAGACATTTCCAGCAAAGGACAAGACCGTGGGCATTTGGAAGGCAAAGACAAATTGACTTCTAAAAAGCTTGGGGTACTCAATAGAAACAAGCGGTACTTTACGCCTGAACACAGGATGCTTTTATATAATACCCTAAATCCCACCACACCTAGAGTCCTGCTCTCATCTTTGGGCTGAAGCACTCCAATACCAACTCCTTTCATTTGATCGGATACAGGGACGGGTTATCCGAATCTTTGATTAACAATTGTTCTCTAAAACGCCAGGATGCTGTGCATATTCTAAGAATGCTTTCCGGGCATATTGCATCAAATAAGTTCGGATTTCTGATGGGAAAAGTTTCTTCAACTAATTGCCCTGACTGTTGTACACCAGTAGGTCTATACCATATTTTGATAGAATGTGTTCCAAACGTCCCAGAGCGACATGAGATTATGTCCCGGTTCCCTACACTTCAGGAGGTTGGTGGCTGTAACAGCGCCCTGGCTCAATCTTTTGTGGTGGTGGTCAAGGCCCTGTTACAGCTGTATAAAAAAGGACTCCGAAATACGTTATATTGTTGTTAGTATTTAGTTTCTTAGTGGTATTTACATGTTGTATTATAACAATCAAGGACTATACGGAGCGACTTAGACTCCTTTATGGACCAAGCTCCTTTAAAATAAGATTTAAAAAAACTTGGAGAAATTAATTTCATCCGCACAACTTGAATGCGTGACGCTCAGCTACAATTCATTTTCATTCATCTTTCGTTCCATAATGAGGAACGAACTCCCATCAACGGTGTTCCTATATGGCTATGATTTACAGACACTCAAGGACGGTGGTAATCACTTAACATCATGTGAACTGCTGGCTCGTTTACCTGCCAAGCCTATTAAAAAACATACAATTTGTTGAAGCCCTGCAGCGTTAGCAATTACTTAGAATTTTATGACATGATAACATGATGTCCTATTCATATGCTGTAAAAACTATATATATATATATATATATATATATATATATATATACTGAATACTGAATAGATACTTGCATTCTTGAGGAGTCACGGTTTTGAATCCCGAACAATTGTTGTTTAAAATCCATCATTATGCTACTAGAGAGAAGAAAACCTTGGTGTCTAAAACATATGTAGCACTTTTGCAAGCACTTCGTGTAAATAATCTGATTTTTTTTGTAGAATAAAAATCGAAACAATAGATAAACTTGTCTTTACGATTTAACCAGATATACCTTGACATTATATTGAAGGCTGTGGACTTTATCAAGAAGTACAGTTATAAGATACTTATGTAAAACATCTCAGTGTTTTATATAAGTACCTTATAACTGTATAAAATATAATGAAGACAACTAACTAATTATAAGTATAAAATTACGTTAAAAATATGTATTTCATTTTTTTCCGCGTAAAATAATAAGATAAGGAAATATTTGACTAAATAGAAAATATACATATTACGAAGTGTCAGAAGACGATTTGACGTAATTTATTAATAATTATAGTTTCAGAAGTTCTTCAAATACAAGAAAAATATCTCCTTTAACATCTTTTTTAGTATTTGGCGATGTACATCATAAATATTTATATTTAAAATGAATTCCCAAATAATTTAAAGTAGACTATAAATGGATCTGTTTTTTTATACAATATGTTGAATCAATTATTCTGGAGGTCATGGCCTCATGGAGTTAATATATAAAAGGACCAAATTTATTTTATTTCAGTGATTTTCGTACAATTATTACACTAGTATATAAAGAAGTCTATAAATATGTAAATGAAGTTTTTTAATACAATTAAAAACATTACTTATTGAAATCAACAATTTAGGCGTATTAAAAGTTAATGTGAATCTAAAAATAAATCTAATTGCTAGAAACACAAGTTTCAAACGCAATTAAGAAACGAGAATTATACAAATTTACCACAATTTATTAATTTATCAAGATGTTACTTACTAAAACAATGCCGTTTTTATATCACCATGAATTATTAAGTCCTTACAAGTAAGGTCATTTGGTTATTATAAAACTAAGCAACAAATTATTAGAATAACATAACTGATTTTAACTTTACAGTGTTAATAACTAACTGGAAGATAATTATGATATCTTATATAATATTTTTTTTGCATATCATTCATAGTTGTCAATTAATAACAGTGACGAGACCAAACAAAGTTATCACTTACGCGTTACCGGAGAAAAGACCTTTGAAAAAGTTGTTAGGTTATAAGGAAGACACATATTTAAATTTCACGGAATTGACAACAAAATATGGATATAAATCAGAGCAGCATAGTGTTACAACTGAAGATGGATATTTATTGACGGTGTTCAGGATACTCAGCAAATGCTCTGTGACAAATACATATCCTGTGATACTTGGACATGGGATTAACGACAGCTCAGATACATGGATTGTCAATGGCCCAGAGACTTCAATAGGCTTCATATTATCAAACAATTGCTACGACGTTTGGGCAGTAAATTACAGAGGAAATAATTACTCCCGTAAACACTTACGCTTGGATCCAAACAAAGATCCCATGTTCTGGGATTTCTCATTTGAACAAAATGGTTATTACGACCTACCAGCTGTAATAAATTATGTTTTAAACAACAACAAACAAGCAAAAGCTTATTATATAGGACACTCTCAAGGAACTGCTGATTTTTTTGTCATGGGATCCTTAAGACCTGATTACAATGGGAAAATACACTTATCAATCCATTTAGCACCAATAGCATGGTTGAAGAATGTAAGAATTCCTATTAAGGATCTATTGTCAAAAGAACTAGTTAAAGAAATACGAACGGCTTTTGAAAATGCTGGATTTTATGAACTCTTTGGAAAGTATCAACTAATACATACAGTTACTGAACTATTATGTCAATACGTACCAAACGAAATATGTGGTACAGTACTTGCAATTAGTACAGGATACAAACAAGGTACGATTACGTCGGAGAATTTATCCATTATATTCGGACATTTCCCAGTTGGAGTTTCTATAAAAAATCTTGCACATTTTGGTCAATTAATTGCTTCTGGAGAATTTCAACGTTACGACGAAGGTGCAAAACGAAATCTTATTAAATACGGTTCGACGAAACCTGCCGATTACAACGTGTCACTAATTACATCTCCTGTAGTGCTTATAACTGCTACAAATGATCTTGTATCAACTATAAAGGACGCTAATATTTTAAGTTCAAAATTACCTAATTTTATTGAAAATTACGTTGTGCCAGAACCATATTGGAGTCACAATAATCATGTTTGGGGTGAAAAAGCAAAAGAACTTGTGTTTCAAAGAATTTTAGATTATTTCCAGTCGTTTAATAGGAGGTGAATTTGACGTTATAGTAAATTGTTTATAAATGATGGTGAAAAAATTGAAAATAAGAATTGAATAACATTCTTATAAGTTATTGATGTTCAAAGAGAGTCTATATGAGAAGAAATAGATTTAAGATGATCCTATTTATCTAACATTAGGGATCCTCGAAATAGAAAGAAAATTAATATTTTTTTAAATATAACATACCAAAAGCATGGCTTATTTATACATTTTTGTTTTTATAAGTCGTTACAATTTTCAGTTCAATCCGTGTTTTAATTTACTTTTTTATATATGATATTGCTATTTGTTATTTAGATCTATTTATACGGAAGACGATGAGGTAAAGGTGACAGAAACATCAATGTCATTTCATATATACTAAAATCATAATTGATTACAGCATTGAGATATGTATGCTTATTAACCTTTGTACAATGTTTATTTAAATTCTGTGATCCGTGTGTCATGAATAATATAGCTTGTATAATCGCATGGAAGGAAAAACGAATACGCTGGATTTTATAAAACATAATTCTTACTGACATAAAATAATGGCTCAACGTGGCTACTTTGTCTAGTTATTACACGAGAGAATTCAGACTTAATATTACCTTTAGTACCTAAAAAATGACCTGAAGCTATAGCAGATACTCAAGTTTGACAATCGGCTATGCTAAAAACTAGTTCATCGAGTTAGTTATTTAGTTACTATTTAATTTTTAAACACGTTTATATTTTGTGGAACTTATCAAATTAGGTCTTTAGATGATCTTGAATAATTTGGGAGAGATATAATTACAGATTTAAACTTTCCAGTTATCATAGCTATTACAGAAGAGTTTCCATCACTTTTCTTCTCAAAATTCTAGCGTACTGAGTGTCTCACTGACCATAAAGAATGATTGCAAGCTGGGTTTCTATTAATCTCACGCGTCATTCCCATAGCGGTAAGACCATGTCCTTTTACTTGCCACGATCCTTGCATATCTTCTTCGCTTCTTTCATACTCATTAAACCTTTGATACAAGTTCGTCGGTTTAGAGTATTCTTAACCTGGCCCTTATTTAAAATGTCCTGGTGTTCGCCTTGGTCTTCCCCTCGAACGTTCCAATTCGATCTTGACTCATAAATCATTTTTGTCAGTCTTCTTTTATTCATTCTCTCTACGTGCCCAAACCATCTAAGCTTACCTTTCACAATTTTAGTCAATACATCTTCTTTTATACCGCAAAGTTCTCTTACACACTATTACTTACTTTGTCACTTAGTTTCAATCCACTCATATTTCTCAAATTCACACACTTCACTACCACACCATATAAGTGTTGGCACGTTTTCAACGGCAGGAGTCAACACTCCTCCATGTATCAAAAAAAAAAAACTATACGGTGTAAGATATACAACATGCGACATTATGATGCCAATTAATTATAAAACGAGGTTACAACAGCATTTACCTATAGTTGATAATCAATCGTTCGAGTATAATGCAAACAATTTGCAAACGATGATGTAATCGGACGAAAACTTCAAGGTTCAATAAAAGTTAATTAATTTGTAATCAATACATTTTACTGAGTATCCTCAAAATTTAACCTAACTTGTTAAATTGCTTAAGGAAGCACACGCTTAGTCACTACATTTAATGATTAACTAGTTTTAGCTACCTAAAGTTTATTTAAAGCCGCCCTTGACCGCATCCACAGGCAAAATAACACGTTTCTAATAAATAACAATAATAATAACATCGTTTGTAAAAACAATTAATTTTTTGTAATACATTAAAATTAGAATAAATTTTAAACTCAAAATTAAAAGTTAAAAAAACGACAGGAAATATCAAAGTCGAAGGTGTGTCCTATTTTATTATAAATGTTAATTACTTTTTGAATATTTTTTTTTCTTAATACTAAATGGTCTAATGGTCAAGTCGAGTTTAAAGTCGGATCAACAGTTATTGAATTTTCTGTTAAGATATTCTCAAGTCTTCCAACTGTACTGAATCTATCGTCCCTTTGGACGATGAGAGAGAAGGAATTGAATTTGCATATGTCTTTCTGCAGTCACTTATGCACTATAATATCTTCTGAGCAAATAACTATATTATATTATATTTTATTATCTCATCATAAAAAATACAAGGTGCAAACACAAACTCTCAAGAGTTTTTCCGTGCACCCTGTCGTCGAGAATTGCTTTTTTTTTTGTTTTTAAATTACATATGAGAACTATAAATGTAATTACAAAAAATATAATTCACATACAGGTGATTTTTCCTATCCAAGAAATGGTCATTTATGCTTTGTATTTGTTAAATGTTATTTGTATGTAATATTGTTTTCCTTTATATTTAATATTCTTTTTGGTTAGGACTTCCCTCGTTGTTTAAGGAAGCTGATTTATTAAGTAGGGTATTATCTATTGCCACCGTCTTTGACCATATAAGTTATTATATCTCGGTAGTTGGAGGTTTTGGTCATCAAGTCTTCGGACAGAATAAGTCTTCTGTATTTTTGAAAGTTTTCATTAAAATAATTTTCGGTTAACAGGGTTAATTCAATTTTTTTCGATAAAATGTATAATTTTATAAAAAACAAATAGTTTACGGTAGTCATCACCACATGATTTTTTTTTTTTTAGGGACAGTAACTAATATATGCTTAAGATTAAAAATCAAAATCAAGATCAAAATATTCTTTTATTCAAGTGGGCTTAAAAAGCACTTTTGAATCGTGCGTAGTCTCTTCGTTGGTAATACATCTACCACCAGTTCGGAAAGTTGATTCCTCTAAAAAGAAACCGGTAAGAATCTCAACGGTCCAAATGTCATTGCCGCTTAAATAATCCTCAACATTATAATATACTTTTTGTACATTTTTAACATATGTCTTAATTGATGTAATTCGGGTATCTTATTAAAAATGCGTATGCTCAACCCGACAAATGATTTCTGAATCTTTCTTCTTCAGCCTAAAATATGGCATTACATGTTTGTTTTATTTCTTGTTTCAAAATTGTGTGTCGCTCTTTTTGCTGAATAAGTGAAATTGATACGGACACATAAAATGTTGTTCAATATATATTGCGACGGTACTGTGGGAATTGATGTTTCATTGAATTTATATAGGTATATGGCATGTTTTGATCTTTTTTGCAACATAAAAATTGTTTCAATATCTGCCGCCTTACCCCACAACAAAAAAATATGCTATGAAAAGAAGCGTAATACAACAGTTGATCAGTTTCAACATCAGTGTATTGTCTTACTTTCCTAACAACAAATGCAGCTGAACTAAGTTTGCTTGCCAGAGTCTGGCATGAGAATGTAGGCACCCCACTGAAGCCCAGAGTCTAAGGTTATTCCTAAGAAGCCTAAGAAGCCTAGCCTGTAGATTTAACTATCTTTAGTGGACTATTATTTATTTGGATAATTTTACAGGCTTCTTTTGCATTTGGCAGTTTGCTTGCCAGAGTCTTAATGTGGGCAACCCACTGAAGTCTAAGCTTGTTCTTAAAAAGACTGTTGAATAAACTTTCTCTAGTGTATTAGCCAGGTTAGGTTTTCGGTTTTTGAAATGACATAATGTCTTGAATGTTACAACCAGTTCACTAATCTATTTAATAATAAATAAAAATAAAAAACCTTTTTATTTCTTGCAAAATATATAAGAGGAATCTAAGAAAGTGGTTTAGAAAACTTAAAACTAATTGTTTTTCTTATTTCGCACGAACCCCACTATGGGTGAAGGCCTCCTCCAAAGACGCCCACTGATCTTTATCTTGTGCAGTTTCTATCCATTTAATACATGCGCGTTATTGTCTAATACCTTATTATCTAACACCGTATTAACCTAAATATAACGAGATTTAGAACGAAATACGTTATATCGGTCATTGGGTTACCGCGGTTGGTCACGAAACCGCAGCATTAGATCCACAGAGAGATGTGACCTTCAAATGAACAATAATATAACGTGTATATGAGCGATAAACGCCACACGTTATCTCATTACATTACCGCAATCAACAAAATGCATTTTACCTGGTACAAGATGGTTTATCCATATAAAACTATGAGCCAATTTACTTTACTATCAGGTATTGTGCGTAGAATATTGAGCATATTATATATTCATTTTTCAGATTCTAAAAATGATGACTTAGATTAACTAATGGCATCAGTTGCTCCACACTTTTGCATGAAATTAACAGAAAAATTGTCTTTTTTAAAACTACAACTTCAATTTGACAATATACATGAAAGTCCATATAGTAATATACTAGCGATGTGCAGGCATATAAAAAGTAAGGTAAGTAGCAGCCCACTTACCACTGCTGAGCACAGGCCTCTTCATTTATAAGAGAGAGACCCACCATACTGCATCACTGAGGATTTACAGCCATACAAGGTGTTAGGAGACCGCTCCCGAAAACGAAGATAGAGGATAGTGCTAATGACCTATGATAATAGGACGGAAAAAAAACGATCCTGATTTTAAAAAAATCATTGAAATGTTTTATAAGGATTATTTACGCTCCATTATGTTAGTACGGCTGTCTCATTGGTCTAGTGGTTAGCATTTCGGCTACAGACGTTAAGCTCCTGGGTTCGAGTCAAAAATCAATATTGAGTGTTCTATTAAGATTTTCGCAATATTTGCCCTAAGTTGGGAAGTTGGCGGTGTGCTCAATCCCCATGCCTCGAAGAGCACGTTAAGCCGTCGGTCCTGCGCCTGATCTCTCTCCGATCGTGTCGGATTACAGTCACATCGGACAATGAGAGTGAAGGAATAGAGAGCACACTTGTGTACTATGCGTACCAATCCGCAGTGGAGCAGTGTTGTGGGTCTATGCTCTAAAACCCTCTCTCCTATGAATGAAGAGAACCCGTTTAAATTACGTGGTGTTATTTTTTTTTTGTTATTGGTGACAGCATAGTGCTTTGTAATTACACCTGATGATTAGTGATGATACAATCTAAGATGAAAGCGCGTTTGTCTGTGAAGAGTACATACATACATAGCATCACGCCTCAGTCCCATAGGGGTAGGCAAAGACCACCTGCTTCCACTTGCCACGATCCTCTCATTCCCATTAAACCTTTCATACAAGTTCGTCGGCTCTAGTACAAGAGTACTCTTGCCCTGGCCCTTATTTAAAATGTCCTGGATTTGGTCAAAGAACATTCGCCTTGGTCTTCCCCTTCCAATTTTCGCATGGTACCGGAGCACAAATTTCTTCGTTTGGCGGTATGTCTACCTACCTAGCGACGACAGAAGCCACCCAGCAGTCCAGATTCACCCCACCGGGTGTCGAAACCTACCTAAACCCAAAGTGAATATTCGCAAAACAGCACCAGCGATACGCTGTGTTAGTAAGCGCAGGACTTGATATGAGCTAGCATTAAGAATAGAATAGATCTAAAGAACGGCTTCAAAAATTGCACACTCAGTAACCATATTCACACGCATTTATATGAAATTCTGTTGCAACTGTTCATAAATTCATCATTAACAAACCAGACTTGACTTCGTAACTCATTAAATGCCATCAGAATATTTCGATGAGCTAACGGCGTCTGGCAACACATATTGAATCAAATTACCGCCCCACCTTTGTGAAATTCGGAACGGGTTCTTTAAATATTTATATACCGTTCAAGGTCCCATAAATTCGTCCTACATTGAAAAATGATAGATATGTTTGAAGTTGCCGCTCAGCGATTTTCAGCAATTACCAGCTGAAATTAGTCTAAATAAATCAAACTTTCAATCGTTAATTAATAAAACACTTCTTATATTTATCCACTCAAATCTATTTTGTAGTGAGTGACACTTGATGTCATTATAATCTGCACTTCAGAGAGACTAGGATCAAATTTGGTTAGCATAAAAAAGGTATAATGAGCTAACCTCAAAAGCTACACATATACTGTTGTGGACTTTTTATATAACTTTTATAGTGGAACAATTATGTGATACATGATTTTTGCGAAACTTCAACCCTTTATGCAGCGCCCGCCTCGAAAGCTCTCCAAAGGAAAAACCCATTTTGAAGCATTCCTCGATAAATCTATCCTATACTGAAAGAATTTCAAATCAGACCAGTAGTTCCTGAGATTAACGCTTTCCAGCAAACAAACTCTTCAGCTTTACAATATCAGTATAGATTGTATAATGTGATAAATAATACAGTGCTATCTGTTATATGCTTACATAAAAGTTTGACATCTTTTATCCTATGTAAGCTAAGGTAGGTAGCAGCCCATTAACGTCCCACTGCTGAGCACAGGCCTCCTCACTCAAAGGAGAGAGGGATTTTAGAGCATAGACCCACCACGCTGCTCCAGGGCGGATTGGCAGGCAATATAATAGGCATCTTCCTGTGTAATGAGTTTTAAAAGGGTGCTTTTTAATTGCACTTGACTGTAATCTTACCAGATATAATATAAGCTGGTAGCACGCTAACCTCATAAGACTTTAAATTGGTAGAGTCCACAATAGTCACTAATCTGGAAAGGCCGAGTTGTGAGAGTAAACGTTTCATAAGAAGAGGCTCTGGGTATGATCCTCAGCAGTACAAATTTAGGCTACTTAAACTGTGGATAGTGGAAACTCTATCAGCAAAAATCTACCCCAAAACTAAAAACTTGAAAGCTACACTACACTTTACAACTTTACCATCAGACAACAACTATATACAAATACGTTTAGTAAGAATGTTACTGTCGGGATGTGCGAAAAATTTGTGTGTTCTGTTAGAACCGCATCTTTAAATCAACAGATTAAACTTACGATTCTTATGTTTCCGTTTTTTAACATTGTGATCAAATGTTTGTTAGAAAAAGTTTTCTTAACACCAGTGTGGCAGCACCATTAGTAAAAACTTTTAGATTCAAAGTTTATTTAATCAATATAGAAACAGAGAATGTTCATCGAACCCTATAATTTTTAGAAATTAATATATCTGAGACACGCGTCGTTGTAACACACTTGCCTACTTCCGAGGCTGATGGAGTAACGGTAAGCCCTAGTGGCGTATTAGGTAACAGAAGCAATGATTGTTTTAAAGCCCAGTCTGTTATTAACACCTGATCGTAAAACATGATAAATTCTGAGAAAGTTAGTCACAAAAATATACATTTAGTTAGCCTCAAACACGACGTTTCTTTATCTATTATAAGTCAGAAAAGTCACCAAAACTTTTAAAATATAAAATATTCATCTTCAATGTGTATGCAAATATTTTATATTATAAAAATTGTGAATATATCACGTCTATAATATTGTGTTATATATTACATAAATATTTTCTTCTTCTTCTTTCAAGTGTTACAGTTTGGCAAACACAACATCGCCAGTGTCATGTGAATTGGAGAAGGTACGAAGGACATTATACCGTTTATAAGATTCCAAACCGAAATTTTGATAATATACAAATAATTGACACCTTATTGGTATTTATGACAACTCTCAAAATAAAAACAAAAATATTAGCAACAAGACAATGTAATTAGACAAAGGAAGAATACTTTTTACATAGAATTATACAACTTTATTCGATTACATTTAATAAATATACTATACATGCAATGGTTATCAAATACTCAACATTTAAAGAGGAGTGAGGTAAAATATAGAATGGTAAATTTTAGGACAGTTGAAAATTATGTGGGAAAACTTGTTCCTGTACATTTTCCTCATTAAGTATCCTCCTAAACCTGAAGAGCTTATGGAAAAGAGCTTTTTAAGAGAAAACATGTCCCAACTACACCAAATATCATTAACTCGTTTGATTTGGAGATTATGCAACGAATTATTTGTAAGTTTTAATACTTTAGGTTAAATTATATATATTCCTCTTGGCCACTTCCACAAACTAGCTTGTCGATTATTGACCATTTTCACATTTTATTTAATAATACTTTGTTTATGTTATATTGACAAAATTGCATATACGTTGTATCAACTTTTCCTCTTCTAAGTTATTTTTCAATTCATAATATTAGCTAACACTCTCCCTATGTATGTATTGTTCAAAATTTTAATCGTTAATAAAATACTTCTTTAATTATCCACTCTTCCATTCAAATGCATTTATTCAACACTTGTAAGTGGATGACATATGATGTTGTTACAGTTTTTTATTCAAATATTAATTAATCAATATTGGTATTTGGAAAACTAATCAGTTTAAAGGTTTCTTTATATTTAACAAATTATATAATTAGAGAAATACGTGCTAGATACACACACGTAACAGCACTTTATAGGTAATATTTGCTGTTGTAACTATAAGCAAACAAACTCGGGTGTAAAAGCTAGTAGAATTATTATATACTAGCCATTGTTCAACCATACATAGAGTGTCCGTGTTAACTCGTCCCATAAATGATGGCCCAGTTGGTATCCCGATGGGCAAAACTGTCTCCAATATAACTCAAGTGTAACGGAAGTACGTGCGTGGTCTGCCTTCAATCGACTTTATATAAACTTGACCTAGTTGTATATAATTAAGTGCAACCAATAATTATTATAACATACTTAAAATAATCTACATCTTTACATTGTATAAAATGAAGTGCTTCCTCTGTCTTTTCGCTTAAAAAAAAAGTATATAGCAGCCCATTAACGTCCCACTGCTGGGCACAGGCCAGCTCATATGAGTGAGGGTTTATAGAGCATAGAACCGCCACGCTGCTCCACTGCGGATTGGCAGGCATAGTACACAAGTGCACACTCTATTAATTCACTCTCATAGTCCGATGTGACGGAAATCCGACACGACCGGACAGAGATCAGGTGCAGGACCGACGGCTTATCGTGCTCTCCGAGGCACAGCGGAGTACACCGCCAACTTCCCCACTTCGGGATAATATTATATTATATATTAAATATTCGGGAAAATCTTAATAGAAAACTCAATATCGATTTTGAATTGGCCCGACCCGGGACTGGAACCCAGGACCTCATGTCTGTAGTCGAACATGCTAAACAGACCAATGAGGCTGTCGAAAAATTCAAAGTTTTTAATGTACTTGTACATTTCGTCGCTGCTGTTCCAAAATTACATAAGCATCAAATAGATGCGATCGTACTTTATTTTATTTTTATTTGGGTAACAAACAGTTATTTTGTATTTATGTTACTTGTGTTATATATAAAACTGACAAATGGTTCTACCAATATCCTTTATAAACATTTGAACAGTGTTTCCCAACATGAAGCCCACGAACCATAAGGGGCCAATTTGATAGTTGAGGGGAGGCAGTTCAAAATCAGGGACTAGTTTTCATTATATGGTTTAAATTTTTACTTAAGATGTTTGGTAACAATTTCAATGATGTCTTCCTAAAATTTATCATTTATATTTCTTAAAAGAACAAATAAATTTTTAACTGTTAAATATTATGTATGGGCTTAAAAATTTGAGAAATGAAGCGCTACATCCAAACAACTTACAATTGACATAATACTCTTTATTGCTCATAAAATATACATACATTACATACATCACGCCTCATTCCTATAGGGGTAGGCAAAGACAAAATCCTTCCACTTGCCACGATCCTTGCATATCTCCTTCGCTTCTTTCATTTTCATTAAACCTTTCATCCAAGTTCGTCGGTTTAGAGTACTTTGACTTGGCTCTTAATTAAAATGTCCTGGATTTGATCCAGGAATTCACCTCGGTCTTCCCATTCCAACTATCGCATTCACTTTTGACTCATAAATCCTTTTTGTCAGTCTCCCTTCATTCATTCTCTCTACATGCCCAAACCATCTAAGCATACCTTTCTTAATTTTAGTTACTACATCTTCTTTGATACGACAACCTTCTCTTATCATACCATTCTTACTCTGTCACCCAGTTTTAATCCACACATACTTCTCAACGCTCTCATCTCTACCGTATTTATTTTACTTTTGTGATTCTTCTGCTATACCCAACTTTCACTACCATACATAAGTGTTGGCATCAACACTCCTGCATGCACAGCCAGTCTGGCTCGTTGAGACCCTCTCTGGCTATTCATAAACGCGCGCAGGGCACCATTTACCATATTCCCTGCATTCACTCTCCTTTCAATATCACTTTCACATGTTCCATCTTTTGTAAATCTAGATCCCAAGTATACAAATTCTTTCACCTCTTCCACTTGTTCCCCTTCAATCAAAATATTGCCATCATCATAGATTCATCTCTTTCAAAAAGCATAACTTTCATTTTGTTTACATTCACTTTTATTCCTTTCCCTTTCAAAGCTTTATTCATAATATTTACTCCTGTAGCTCATTAGCGGATGACGCAAGTATTACTTGATCATCGACGTAGAGTAAACACTTGATGAGTAATTCATTCATTCTTAACCCATACATACTTTCTTTTAAATCTGTCAAACAGTTATCCACGAATAGGTTGAACAGCCATGGTGAAGCAGCACATCCCTGTCGAACACCTCCTTCGACAGGAAACCACTCCGTGTACACTCCGTTTATTCTGACACAAGCACTAGATCCCTNGTATATGTGACAACATCACCAAGTGAAGAAACCCCACTTGATGAGACTCGATAACACTATCGAAGTTATCTAAGATTTCGTCGAGGAATCCCTCCGAGATCGCAGGGATAACTTTGAGAACTTCGTCGAGGAACCCCTCCGAGTTCGCAGTCATTATCGAGGCGCATCATCTTGATATATTACGAAGAATATATCAACACACTCCCGCCAGCATTGTGAAGACAACGCCCGGCCAGCACGAAGGACGAAGACTGCCAAATTAAGAGGTCAGCTGCGAACAGTGGCCTCCCGACGTGCAGCCTTCGAGAAGAAGCGAACCGGACGACAGAAGCTGTGCGGAACGGAAGTCTGAAGACCGAAGTCTGAAGACAACCCAATTGCCTTTGGCCGATATTACCTCAGTCCGAAGAGTGGGGCATACATCGTCAAAGGCTGGTCCTTCGAGAACATAGGATAGAAGTTGGTCTATAATATACCAGTCCGAAGAGTGGTGTATATAGCGCCAATACAGGTAATGTCAACAAACCATATTTGCGATATTCAAATCATAAAATATCTTTATTTACTTAATAGTTTTGTGTCTTATGTTACTGGAGTTATTTCTTGAACTGCTAATGATTACAAAAATGATCGCGTATCAATTCGATCCTTAATTCCCTTATTTCTTCTCAGGATTGGGAACCTGAAAGATATATCAAAGGGCACAGCAGAAATAACATTTTTGTCGTAAGAAAATTAATTTTCAATATTTTTCGCTTTTTAATGGTTTTCTAAATGTCTGTCATCTTCCATTTTGTTATGTTTCATGAAGTCTATATTTTACATATATATTTTGATTTTTGTAATATTTCTCGATAGAATCGTATGCACTTTGCTTATGTTAACGTCCCACTGCTGGGCCGAGACCACCACAGTCATAGGAGAGAGGGTTTTAATGTAATATGTGTATTAATTTAAATATTTCTACTCTAAAAATAGAAAAACATTTGAATTCTTTTGTAAGTAGTAGCCTATTAACGTCCCACTGCTGGGCATAGGCCTCCTCACTCGTATGAGAGAGGGTTTTTAGAGCATAGACCCACCACGCTGGTCCACTGCGGATTGGCAGGCATAGTACACAAGTGCACTCTCTATTCCTTCACTCCCATAGTCCGGTGTGACGGGAATCCGACACGACCGAAGAGAGATCAGGCGCAGGACCGACGGCTTAACGTGCTCTCCGTGGCACGGGGGTGGATAACACCGCCAACTTCCTTCGGGCAAATATTGAGTAAATTTTGATAGAAAACTCAATATTGATTTTCGAATTGGTCCGACCCGGGACTCGAACCCAGGACCTCATATCAGTAGTTGAACATGCTAACCGCTAGACCAATGAGGCAATTCCTATGTATTAATTAATAATCATCAGAATCATCGCGATGACTTAGTAAACATAAACCTTACTGTAAGTTACTAATACGTTTCACATAGTTTCCTATATTAGTATTCATGATACGCTAACAGTTATAATTCATAAAGATTCTTTTAAAAAGCTATTCCGAAACAGTTTAACTGGAATCATGGTGTTATCTTTGCCAATATGATAATAAGTGATACACTATGAATACTTAATACAAAATTGTTTCTATGCTCGCTGTAATGTCGTCAATCTTGTGTCACTATGGAATTTAGCTGTAAAAGACAATCAGTATACGTAATCAATAAAGAAAGGAAACAATTTCAGATACACACAAAAGTTACGGTATATAAAAAAAATTAAAAGTGCGTGCGTACAAAGTCAGAAGTCTAACTTTTTTGGCCAACTAGTTTTTAAATCTTGTTTAAAATAAAATAAAATAAAATACCTTTTATTTTTACTCCCACACTTCTCTGCTCATTTAAACACAAACTAATTACACAGTAATTATTAGAGAAAAGTGTGATGTCGAAAATAGGAACACCGTTCAGCTGTTGTGGGGAACCAACCCAACGCTGGTTTTCAGCGGCGACGCGGGACGAACACAATACAAAACATTAAAACTATAGTATAAATAAGAAAAAAAAAAATTATTATAATTAAAATGTGGAAACGTCAGTGACAACTTGACCACCACTGCCCACTCTATTCGCCATTCTCCGTAAGTTAAAATAACACACACACGCACATATATATATTTTAAGTAAGTCTATTTTATTTTAAATACATTTTAAATAATAATGTAACTATTAAATAGATGGTCGAAATTATTAGGGCAGGAACAGAGAGTGAAACAGATACAAACATACACACATACATACATATAGACCTATATATATATACACACATATATCCGCTTGACATTCCACCGTGGATGCACGCAGATGTAAACTCAATTTACATATTAATATATATTTATACAAATCAATAACTTTAGATTTCAGAACCTAAGAGGGAGGGAAAAAAGAAGATATGTCAAGAATTTAATGAATTTAATTGTCATTAAAATATTGAAATCTCGTTGTAAATTTTCCGTCAATATTAGAAATTAAATATCGTTTTTGGATTTAAAAACTAGAAAAGATATATGAAATATTTTTAGTTTTATATTTTATGAAAAATAGTATTTTAAATTATTAAATGACGAGTGGCAAATTAAAATGGGACATGTTATTGCCAAACATTAAAACTACCCAACCTTCAATCGCTGCACATCTTCGTGACCTACCCACGCGTTTCATCCATAAAAAATTTGCGCCTAAAGATGATTCACTTCGTCGTCCCAACTACATAGTATGTTTAAAACTCTCTCATTTATTTTGCTTTAAATTATTGTTGTACAAAAATAGGTTTTCGGTTTATTATCTCATAACTTTAAATCTAAAAGAAAATTGGCATACTTTTATCAAAAAAAGATTGCGGCTAACCAGTTATCGTATAAGACAACCTAAATTACGGAAGTTGAATTAATGATACATATTTAAAACCTGACATTATGGGCACAATAAAATTATGCGAAAGAACCTGTTCGCTGTTGAACTTTAAACTTTTATCGCATTTAATATCTATAATCCAGTAGACATTTTACCTTTTACATATAATAAATCTCGTATAAAAACTGGTAATATTGGCACATATGCAAAATTGTATAATCGTTTACCTGTTTCGGATTCCACAATGTTCAGTATGTTACGCAATGATGAGCCATCATATATATAACTCATGTCCGTATGTACGTGATTGAATTTTTAAACGGCTGCGCCGATTTTGAAGTGTTTGTGTGTGTGTATTCTGGGAGGCTCAGGAATGGTATATTTTCGATCTTGATTTCCGTACATTTTCACCGGATCAGACACATAAATCAGCATAACACAGCTTATTTCACAAGATAATTAAATTCACATGTAAGGTATGGTAAGTAGCAGCTCATTAACCTCCCACTGCTGGGCACAGACCTCCTCATTCAAGGGGCGCAATAACAACGCCCGGAGAGACGTCTAGCGCAGGACCAAAGGCTTAACCTGCTCTCCAAGGCACCGGGGTTGGAGCACACCGACAACATCTCAACTTCGGACAAATATTACGAAATTCTTAATAGAGAATTTTATGTCTGTAGCCAAAAAAGCTAACCACTAAGCCAATGTGGCAGTCATTCCCATAGGGGTAGGCAGAGACCACGTCCATCCTTGCATATCTCCTTCGCATCTATACTTCGCCTTAAACCTGTCATACACATTCGTCGGTTTAGAGAATTCTTGATCTGGCCCTTATATAAAATGTGCTGGATTTGGTCCAGGATCTTTCGCTTTGGTCTTCTCCTTCCAACTTTTTCATTCAGTATTGGCTTATCAATCCCATTTGTCAGTCTCCTTTTATCCATTTTCTCTACGTGCCCAAACCATCTAAGCATACCTTTCTCAATTTTAGTCATAACATCTTTTATACCACAACGTTCTCTTTTCACACTATTTCTTACTTTGTCTCTCTGTTTCAATCCACTCATACTTCCCAACGCTCTCTTCTCTACCGCATTTATTTTACTTTTATACTTCTTTTGCCATACCCAACTTTGCTATTCACCATTTTGTTTACAGATAAATTTGGCTATCGCAATGTTCGGCATGTTACACAATATTACGCATTGGGATTCTGAAGACATGAGAATTGGCACCGTATCGAACATAACCAATGTGCAGAAGTGATAACATCTCGCCCACGGAAACTACGAAAGTAGAGAAAGTACAATTTAAGCCCTACGAGACGTATAAGATACGATGCCATTGTTGTCCTTAATTAAGATTTATGATAGTAATAATGACGAGTGACGCAGATAAAAGCAACTTCAAACGTATCTTGATGAAACTGAAGATTTGGTTTGATCGTCAAAGGGTTACGTAAGGTAATAGACAGAGATAAAGAAAGTCAATCAACATTGTTAAAACGAGATGAAGAGTTGAATAAACAATAAATGAGCTCATTTATAACAACTATATCTCATTAGAGACTTCCTTGCACAGACGAAGACAAAAAACAAGGAGTAGATGAATTGGATTTATCATCTAGCTTAGCCAATCTAAGCTTCATTGTAATAGATTTCTTATGTAATTAAAGATACTCAAAATGTAATAAATTATCGTTTCTAAAACAAACAAAAACCACGCTTTAAAGGAATCTAAAGTAAAATTGGACTAATAATGAAGTACTATTTAGTTAGATTAGAAAAGATTGAAAAACCTTCGTTTTATTGCTTATAAGCGTGGGATGCTTACGACAATTGTCTGTATGTTTTATATTATAATTTTTAGTTCTAGTAAAGATGTTTACAGAAGTAGAACAAACTTTTTTTACTTATTGTATTGAAGTCGATCCTTGAAAAATATGAAAAATTTTAAAATAATTTGACCTTTTTAATTAGACTGCCTCATTGGTCTAGTGGTTAGCATGTTCGACTACAGACATGAGGTCATGGGTTCGAGTCCCAGGTCGGGCCAATTCGAAATCTATATTAAGTTTTCTATTATTCTATCTCAATATTTGCCCGAAGTTGGGAAGTTGGCGGTATGATCCAACCCCGAGCCTCGGAGAGCACGTTAAGCCATCGGTCCTGCGCCTGATCTCTCTCCGGTCGTGTCGGGTTCCCGTCACACCGGACTATGAGACTGAAGGAATAAAGAGTGCACTTGTGTACTATGCCTGCCAATCCGCAGTGGAGCAGCGTGGTGGGTCTATGCTCTAAAAACCCTCGTATAGAGAGGAGGCCTGTGCCCAGTAGTGGGACGTTAATGGGCTGCTACTTACTTAACTTACTTAGTTAGATTAGTTTAAGTCATCTTGAATATAATGAAAAACATTTACTATATTGTTTAAAAGCGTGGGGTGCTAACTTCAATTGTTTATATATTGCATATTATAAATTTTCGTCCTCGTAAAGATGAGGTGTATAGAAGTGGGACAAAGTTTCTTTTAATTTTTGTATTGATATGAATTCCTTATAGATATGAAAAATTTCAAAATAATCTGATGTTTAAAAACCCGAAAAATCGAGTTAGAAGTTTCCGTTATGTTAAAAATATCCAGACAATATAAGCGACGCTAATAAGACCATGTTATATTTAGAAAATATCGTTATTTCAGATTTTAAGCATCTATTGAAAGATTAAACAACTGTGAAGGACTTAATACCAAGCATCTCTAAATAGATAGAAATATTTCAAAATAAATATTATCTAAAGTCTTTCGGAATCACAAACATCGCAAGACAGATGGTTATTAAAATTGTTTTATGTCTTAGCGAAAGTTTAGCACTTGTTATGTTTAATGTGCGTACACAATAAGACGTGAAAGTAGTATATTTATATTGTATATTTAAAAAATTCATGCAATGCCTGGCTAATTTAACGAGGACAGTAATAATTAAATAGTAATTTGAAATAAACGTCCATTAGACTTACGTCATTAAATTACCTAATAATAAATTAATTTGGTCAATGATTACAAGAATTGTCTAATCACTATATTTATACGTTTTGAAATATTTCTTATCTAGTTTAATGTCTATTGCATCAATTTTGCAATAAATAACAATTAGGAAGAAATTAAAAATGGATGTCTGTAAACTCGATTTACGGGCGATAAATTTTACGTGATAATGTCATAAGAAAACATTGATAAAAATTGCATACTACTTTATTAAATATTTTCATTGAATTGAAGGTTGTTTGCTGCTGTACCTCTTCTACTCGGACTCATTGGAATGGAAGAGATGCGCAACACCCCAAACACTTAGGCCGATCGCGCCTCTTCATCTTCATCTTGTTCCGTGCTCTCGCTTGCACGCTTGGCTCAGATGGAACGTGACACTTTTTTGTGCGTGTAACCGACATCCATCGATTAATTTGACGTGTTAGTGATTTTTTTTAAATACATCACAATGTTTTCTTAACACTTGATTGTGATCTCACGTGATGTTGAGTGATGTTACGGTCCCAGAGAATCGTAAGCTTGCCTGGTATGAGACACTTTACCACTTTATAGTTTCTACAAAGCTTCATATTGATTATAAATATGTTTTGCTTAAATGCCTCATTGGTCTAGTGGTTAGCATGTTCGACTACAGACATGAGGTCCTGGGTTCGAGTCCCGGGTCGGGTCAATTCAAAATTCAATATTGAGTTTTCTATTAAGATTTTCTCAATATTTGCCCGAAGTTGGGAAGTTGGCGGTGTGATCCACCCCCGTGCCTCGGAGAGCACGTTAAGCCGTCGGTCCTGCGCCTGATCTCTCTCCGGTCGTGTCGGATTCCCGTCACATCGGACTATGAGAATGAAGGAATAGAGAGTGCACTTGTGTACTATGCCTGCCACAGTGGAGCAACGTCCACTACGTTGTCTATGCTCTAAAAACCCTCGCTCCTCAGAGTGAAGAGGCCTGTGCCCAGTGGGACGTTAATGGGCTGTTACTTACTTTTTATGTTTAGCTTAAAAGCTCGATTTTGCAAGTAGGTAAGTAATTGAAAAAGGAAAATTGACTTAGACAAATTTGCTAATATGATCTATATACTTACTAGGGACTTCAACTATAACACACATAGCGGGACTTTCAAGTTTTGCTTATTAACGCATTACTATCTTATCACATTAGATAACACAGTAAAATAAAAACAAGTAATATATGTCGGAGTGCAATACTCTTTGGAATGCTGGCGCCATCTATCTATCGACGTGGGGCAGAGTGATTAAGTGACAATCCGGCGCGCGTCTCTCCAGTTCTCGGGTGACGGTCCGCCAAAGCGGTTGACGATTGAAACTGTCGCGTTCCTGGCTATTCTTATTAATGAGTTTGTGTAAATTGATATAGGAAACATTAAGTGATGGAAGATTATAATCTAAGATAATTAATAAAGTGTTTGCCCCTACGCCCCTATGCTTTATGCTTCCTTCTCTCTTATTCTCTGACATATAAAAATATATAAAGTTAACTTCTACTTATTACAATTAGCACCAACTAGCACGAACTTGTTAAACTTATTAGATAAAAGTCACCTCTACACCTTATACGAAATTTAAAAAAATAATTTAAAATTTGGAAAAACTATATTAACATCAAGTGTTATCGACTACTAGTTTAATAAATGTAATTAAACTTGATTGATAAATGTTTTATGAATAATTGGAAATAAAAACAGTAGTAAACATATCTATAGTGACACTGTGGACTAATTCCAGTGGGCTTTCGCAGCATATGTATAAAATAAATAAAAAGCTTCTATTTTAGATCTTAGTTTAATTTTACATAAGTTTCATCTGTGCCTATATCTATTACAATAATTAAGTACTAGCTGAACTGGAATGTTTTTTGGTAGCATTTTCATTAATTTAGCCAAATTGTTTTATAAATAAGAAACACACCCGCACTGGCCTTTGAGGGTGGAATTTCCTAAAATTTACTTTTGATAGAATCTATTGTCTAAAAAAAATTTGACCAAGACATACCATGAAAGGTATAGTTTGAAAATGTGAAATTTGAATTGTTTTCTAATGCGAAAATTTGAATTTTTTCAGTTAACACCCTCAAGCAGGTGGAATTTCGCAAAATCCGTTCTCAGCTGACTTCTACTCGTCAAAAGGAATATTCCTACCAAATTTCAACTCTCTAGGTCTTATGGTTCCATAGAGATCGAGATGAGTCTACAAATACTTGGATATCTCTGAGATATATACATATAGATTAAACAAAAGTTATATTTATAATAAATTTAGCGGTGTTCCCTAAAGACTATAACTTGCAACTGTTTAAGGGGCATTTAAATTCCCACCTTCGCGGCCGGCAACGCATCGGTAGTTACCCTGGTGCTGCAGGTGTCCATGGGCGGCGATGATCACTTTCTATCAGGTGACACGCTACCTCGTTTGCCTATCATCATAATAAAAAAATCTTCAACTAGTCTTCCCACAAAAGCCTCCTATAAAGATCTCCATTTGTTCTGTTCTTTGACCTTCTAGAATGGTTTAGTTGAACTTGCTATTTTCCTGAGTCATCTCTTAGCCGGTCTACCTCTGTTTCTTTAGCTGTCCAGTGGGTACCATTTTGTTATCAGTTTTGGCCGTTTTAGTATCTTCTGAAATATAGTTTTTTCCAACTATTGTATCGAATGTACAACTGAGAATATGTAATAGTATATGTACTAATAATATATATTAGTATGTAGTATAATGAGTGGGAATTGAAAGGAGATTAAAATAACTACAATATTTTCATGTTTTTAAAAATAAAACAGTCGTAAAGTTTAAATAGGCTTTCTACAAAACACCAAAAAGTAAGGGGTCGCCGACCGTCGAGGTGCTATTTGTGCAGCGACCCCGCAACATAACACAGCTTACGTAATACATTGCTTAGTGGCTATGATATAATTGAGAGCATATATAAAAATATTTGTACACATACTATTGAGCCTACTAGGACAGCAAATAGTTTATTTGACATAGATGTTACACAACGGAATAGGGCCAGGTGACCAGAAACGCTGATATAACCTACTTATTCATATTCTCTCATCGAAGCCAACTCTAAAACTATGTGGTCTTAAGGACTTACATAGTTAGTAAGACTATTCGATGGACATGGTTATTATGAATAGCCAGATAATGTCTCGAAAGGCCAGACTGGCTGTGCATAGAGGAGTGTTGGTAGTGAAAGTTAGGTATCGGGTGAAGTAGCATTAAAGTAATAAAATGCGGTGGAGATGAAGGCGTTGAGAAGTATGAGTGGATTGAAACTGAGTGATAAAGTTAGAAATAGTGTGATAAGAGAACGTTGTGGTATAAAAGTAGATGTAATGACTGAAATTGAGAAAGGTATGCTTAAATGGTTTGGGCACGTAGTAAGTAAGTAGCAGCCCATTGACGTCCCACTGCTGGGCACAGGTCTCTTCACTCATACGAGAGAGGGTTATTAGAGCATAGACCCACCACGCTGCTCCACTGCGGGTTGGCAGGCATAGTACACAAGTGCACCCTCTATTCCTTCACTCTCATAGACCGATGTGACGAAAAATCCGACACGATCGGAGAGAGATCAGGCGCAGGACCGACGGCTTAACGTGCTCTCCGAGGCACGGGGGTGGATCACACCGCCAACTTCCCAACTTCAGGCAAATATTGAGAAAATCGTGATAGAAACCTCAATATTGGTTTTTTAATCAGCCCAACCTAGGACCTCATGTCTGTGACCGAACATGCTAACCACTAGACCAATGAGGCAGTTAGAGGGCACTTAGAAAGAATGAATAAAAGGACACTGACAAAAGGATTTATTGGAGAAGAGTGAATGGGAAAGTTGGAAGGTGAAGACCAAAGCGAAGAAGATATGCAAGGATCGTGGCAAGTGGAAGGAAGTGGATTGAAGTGGTTTCTGCCTATCCCTATGGAAATGAGGCGTTATGCTATGTATGTATATACGTTATTAAAAAATGATGCTAAAAAAACAAATCATCAGTACAAACAGTAGTACAGTATTAAATTATTTGTGTGATTTTATGCTTGATACTTTATACGTAAGAGCCATAAAAATATGTAACCCATTATTTAATAAAATCATTTTAAGGATTTCACATAAAGAATTGTTTCAATCGTTAATGTAAATTTCCATCCGCTGCCTGTAACGTATCAGTTTGCTTTTGGCCAACTTCCATTCTATAACCGGAATATAAATGATGTTATCAGCATGAGTAATACAAAGGAAATATTTCCAACAGTTACATAATATTAAACGTTTCTTTCTATTTTACCTGAGATTTAAAATGGCGGCTTGTGTTAATAAAAATAATAGTCTTTTCGAATTTATCTGAATCCGGGCTGGCTGGTACCTAAAGTCCCTCACAGCTAAGACGTGTCACCGACCAAATTATGTAGAAACCCTAACAGGTAAATTACCTCTTGCTAGTGTAGCACACTTCCATCTTAAGCTGTATCAACATCAAGTGAAATTAAAGTGAATTCTGTCAGCAAAGAAAAGAAAGGCTGTTCAGTTGAAATCGGCATTTATGCTTCTCATTTGCATTTTTTTCGTCTTTTGTACTTTTTACCAATATTTCTCTGGCGTACCTTTCCTATAACAATTAAAATACTTCCTAATCTTCTTAAATTCTTCCCTCTATACAAAATAAACTTAACTACTATTTTTATACCAAAACAAGACAATTATTCGATATTATTTAAGACTTTAATTACTCTAAGAAAAGCTTTATAGTTTAAAAATTAATAATGAACAAAAAATTGTCTTACAGAAACCAGTTTATAAAATATATATCGTTTATTGAATCCGACTTTCGATTTATCCATTATCGTTTACGAAATTTGAATCCGTCTGGTCACATATTTACTCATGTCGTCATGTAGACGCTCACTACGACCAGGTTTCCCTGTCTTTCCGCGGGATTGGAATATATAAAGAAAAACACACGTAACGACCGCTGTTATGGTAACCATTGGTTTTTTTAATACTAAAATTTAAGTGCACGTAAATGACGTTGAGAGTTATATATGAAATAGGTTATTGTAACTTATTTGGGTATAAAGAAAGAAAGAAATTTCAGAGCATATTGTTATACAAATAGACTTAAATTTATATATATGTGAAATTGCCGCTTATTAGGAATTATAAATAAAGGGCATTTTACTGTATAAAATTGTATACGAAATCGAGAATAAAACATTGACATAATCCGCTTCTTCTTAATACTATATACAACCTACATACTTATTATTATAACCTATTCCAATACATAACACTTCTCCCCTCTAATCCATAAAAATCCTTTAAAACAAACTTAACATTACCAAACTGACAACGTCAAAACTAAACAATATATTTTCCCTGAAATTTACATTTACGAAAAGGTAGGGACCGGATCGGTTCTAAAGAGGGGGTCTTCCCCGTGGAGGACGACGAAGGCGGTGACGAACTGAAATTATCCTCTATTAAATTGGTTTTTTGGCTGCTTCGGGACAATACTGCTCTGTTACGGAAACCACTTGAACTCCTTCTCACCCCGACTTGCTACAACCTCACAATTCCCCGCTCTATTCTCTTGTGATTCCAAAGAACTCCGAATGGTAACTTTATCCCTTCGTCTTAATTGGTCAATATGCCGATGTGACTCCTTGCCAAAACCATGAACCACCTGATAATCTGTCGCACCTAATTTACTAGACACCCGTCCCGGAACCCACTTTTGCTGGCCCGAGTACTACCTTAACCAAACATCCTCACCCGGGACTAATGCACGCTCTACCCCCATATGACTCTCTTTTCGTCGCAACTGTGCATTCCTTACTTGAGTATCCATATCAGGCCTAATTGCATCCAGTTTAGTCCTTAAACTGCGTCCCAACATAAGAGATGCGGGCTTTTCTCCTGCAGTGGAATGCTCGGTATTCCTATAATCTTTTACTTATCATTATCTTTTTTTTGTAATACTTTTAATTTTTAAGTTGTAATGTTAATGTATAAGTAGTATCATAGTATAATTAATATAGAGGGCGTGTCTGCCGATAAACCGTTGCTGCGGTTTGGCAGAGTGAATTAATGTATGAAAATGTATTGTTGTTTTCGTAAAATAAATAAATAAAAAAAAATGTAACAAGAAAGTTTGTAATGACGACATTATACTTAGATTTATGAATGACGACTTAACTGCTTTTGTTATGAGCCTCTTCACGTTTACGTTCGTTACGTTCTTACGTTTTCCTTGGCAAAAAGCCACTGCCGTGTGATCACATATTAACCCACATACAAACTGATTCCGTAGATTATCTTTCAAAGCGAAGTCGCAAAATTTTATCAGTTTTTGAAGCTCCTCAGTCTTATTCGCCACAGTTTCATTTACCTCCTGTCTTCTTTGGCGAAATGTATACCTCTCCGCCTAAACCAAAGGCTTCGGATGTAATTGATCGCGTATGACTGCTACCGCAACGTCAAAACTTAGCTCCGAGGGATTTCTTGCATTTGCTAAATTACTAAGCAGTTCGTAAGTCGTATCCCCCATTCCCGCATCAAGCATGGGAAGCTACATATCCGTGCCAATATTATTGACTTTATAGTACATTTCTAGTCGCTCGAAGTACAGCCCCCAATTTCCCGTCTGTACATCGAATTCATTTATCCTACATACAAAATTGCTAATTTTTTTTTATCCTCGTCCCCACTGTGAAACCTTCGCTTACCAGGTATAAATAATAAAAAGCATTTTACTGTTTAAAGTTGTAACAGGAAAACAACAACAAAACATTAACATAATCCGTTTCTTCTTAAAACTATATACAACCTACATACTAATTATTATAACCTATTCCAATACATATAAGAGATATCCAGGTATCTATTGCCTCATCACGATACCTCTGGAACCATAAGGTGTAGGGATTCGAAATTTGGAAGGAATATTCCTTTTACCGAGTATTCTATTTATTATTTGTAAAACAATTTCTTAAATCAATGAAAATGCTACCCAAAAAACATCACACGCAGACGAAGTCGCGGGTTCAGCTAGAAATATGTGTATATATTAGTTATTAATAGTTTTATTATTAAATAAATTATACAATTGAAATACCCTAGACCCCGTGTCCCGTGTCTTAAGGATCAAATCTTTTTAGTTTTACATTATATAATTAGTTTAATTGATGCCTACCTCATTGGTGTAGTGGTTAGCATATTCGTCTACAGACATGAGGTCCTGGGTGCGATTCCCGGGTAGGGACAATTCAAAATCGATATTGAGGTTTCTATTAAGATTTTCTCGATATTTTTCCGAGGTTTTGCCATTTGTCGCGTACATGCTTAATGCAAATTTAAAACATATATGGTTTTCTCATACCATCATCAGAACTGGACTAAAAATAATGGGGCCCTACGACAAGCACCACCTTTCATAAAAAATAATCATCTAGGTCGGATCACCCAGTCGGAAGGTATAAGCAAAAAATTCGTGATGCTAATTTACGCACGCACGCGTTTACTCCATACAAATTTTACCCTCATGCACCTGAAGAAGTTTCACTTCACAAATATATATATATTCGAAAGTGCTGTAAAGGCCTACTTGAATAAAGATATTTTGACTTTGACTTTGACTCAGTTATATGAGCTGCATTCATTTTATGGACGTACAGCAAGTTTTCATACATTGTAAACAGATTTATTTTAGAAAACAATCAAAAGCTCGAGAGCCGTTAGCAAAACTAAAGACTTCTTACGGTATCAAGACTCGGTTACGTCTTACTCGATTCGTCACCCATGTTACGCCGGTGTGACAAACGAAGGCCTGATTTCACGCCCCCCTTCTCGCTCGTGAAACAAATGCACACGGGTGCTTCTTCGAATACGTTGTACGAGAAAGCTTTGCAGACAGCATGCTAAAATGGCTTTACGCAACTCATCTGCGAGCGTTGCGTCATTGCCGCGAGCAACACAGAATATATTTTGGCGATACCACTCTCGGCTTTTAAACATTTCACGCCAAATATTTTTGATGACATAATAGACATTATTATTTTTGTGGAAAATATTTTATTTATTTACGAAGCACTTAATGTACACCTATATACCTATGTAAGAATGCAAGTAGAAGTCTATTGACGGCCCAATGCTGATCACAGGCCTCCTCATTCATAGAGAGAGAGGGTTTTTAAAGCATAGACCAAACACGCTGCTCCACTGTGGCAGGCACAGTACACATATGCACTCTCTATTCTTTCAGTCTCATAGTTCGATGTGACATAACCGTCGAAAGACCAGGTGCAGGACCGACAGCTTAACGTTGTCTCTGACATACGGGGGTGGATTACACCGCCAACTTCCCAACTTCGGGCAAATATTAAGAAAATGTTAATAGAAATCTCAATATCGATTTTAATATTTATCGAATATAAGGAAAAAACGATAAAGTGACCCTACACAATATTAGAAAAAAGACTAACACTACTGATGTCACATATTTTATTGAAAAAATAATGGAAATGGGCAGGTCATATAGAGAGGAAGAATAAAGACAAAGGGCTACTGATACAACAGCGTGACACCCTAGGGATGGAAAGAGAAGGAGAGAACGCCCATTCCATAGGTGGGAAGGTGATATAATGATCACCGCAGACTGCTGCAGAGAAAATCCTGGGACGACAAAAATAGGGTATTCCGGAGGAAGCCTTTGCATAAACGCCAGGCAATCTTAACTACCGGTGTTATTTAGTTATAGGATAATTTGTAATTTTAGATTTTGAAATTGTCAATGAAGGAAATTATTATAATGTTAAAATTAGAGATTTGTAACGTCTTAAGTCTTCCTCATGATTTGTGGTGCTGAAACATGGACAATCCAAGAAAAAGACAGAAAATAGTTCGATACGTAATGTGGTGCTGGAGAAGAATGCTCCGTATACCATGGACCGCAAAGAGGACAAATAATTGTATTTTGTATTGAACGACTCTCGACTAAATGCTTTTAGGTAAAAATTGTTGCAGACATCAAAGTGCTGTCACGACCTTAAAGTATAAAGAACACAACCGGGAAGATGTTTTAATTAAACTTAAAATCGATTACATAAAGGACACATGTATTATATTTCACCTCACGGTGTTTGTTATTATCTTTCGGAAATTGACTTTGTAAACAAACCAGCATAGGTAGAAACCATTTTAGTGTTACATATATAAATAGGTTTCAAACTTTCTTCACTGAAACGTGTTTTTAGTTCTCCGTACAAATTACTATTGCAACTTTCTAGAAAATCAACAAAAAGTCATATTATATATATCATCAATCAAATTTAAATAGAAGACTAATCATAACGTCAATTTTATAATAGAGAAGTGCATTGTAATATGGTTATCTTGTTGAACATTGTAGTTTGTATAGTTCATTTAAACAGTAAAGATTTAGTTAAAGTCTTACACAAATACATAGCGAAATGATGATTCTCTCTCCTGGTATTTAGGTAGATCATGACATCTGTAATGAAGTGGTGACTTGACTAATTCTAGCTCTGACGCCCTCAAGCCGCATTTCGTCAAAAGTTTAATATTCACCGTTGTCGCTGTAATAGTAGAGAAGGTTAATTTATATTTATGACAATTGCCTTTATATTTTCATTTAAAACAACTTGAAATTACCGAAATTCATAGAGAAACGAAGTTGGTATGTACGTTTAAGAGTGTCTTATATGGTTAATATTTAGAACTAATAGAATTATATTTTGGTATATAATACATATAAGTAAGAATCAAATAGTTCCCGGAACGCCGGTGCCATCTAACGGCACTGGACTGAGTCAATGAGTTACAGGCCGGCGGAGTTCTCGAGAGTTCTCAAGATATACCAGAGCGGTAGACTCATTGACTCTGTCCAGCGCCGATAGATGGCGCTGGCGTTCCGGAAACTATTTGATTCCGACTTATAAATATGAAGTCACGTGCGCTAGAATGCCTTAAGCATAAACTTTTCTATTAAGCAAAGATGTAGCGTCGACGGCAAGGATTGACATGTTTTTAATTGCTACCACGTTAGCGTTTGACTCTGATTACATCTGATGGCAGGTGATGATACAGTCTAAGATGAAAGCGCGCTAATCTGGTAAAATGCAATCATCTCTTATGGTTTCTACACAGCATCGTATGATAACACGATGAGAAGAAGAAAATAAATTCGCCTTACCGGGTATCCAACTCAGGACCTCTTTTTTTTCGCTGGGAAATACATTTACGTACGGAGTGTGGGACTCGTTGTTTCCAGAATACCCATTAAAACCCAGCGGAGCCCTCTGCATGTAAAATAGGGGGCCAGAAGATCGCAAAAGCATTCTACTCAGATGGCACCCCAGATGCTGTCTACAAAAGGCTCATTCAAGTAAGAGATAGCAGGCGAACGCACGCACGCATTCTACTCCCTAACCTCTGCTAGCAAAGTAAGTACTCACACCACTGCGCTAATGAGATCGTTAAAATGTCATTATAGAACATTTTTGATAAAATTACCTCAATTCTCTTATAGATTTATACTGTTTTTCTACATTAATAAAAATACTTACAAGGTTACTTTTCAATTTAAAAATTAAATAAGCTCACAAATATTTTTTGGAGCACAAACCCTCCACGCTGCTCCACTGCGGGTTGGCAGGCATAGTATACAAGTTAACTGTCTATTACTTCGCTCTCATAGTCCGATGTGACGACCGAAGAGAGATCTGGTGCAGGACCGAAGGCTTAACTTACTCTCCGAGGCACGGGGGTCGAGCCCACCGCCAACTTTAAAAGTTCGGGCAAATATTGAAAAAAATCCCAACCCAGGCCCTCATGTTTGTAACCGAATATGCTAACTAGTAGACCAATGAGACAGTCAAAGAAAAAACATTTGATTTCAACCTATTAAAGCATTGGTTTTATAGTTTCTATTTGAATAAAGGCATTGTAAATTATTAATTACAAAAACAATCATATCGTATATTATGAAACAAGATGTCATCACTCTAATATGAGATAATCTGTAATCGATAGATATTCTATCGCCGCCTAAACAGGATGACTAAATAATCCTTGAATTGGATGCAAGTACCGCATATATTATGTTTTGTTTCGCATCAGCACACCAGAAAGGTTGCCAAAATTCCTAAATACGATATGTAAAACTCAGCTTTATCTACATAGAAATAGAGCTGAGATTTGTATGTATGTTATACGCTATTTTTACACGTAGTTGAGTTTCGTGTAACAGTGATATTGCATAGATGCCACCATTGTTGGATTGAACAATGCATTTGCACACCCACGGACACCGTGTGTAAGTTAAGCGATTGCTTTGCCCTTGCGAACTCCTCTATATGACAACATGACTAAGATTATCTATTAAAGTAATTTCTATATTTAACACTGCTACCAAATATATTGGATCATATATCTACATGAAGCTGTAGGAAACCTACAAATATCTTATCTAAATAAATGTTATAAAGAGGAAACGTTTGTTTTCGCAACGTTTTCGCAAAAAAAACTACTGGATCGATTTCAAGTTTTCTCACCATTAGAAAGCTGCACTTTAACTGAGCGACATATGCGTTACTTTCACAAAAAAAAAACAGGGATCTTTAATAAAAATGCATTAATGTAACCCAAGGTGTGAAAAAATTAGACATAAAAAATCTATCATCGCGTACGCTGCGGAAACTATTAATGACAGGAGAAAAAAATGTTCAACAATATTATAGACAATATTAATACACACAAATTGGCAATTGGCAAACTGCCTCATTGGTCTAGTGGTTAGCATGTTCGACTACAGACATGAGGTCCCTGGGTTCGAGTCCCGGGTCGGGCCAATTCAAAAATCAATATTGAGTTTTCTATTAAGATTTTCTCAATATTTGCCCGAAGTTGGGAAGTTGGCGGTGTGATCCACCCCCGTGCCTCGGAGAGCACGTTAAGCCGTCGGTCCTGCGCCTGATCTCTCTCCGGTCGTGTCGGATTCCCGTCACATCGGACTATGAGAGTGAAGGAATAGAGAGTGCACTTGTGTACTATGCCTGCCAATCCGCAGTGGAGCAGCGTGGTGGGTCTATGCTCTAAAAACCCTCTCTCATATGAGTGAGGAGGCCTGTGCCCAGCAGTGGGACGTTAATGGGCTGCTACTAACTATATGTCAAACTACTGTATTTACGACACTATAACTACTTTTCTTATTTTAAAAGGTATGATAATATTCTAAACAAAAGTGCCAATAAAAATCAAACCATATTATTTATAGCCCTGTATTACTCCTTATCTTACTAGTTTTTATAAAAAAAACTATTTCAATACCTGTAAAATACCTTTTAAATTATTAAAATCGGACAGTGCATTCTAAAGATATAACGAATAAAGGACTCGTATCCCGAGTCGAACTCGCATCAAATTATTTTTCTGTCACAATACACAACTACGTCAACTGTCCATGTATCGGGAAGTTCTGAGACAATAAAGTTTTTAACAAAATTAAAAGAATTCACTTAAGCTGAATAAGCTACCACCGTTTTAGAATGTTAGTATAAGGTAAGTAGTAGCCCATTGACGTCCCACGGCTGGGCACTCCTCAATCATAGGAGAGAGGGTTGTTATCAAATCAAATCAACATATTCTTTATTCAAGTAGGCTCAAAAAGCACTTTTGAATCGTCCGTAGTCTGTTCTTTGGTAACAAATCTACCACCGGTTTGAAAAGTTGAATCCGCTGAGCAGACGCCAGCAATAAACTCAACGGTTACTCTTTTAAAAATAGTTTTGTATGTTACAATGTGTAATATTTTGCTTTTGTGAGCAACTGGAATCAAGTCCAAACATTTCTATCGCTTAAATAATCTTCAACATTGTAATATGCCTTCTGTAAAAGGATGATAATGATATATTTCTTAAAAATATGTGGTGACAAATCTCAAACGGATTGCGGTATCTTATTAAAAATGCGTATGCTCAGCCCGAGTATAGAGCCACCACGCTACTCCACTGCGTGTTGGCAAGCATAATACAGTCTCTATTCTTTCACTCTCATATTCCCATGGGACGGAAATCCGACACGATCAGAGAGATATCAAGCGTAGGACCGATGGCTTAATGTGTTCTCAAGGCACGGGTTGATCACACCGCCAACTTCCCAACTTCGGCCAAATATTGAGAAAATCTTAATAGAAAACTCAATATCCATTTTATAATTAGCCCGACCCGGGACTCGAACCCAGGACCTCATGTCTGTGGCCGAACATTCTTACCACTGTTGGTATATTGTTTTTTATTGCTGGCAGTATAGGGCTTGACTGTAAGCTCACCTAATGGTAAGTGCAGTAGAGAGAGTAAAGCTATCAGCTAAGAACGGATTTTTTGAAATTCCACCCACAAGGGGAGTTGCGGGGGTGTTAACTATTGACTGATTACATAAGGAGCAGAGACTTGAAATTTGGTAGGAATATTCCTTTTGCGGAGTAGAGGTCAGCTAAGAACGGATTTTAAGAAATTCCACCCGCAAGGGGAGTTGCGGGGGTTGTTGTTGTTTCCTTGCCCTTATCCCACTAGGTGGGGTCGGCACAGCATGTTTCCTTTCGCCACTTCACTCTATCCGCTGTCATTTCTACATTCACACCCTTAATACACATATCCTCTTTCACACAATTCATCCACACTTTTTTTGGTCGCCCTCTCCCGGCCCTGCCGCTTACCATCATATTTAGAACCCTCTTACATACATGGCTATCCTCCCTTCTCATTACATGTCCATACCAGGCTAACCTTCCACTCCTTAACTTCTCGTTCACTGGTGCTACTTTCACACTTCCTCTAATATACTCATTCTTAATCTTATCCAATTTTGTCACTCCACACATCCATCTCAACATTCGCATCTCCGCTGCATGCAATTTCCTTTCATTCTCCCCTTTGGTGGCCCAGCACTCTGATCCATACAGGATGACAGGTCTTACGATCGTCTTATAAATCTTCCCCTTTAGTTTAAGGGGCATTCTGGCATCGCAAATTGTTCCCGAGACCTGCCTCCACTTCATCCAACCTGCATTTATCCTGCTAGTAACATCTCGGTCAATGCCGCCGTCGTTTTGGAAGATAGAGCCGAGGTAACGGAAATCTGAGCAGACTCGAAGGGAAACACCATCTAAGACAATCGAAGAAAAACTGGATGGATCCCCGAAATCACAGAACAGATGTTCTGTTTTGGTCCTATTGATCTTCAACCCTGCGTTTTCCAGTTTTTCCTGCCATATTTCTAGCCTTCTCTGTACCTCAGCTCCATCCTCTCCAACAAGCACAATGTCATCGGCAAACAGCATGCACCAGGGTGCTTCCTCTTGTATGTTTGATGTCAGTGCATCCATTACCAGGAGGAACAAAAAAGGGCTTAAAGCCGATCCCTGATGCAAACCTACGCCCACATTGAATTTGTTAGTTTCGCCGGCTGCGGAGCGAACGTATGTAGTTGCTCTACCGTACATAGCACGGATAAGACGCAGGTATTTCCCAGGCACTCTTTTCTCTTTCAAAGCCCACCACAAGACTTCACGGGGTATCCTATCATATGCCTTCTCCAGATCAAAGGGGTGTTATTGAAAGAAATTAAAATTTTTACATTAAATAAATTCAAACTTCACATTTACAAACTATATCTTTCATAGTATATAGTTTTATGGTAATATAGATGAAATTTGGTACACCAATAATCTAGAGCCTGAAATAGGACTAAAAGCTCTTTGCAGTAATACACAGCATCCGATAGCTCATTGATGTATTTATGCGTATGTTTCTTATTTGTAAAACAATTTGCCTAAATTAATGAAAATGCTACCCAAAAAACATACCACGTAGACTTAGTCGCGGTTTCGGCTAGTTTGTATATAAAAACTTTGTGTATTTTATTAGTAAGGACAATCGTAAATAATTAAACTCGAACAACACGTCTAGACATCAAGCTGAAATCTGTGTCAGTGTAGAGTCATTGCACCGGGACATACTTTGAATATTGACAAGCGTGCATATATGAGGACTATATTTTAAGCAATTTACGTCCATAATTAAAACGTTATAATGTTTTTGTAGTGAAAACTTCTTAAGGCCTGCAACGCGCTTTATTTTATGGATAATAAATGAGACCGATCTGGAACGCTTTGCCCGTGAGTGAAACTGGCTCTCGTAGACTAAGTAAGCGACAAAGCTAAAGTCAAGACGTTAATTATAACAACATTTATTGTAAGTTTTATTAATCAAATCAAATCAAAATATTCTTTATTCAAGTATGCTCAAAATGCACAAATCTACCACCGATTCGGAAAGTTGATTCCGCTGAGAAGAAACTGGCAATGATTCTTGCCCTACCAGCAAAGACGTACGTAAAAAAAGAGATGTGTGTTCCAATACGATGTTGTGTAGAAACCATTAGGAGTATATCGCTTCTTATCAGAATAGCGCGCGTTCATCTTAGACTTACCATCAGGTGAGGTCACAACCAAGCGCTAAATCTGTCAGCAATAAAAAATCACATTGTATTTAGCTTCCATGTGCAACTGGAATCAACTTCAAATATTATTATCGCTTAAATAATTTTCAACAATATAATATGTGTTTTGTAATAGGATGTTTTGGACATATTTCTTAAAATTACCTGGAGGCAAGCCCAAAGAAAACTGCCTCATTGGTCTAATGGTTAGCATGTTCGACTACAGACATAAGGTCCTGGATTCGAGTCCCGGGTCGGGCCAATTCAAAAATCGATATTGAGTTTTCTATTAATATTTTCTCAATATTTGCCCGAAGTTGGGAAGTTGGCGGTGTGATCCACCCCCGTGCCTCGGAGAGCACGTTAAGCCGTCGGTCCTGCGCCTGATTTCTCTCCGGTCGTGTCGGATTTCCGTCACGTCGGACTATGAGAGAGAAGGAATAGAGAGTTCACACTTATGTACTATGCCTGCCAATCCGCAGTGGAGCAGCGTGGTGGGTCTATGTTCTAAAAACCCTCGTTCCTCGGAGTGAGGAGGCCTGTGCCCAGTAGTGGGACGTTAATGGGCTGCTACTTACTTACTAAGCCCAAGGGTAGCTCAAAATGCCTATGCTCAACCAGACAAATGATTTCTGAACTTGCTCCACCCTACAATTAGTTTGTTTTTATTTCTCGTATTAAAATTGTGTATTTCGCTCTTCTTAGTAAATTTGTGGACATTATGACGAATATATAAAATTAAAAAACGAAAAAATGTTTACATTTCGTATTATTAACGTCGCCTTAACAATCGTTTTTCCTTTAGTCGCGCGCTATTACACACCTATTAAGTTTTATTTTTATTTAATTTTCCCTTATTGTTACGATCAACTTTAAACAGAAGCGATTTTATCACAAATTTAAAATTACCTATTATAACAGACATGTAGAAACGTAAACGTATACTTTGCGTTTTTAATTAATTAATTACTGGCTTCCTTAGTAAAAGTCCTGGATTCGATTCCGAATCAGGCAAATTTAGAATATCGTATTTTCTAATCTAAGTTTTAAATGGCAGGAAGTTTTGTTCGTTAAAGTTAAAAAGGGCCCCCAAACAAAAAACAATGCGTTCTGAAACTATGATATGTAAAAAACTATAGGAAATAAAATACCTCTTATCATAAGTCCATTTATAATTTATCAAAATATGTTCACAATTTACTACAGTCTCAATCTAGTGAGTCCGTCGTCTTATAAAACAATATTATATCAACTCTTATATGGATGTGAAGTAATTAAGGTAATAAATATTGAAGACCCCGAAAATAGTTGCTGTAATATAAGTACGACATGCACATCGTATAGGGTATCCATAAAAAGGTCAACTGGTCTGAGACGCTGCTTCGTGTAACTTATTTTCATTATTAATTCGTTGCCTTTGATCGTAAGATACGTCTGATAGGAAAAAACCCTTTTAAACACTCCAACGAAATCCATCAGATGAGTTTACAATTGGCCGATGTTAAACAAAAATATTCTACGATGAAACAATGTTCTATCGATTTAGATCGCGAAGATGTATATCATACTAAGTATGTATGTAAATATTTTATATTATATGTATATAAATATAAACTAGAGATGTGCTTTAAAAAGATTGAAATCAATCACTTTCTTTACCTAAATTGCCCAAAAATGCAGAAACATTGTTTGTTCTACTACTATGGCGTGAAATCGTTTTTTTGGGTAGCATTGTTAATCATTTAGGCTATTTTATAAATAAGACACATAAGTGTAAATACTTGAAAGTGTTACTAGGAGTGTTTCACTGCAAAGAGGTTGTTGTCCTTTCTCAGGCTCTAGACTATCTGTGGAACAAATTTCATTTAAAAACAAACAGACAGAGTTTCTTTCGCATTTATAATAATAGTAAGGATTGTTATTTTCCACCCTGAATGGTTTACAAACATTAAATAACATATTTATTTACATGACATTAATTGTCTAAAAATAAGTTTCAAGGCTCTGGCTTTGAAAATGATGATCCATCCCTTAAAATCCTTTTTTTACATTAAAAAGAAGCATATGTCCTTTCTCAGGCTCTAGACTATTTATGTGCCAAATTTAATTTTAATTAGCTTAGTAATTTGGGAGTGAAAGCGCAACATACAGACTGAGTAACTTTCGCTTTGATAATAATAGTAAGGATTGTTATTTAACACCCTGATGGGCTTACATACATTAAATAACAAATTTATTGACATGAAATTAACTGATGATCCATCCCTTAACACCCTTTTTTCACATTAAAAAGAAGCATATGTCCTTTCTCAGGCCCCAGAATATCTGGGTAACAAATTTCACATAACAAACACACAGAATTACTTTCGCATTTATAACATTAGCTTAGAGATATAAAGATCGCTAAACTTAGGAAATAACTAAATCAAATTTCACGTTCATCGATCATGAGTGACAATATTTTTATTCAACTATATGAATAAATAACTTCAACCAACTTAAATAGTCAATAAACGTTGTCCACGTTTGGTCCAATTTGTTCGACAAAATTAAAATTCGGTTTGAGTCCCCTAGGATACTCATTGTCCAACTAACGGTACCACCAAATGTGTACTGCCTTGAATTATAATATTCCCATTACCACTGCTGCTTTAAATGACCCGAACAAACCCAATTTCGGTGATAGCAAATGCTAATTAGACGTTTAACTTGTATGTTTGTTGAATAAATTGTATGTATAATCAGACGTGTTAAAAAACGCTAGAAATCTTTTTATGTCACCTTATAGTAATTAATAAACACAGTCTCAGATTTTAACACAATAATTTTGAATTTCTGCCAATTTAGCCCTTGACTGTGATGATATAGTTTAACATGGTGGCACGTTAATACGGTAAGAAGCAATTTACCTGTTACAGGCAGACAAATCTCTTTGGTCGAAGGTACGATTTTGCTGGTAACTAGTCACGGCCGAAGCCTCCAATTCCAAACTCAAACAAATTAGAAAATATCTAAATTCGCCCTACCGTCGATAAAACCCGGGACTTCTGCTAGTAAAGCGAGTAATCCCACCATTGCGCCAGCCAAGCCTACCAGGTAATTTACCACAAAACTACGTTGCCGATATTTGTTCTTAAAATAAATAATTAAATATAATCAAATTGCTTTTATTCAGGTTAGGGCCCATAGATACAGTTACATAGAAATTTCCCATCCAAAATAAAATACAGATAAAGGCAAAAATAAATTTCAGAATTAGATAATAACAAATTAAATTTAGTTTACAAATTACAGGTCGAAAACAAAATTATATAAAATTAAGAATGCCTTATTAAAATTATTGCGAAATCAAAATTATAGTTAAAAGTAAAACATCTTAACAGTATGTGTGTGCTGATATGGCTGTAGCCTCCTACGAATCAAAACCTGGGCAATAAGAAAATACTATTTTCTAAATATACCTTGTAGAAAATCGAACCCAGAACCTATACTAATAAAGCAAAGCCTGGGACTAATGAGATTTAAAAACAGTCCCCTGATAAGTCTTTTTTTGTACAGAGCAATGCTTGAAGCTTGAAGTTTGGAGTTATGAGTAACTCCAAACTTCAAGCTTCAAGCATTCTATGTTACCTTCTCAAAAAAATTTTACTACCTTTCTAAAAAGGATTTTTAAGATACTTCAAAATCCTTCCGTTAATGTACTTTAAAAGTAATTTGATAATGAGTACATATTAAAAAAAAAGTTAAAAGTGCATGCGTACAAAGATGACATGTCAGAAGTGAAACTTCTTTAGCAAACTAATTTTTAAGTCTTGTTTATATTTATATAAATAAAGGAATAATATGTCAGCAATTTGATGGAATTTCAAAGTATCGAAAATTAATGCACATAATTTATTGAAATTGGAATGACGAATTGTAAATGCCAATGCCACGTGTTTTTTGTTAATATTAGAAATTATTAATTAAATTTGTTTTTTAATTTAAAATTTTGAAGAGAGAATGTATGAAATATTACATTATCAAACGACCTGGGTTTAGAGTGGCAAATTAAAATGCCGCATGTTATTTGAAAATATTAAAACTAACTAACCTTAAAACGACTTAGCATAAAAAACGCTGCACATCTTCGGGACGCTAACTGTGTTTCATCCGTAAAAATTTTACCCTCACGCGCTTAAAGAAGTTTCGCTTCAAAATCAAAATTTAATCCAGTCTCTTATCAAAAGTTCTCTGTGCTGTAAATTTCTATAACACTGCTAATGCCATCTATTTTGAGACATCTTCAACGTCATCAAGAGGCCCCTGCCTCGTGAGCTACTGCTGTCACCGCCTCCTCATGTAGGCGATGATGACGGCGAAGACGACGCAATATCAGTGGCAATACCCGGTCTTGACCATTGAATTAATTGACCTGGATGGACCAGCCCGTATGATTGCGGGCTAAAACAAAATACCAGGCATCAAATTCATGTCTGAAGAAGATGCCCGGGTAAGGAGGCACTGCCTCGAGGCCCGCAACCCTCAACTAAAGTTGAGAAGAACTCAGGAGAGGAGATGAAAGAGGTTTATTAAGTCTAGCAAGGTCACAAAAACTGTTTTTTTTTTATTGTATGCTTTAAAATTTATTGTTTTTTCTATTTTTTAGTTCATCTACATCTACCACGTAAATGTTATTGAACTGAAAATAATCACGTTCACATACGTGCGGTGTGATTGCGTGATTATTTTATCAATTGTATATAANGGATTTTTAAGATACTTCAAAATACTTCCGTTAATGTACTTTAAAAGTGATTTGATTGAATAATGAGTAGATATTAAAAAAAAAAAGTTAAAAGTGCGTGCGTACAAAGATGACATATCAGAAGTGAAACTTCTTTGGCAAACTAATTTTGAAGGCTTGTTTATATTTATATAAATCTAAAAGTTTAGATTTCCGAGGCTTAGAGAGAGAGATAAAGGAATATGTCAGCAATTTAATTGAATTTCAAAGTATCGAAAATTAATGTAAATAATTTATTTAAATCTGAAATGTCGAATTGTAAATAAATATACCACCTGTTTTTTGTTAATATTACAAATTATTAATTAAATTTTGTTTTTTAATTTAAAATTTGGAGGAGAGAATGTATGAAATATTGAATTATCAAACGACGAGTGGCAAATAAAAAGGCCACATGTTATTTGTAAATATTAAAACTAACTAACCTTAAAACGCTGCACATCTTCGTGACGCTAATCATGTGTTTCATTCGTAAAAAATTTACCCTCACGCGCTTAAAGAAGTTTCGCTTCAAAATCAAAATTTAATCCAGTCTCTTATCAAAAGTACTCTGTGCTGTATATTTCTATAACACTACTAATGCCATCTATTTTGAGACATCTTCAACGTCATGAAAGAGGCCCCTGCCACGTGAGCTTCTGCTGTCACCGCCTCCTCATGTAGGCGATGATGACGGCGAAGACGACGCAATATCAGTGGCAATACCAGGTCTTGACCATTGAATTAATTGACCTGGATGGACCAGCCCGTATGATTGCGGGCTAAAACAAAATACCAGGCATCAAGTTGATGTCTGAGGAAGATGCCCGGGTAAGGAGGCACTGCCTCGAGGCCCGCAACCCTCAACTAAAGTTGAGAAGAACTCAGGAGAGGAGATGAAAGAGGTTTATTAAATCTAGCAAGGTCACAAAAGTGTTTTTTAATGTATGCTTTAAAAGTAATTGTTTTTTTCTATTTTTTGGTTCATCTACATCTACCACGTAAATGTTATTGAACTGAAAATAATCACGTTCACATACGTGCGGTGTGATTGCGTGATTATTTTATCAATTGTATATAACTCGAATACAAGGAAGCACGTAATTAGAATTTGATTACAAATAAATTATCTAAATTCATAAAATGAGCTTTATTGTAACGAACTTTGAAAAGATCTATACTAGAAGAATTCTTTTCTAAATATTTGCAAGATTTTCTTTACATAACTTGCATTTTCTAATTCGTCTCAGTCTGGACTGGTGGGAGGCTTTCACCGTGGCTAGTTACCACCGTACCACCAAATAAGAGATTGACTGTAGACTGTATCATTACTAATCATCGGGTGTAATCACATTTAAGCGCTAACTTTTCAGGAATTAAAAAAATACCGACTTAATAAGAAAAATATTGAATCACTTTTCACTTACGTGTATACATATTCATTTAAGTCCCTGAGATTTGATTTAGGTCCAATGTTCAAAATTAAGAAGGTTTTTTGAAGGGAAAGTTCTTTAGATGTATAAGGGTAAAATTTTTACGGATGAAACGCGTGATTAACGTCACGAATATGTGCAACGTTTTTCATGCTAATTCGTTTGAAGGTTAGGTAGTTTTATTATCTACAAATAACATGTGGCATTTTAATTTGCCACTCGTCATTTAATAATTTAATATACTAACTTTTAAATGCAAAAACAAAATTGAATTAATAATCTGATATCGACAAATTTACAATTCGTGAATTGAGATTTCAATTATTTATTATTTTTGTTTCAAGACTTTAAATATTTTAATGAAAATTAAATTCCTAAAATATCGTCCTTTTTCCCTCTCGCATCTTACCATTCTCGCATTTCCATCTTAGACTGTATCATCACTTACCATCAGGTGAGACCACAGTCAAGCGCTAAACTGTCAGCAATGAAAATTACAATTCGTCATTTGAGATTCGAATAAATTATTTGTTTTAATTTCGGAAATCTAAAGTTTACAATGTAAAAATATAAACAAGACTAAAAAATTTGTTCTCCAAAGAAGTTTCAATTCTGATATGTCTACTTTGTATGCACTTTGAATTATTTTATTGGTAACAAGTTTGCGCTTGACTGTGACACCTGATGGTAAGTGATGATATAACCTTAGATAGAAGCGTGCTAAACTGTGAAAAGCCAATCAACCTCTTATAGTTTCTAAGCTACTTATATGTATGTATGTGGGCCATGTATACATGTGTATATATATATATCATCGTTTCAAAATGTCTGTTAGCTCAGAGCATTTCTAAACCGGCGTATATTTCAGGTTAACAATATTACATAGATTAATTAGTTTTAAATGTGAATATTGGCTACGAATATACCTAATACGATAAACTTTTCCAAATTAGGAGACTAAAACGAAGCCGCGGTTGAATGATTGTTAAATTAATGAATCACATATTAAGCTCAATAAATTTTATAATTCTTTGCACAATCTTGCTTTCGCTTTGTGCAAGTATTAGCAGTAAACTATGGGAGGCTTTTCCGTTTAAAACGGAAGCCCATCAATTGGTCCAACCATAAAATAAAGCCTTTCCGACATACAATGTATCTATAGCAGTAAATTACATATCAATGAAATTCAAATTTATTACAATCACACAGATTATAATAATACATTGTTCAACTGCTGGGTGAAGGCTAAAAAGAAAGAGCCGTATAGCGCTGAAAGACTTTATGGCTGGAATAAATAATATTTAGACTCATTTTTAAAACAGAACTTTGGTGACTAACTGGGAGTTATCATAGCACTTCTGTCGTCATGTTATAATGATAATATACAAAGAAGAGGAGTGTAATGTGGCAACAAACGATAGAGGAAATTCTGGAATGCCTGAACATTAATTGAGAAAGTTATGTCGACAAAGGATAGACAAACTTCCAGTATACTGGTAGAGGTAGTCTGATCTATAGATTAATAGATTGCCTAATCGAGAAATCATTGCATATGTCAATCGAAATATCGCCCTTAACCGTCCAGTAAGGATCTGCATAAAATTAATTGTGCGAGTATTTATTCTATGTAATTCTTTCGGCAATTATAATAAATACCAAGTCGTTTTTAATATCCATATTTTAAACCTTGGATGTCGGTAAAATTTGTTTACAAACGATAATTTTGGGTTACAACGTTATAAAGATAGAAGCGTCACAAGCCGAACGCTTAGGCCGATCGCGCCCCTCTATCCCTTATTTCGAACTCTCGCAAGCATGCCCTATTCAGGCAGATTGTGACAATAGGTCATGCTAGATCATGATTGCAGATTAATTATATAATGAAAGGTTAAAAAAAAATTCGTAATATTATATAATTTATTCTTTAAAAAGTTGTTTCTGCGTGTGAAATAAAGAAATTAAAAGTGCATGCGTACAAAGTACACATGTCAGAAATAAAACTTCTTTGGCAGACTCTTGTTTATATTTGTACAAATCGAATACTTTTTTTTCTGAGACTTAGAGCGAGGAAAAAGGAAATCTTAGGAATTTAATGAATTTGTTATTGAAATGAAAATTGAAATAATTATTGAAATCTCAAATGACTTGTAAATAAAAATGCCACGTGTTTTTTATATTTCTTTACAATTTAAAATTTAGTAATTTAACAAGAGCAATGATTAAATATTTTTACTAGCTAACCTTCAAACAAATTAATATAAAAAATGCTCCACATCTTCGTGACGCTACTCACGTGTTTCATCCGTAAAAAAATTACCTTCATGCGTCTAAAGAAGTTTCACTTCAAAAATAAAGAATAATTATGAAAAACTATTACTAAATACGGTAACAGCTGGGAATTTGGCCAGCAGTGACAAAAAAACTAATGTTCAGGTTTAAACAAGCTACAAATTGTACGATAAATATCCAATGAAATAATTGTAATGGTTGAAGTAATAGTGGAAAATAAACAGTTAAACGCTGAGTTAGAGTTTAAATCCCGTGACATAAATAGAGTAAGTAGTAGCAGCTCCTTAACGCCCCACTGCTGGGCACAGGCTTCCTCACTCATATGAGAGAGGAATTTTAGAGCATAGACCTACCACGATGCTCCACTGCGGATTGGCAGGCATAGTACACAATGGCACTCGAAATTCCTTAACTCGCATAATCCGAAGTGACGGCAATCCGCTACGACTGCAGAGAGAGATCCGACGGCTCTACGTGCTCTCCGAGACACGGGGGTAGATCACACCGCCAAATTTTTCCCAACTTCGGGCAAATATTGACAAAATCATCAAAATCAATCAAAACTCAATATTGATTTAAAACTGGCCCGACCCGGGTCTCGCACCCAGGACTCATGTCTGTAGTCGAACATGCTAACCACTAGACCAATGAGGCAGCAGACATAAATATAAGTTCTTTATAAACCTTCAAGACATGGTGCATTCTACTCTAGCCGCATCAGGACATAAAGACCCTCAGTTAACGGAAGTGCGTGATGCAATATCGCCACTTCCGCCCGGCATTGACTCCATGCTTCATTTGCAGCGAGGCCGACAAGACATGTTGTCACTTTCGACGTTCACCGTCAAATAGACCTTAAACACCAACATTACCGCGTTTTTACAATATAAACATCCATCATATTAATTTATTTGCAGGCTCCATGTTATTTCGTGTGACAACTTCTGTTTCATACAATTTCTTAAATATAAAATTGTATATTTACATTAAGACACCGTGAGATATTGTTGCCTTACCGAAGAGACTCATTAAAGTCACATATTTATAGTACGTATAGCTGATTGTCTCATTGGTCTAATGGTCTGCTTGTTTGGCTACAGATATGAGGTCCTGGGTTCGAGTTCCGGGTCGGACCCGTGCCTCGGAGAGCACATTAAGCCCTCGGTCCTACGCCTGATCTCACTCTGATCGTATAGGATCCCCGTCACATCAGATTATGAGAGTAAAGGAATAGAGACCGCACTTGCGTATTATGCTTACCAAGTAGCGTGAAGGGTTTATGCTCCAAAAACCCTCTAACCTTTAAGTGAGAAAGCCATTGATGTTACATTTGAACCCACTTAGCTAATAGAGGCCTTCAATTTAATTCCTGCCAGAACAAGTTTAGTAAATCACATTTTCCAAGTTGTCTTCAATTTCGACTGGCATAAAGATAGAAGCAAAATGGTACGATGTTATATAGAAATCTTGAGAGATAAGTTACCTTAGTCTTATCAGGCAAATTCACTTCCATCTTAGACTGTATCATCACTTACGACAAGGTGTGATCAAAGTCAAACGAGAACCTCGCAGAAAAAAAATGTCAACACGCTTATATGGCAAAAGGCAATTAAAGAGCAGTTTAATCAACATGTTTATTGCTTACTCTTCGCTGATGATCAAGTTATACTTGCTTCATCTGCTAATGAGCTACAGGAGATGATAAATATTATAAATGAAGCTTTGAAAAGGAATGGAATGAAAGTGAATGTAAACAAAACGAAAGTCATGACAAAGTAAGAAATAGTGTGATAAGAGAACGTTGTGGTATAAAAGAAGATGTAATGACTAAAATTGAGGAAGGTATGCTTAGATGGTTTGGGCACGTAGAGAGAAAGAATGAAAGTAGACTGACTAAAAGAATTTATGAGTCAAGAGTTAACGGGAAAGTTGGAAGAGGAAGACCAAGGCGAACGTTCCTGGACCATATCCAGGACATTTAAAATAAGGGCTAGGTCAAGAGTACTCTAAACCGACGAACTTACATGAAAGGTTTAATGAGAATGAAAGAAGCAAAGAAGATATGCAAGGATCATGGCAAGTGTACGTATGTATGTAAATCAAAATCCCATATAGGCCTTGAAGTATGGCGCTATGTATGTATATTAATCAATCTGTCTGTATAAAAGAAAATTACAATAAAAAAAACAAGTGTTCTTCAGTTTTTTCACCTCCCCCGATCACACTTTGTGTAACGCTCTCGTCACGCATTCACTAGGTTATTTCCCAACTCAAGCTTTCGTAGAGAAGTTATTAAATAACCGGAAGAAATCCAGCAAATTGAAAAAAAAACCATCAAAATCGGCTGAGTAGATCATCGCTGTCAAACACTGGGACAGAGAATTTATTGACATGTATTTAGGATATAAAAATACGCTATTTACATTAATAAATGTTATAAAGTCTCATTTATATTCATATTTACCATAAAATTGACATTCTTAGAAGTGATCACGTCAATCTATCGAATAGGTCAAATAGTTATTAATAAAACATGTGACGCATTAACACAAGAAAACATTTCAAATGTTTTTCTCGTGTAATTAATTATAAGTTTCCTCTTGGTGGCAGTCACGATAAATATTTAATATATAAAAAGGAAATCCGTCTCAATTTTATAGTTGTCTATTAGTACTACATAGATTTTTCTATGTATATATAAGATATATCCAGGCGTCTATTTACTCATCACGATAACTCTGGAACCGTAAGGCGTAGAGACTTGAAACTTGGTAGGAATATTCCTTTTGCCGAGTAGAGGTCAGCTAACAACGGATTTTAAGAAATTCATTGAAATTTGGTACAGCGATAATCTAGAGCCTAAAAAGGTCTATAAGCTCTTTGCAGTAAAAAACACCAAATAACTTATTGAAGTATGTATAGTTTATACGTGTCTTTTTTATTTTTAAAGAAATATGCGTAAATTAATGAAAATGCTACCAATTCAAACCAATGAAAAAAACAATCAACGCAGACGAAGTCGCGGTTACAGCTTGTAAGATATAAATAGCATCAGCCCGCAACTTGTCACCTGTAAACTTTTTAATATTGCCCAAAATCATATAAATTACATTTTCAATAACAACGCTGCATCCCGTATGGTCTAGTGGCTAGGATACCTGGCTTTCACCCAGGAGGCTCGGGTTCGATTCCCGGTACGGGAATAAGATTTGTTTTTTTATTAATTTTTACCATTATTTTATTTATATATATTATTTTTTTAAGTCTAAAAATATTAGTACATACTAATATTTTTACACAGTTGGCATTCTAATATTATCAGGTTCGATCCTAGTAGGATTAAATCCTAGATACTACCCTAAATTGTTTTTTTTTTTAATTTTTGAGTATATTTTGTTAACATAATTTTAATGTGTTTTGACTTTGTTTATTTTACGAAAGTCATCAAGCAATTTCTTTTATTATTGTTAAAGAACACGTATATACTACAGGGGCTCTTTAAATTGGTATAAAAAATAATATATAGTTTACATAATTTGAATTTTACTGTTATACCTGGTCTACTATTTTTCTTTTATAATTATTAAAGATCAATGTATTATGTCGACAACTTCGAACTTTTTTGACGTCATCATTAATGGTAAAATAATGAAAATATGATGTTGTTATCTGTTAGTGTCTATATGTCTGGTAGTTTCCCTATTTATATCTACGTAATTCTTCTTTATGTAACTAAGGCTATTTCATCAAACTCGCCTATGCCTGTATCCCTAAGTACATTTAGGGGCTAATTAAAGGGACCTTTAAGTATGTAGTGCTTTAGGAAGTGTCGGTTAAATCGCACATAAGTGACTGAACTCGTCTTAAACAACTGGACTAATATTGAAGAAATCTCTTATGAATATTGAGATAGATTCAAGAATGGTTTAAATTAGGGCTGTCCAAACTAGATGGGACTCAAGGTCAACAAATATGACTAAATACACAGGAGGCCGGATTATATTTATAAAATAAAATATAGGTATCATTATTTTATTATCTGTCTTTTAAGATTCTGTCAACATCAATATAAGTAGTATGGCCGAGATTTGCGTTTAATGTCGAAAATAGACTTGGACAGGAGTTGGAATGCAGAATGGTCAAAGACAAAAGTCCTTAAAGGGAAGTCTTATGCTGCCCTTCAACCTGACATACCCCGTCGACCCTGGCAAAAAAGCTACTTGATGGGTTATTATAATCGTCAATCGTTTACGCATTGGCTACGCTTGCACGCCAGTCCACGCCACCTCACTAAATTGAAAATCCAAAAGCAATCGCTGTGCGAGTGTGGCTTGGACGAGAGAAAGTTATTCATTTTTTTTTGCCCTGAAATCACCGTAAAAATTCCTCGCCCCTTAAATGTTGCGTATTGTTTAATGTTTGTGTTCTCCCAGTACTGTGAACTGATATGTAAGTTTATTAAAATTAATAAAGTCAAACTCTAACAACATATTTTATAATTTAATTTACTATAATTTGTTTTGTGATATTGTAGATAAACCATCGTATGAATGTTACATTTAAATCGCTTTTTTTAGATGGTACTTGAGCTTTTAACAAATGAACTCATTATTGTGATAAAGTCTGCCTAAAGATCATCCTTAAAATTTCTAATGAAACTGATGCGTTCGACTAAGTGTGACTAAGGTCACACTTCGTGATATTGGCGAAGTAAAATGTACCTTATTGATGGTACAACCGAAAGCTGTTAAATAAAATAAGAAGAAGAAGTAGTATGCGTACGACTCCCAAAATATTTGAATTTCGTTGCGAGAATAATAATTTCATATTAATGTATTTAAACAAAGAAGATAAAAAACATTTGTGAGCCGCAACAATTGAGTCGAGGGCAATGGTTTGGACAGCCCTGTTTTAGATTAACAATTTGCCCATGTTTCCGCGGTACCGGAAACTAAGCGATAGACACTGCCGGAACCAGCTATTATGAGACATTTTCACTTAAAAAACATTAAATGCTATGTAACAACTTTCCGTTATAAAAATTCTAGAGCGTGGTCATAATAAACGACAATTCAAATTTCAGCGGCGTACAAAACAGGATACTGCATTTAAGCTGAGGAAATGGGCTTGTGTAACTTCGCCGTACAGTTGCATCTTTCACTGCATTGAATTTTAATGAAAAATATATAGTAAAGCGCATATTTTTACTGTAATAAAGTGCAGGTATCCTTGTTAAGTGCACCTTGGTCCTTCCTGCGCCTTTATAGATAAACATCCTTTCAAATTATAAAACAAAGTTATCCTCTACGTCTGCCTGTTTGTTTGCGATAAACTCAAAATCAACACAACGGATTTTCAATTAATTTTCATCAATAGATACAGTGATTCATGAGGAAAGTATGTGTATATAACTTGTCCAGATTTTGTATAAATTCGTTGAAATATAACGATAATCGTTAAGAATGTCGAAAAAAAAACAAGCCGCCTGTAGGTTTTATCGAAAACGTTGCCTAATCACTTAAGAGATATAACTAAACAATATATGATGAGGATATTTCATAGATCGACAAAAAAATATACATCTCTGATGGATAACTTACTGTTTACATTTTATCCTGTAAAAAAAATGGTTACGTACGATATGATATTAGGAAATTTATTCAGATGAACACAGTATAATAATCATGAAAGAACAAAATGCCATCATTTTGTTCTTACACTCAAAAAACCACCTCTCCTATGATTGAGAAGGGTTGTGCCCATCAAGGATATTAATAGGATGCTAATTACTTTTTACTTATATAACTGCAGGTGACTCATCAAGCAATGTATCACACAATACGACATACTAAAATATACAAAAACAGACAATAATTATCAGTTACAACATTATGGACTACAAGCCCATGGAAAAAATAACCAGTGAAATGATCCAACGTGAATAACGTTTAGAAGGCTGTTACTATATCATAAAATAACTTTGAGCGCTATATCGTCATTTCTGAGCGATACAGGTGTGTACACGAGTAAATAAATAATTTTTTATCCTAATATTTTTATTTCTTACCATTTATAATGTACAACAGCTATAAGGTACAACGGTAATATTTAATACCATTATCAAAACAAAAGTTGCCGTATAAGAATTAACGATCTTACAACAATTATTTCAACAACATTTCAGGATTAATCGAGTTATTGCTGTTGTAACATCATAAATGTATGTACAGCAACGTTTTTTTTTTATTTAATGTTATTAAATATTACTTAAGCGCCTTATAGCCGAACATTATAAATGGTAACAAATAAAAATAATAGGATAAAAAAATATTATTTAATCATGTACGCACCTGTAAGTAAAAAAAAAGTAAGTAAGTAGCAGCCCATTAACGTCCCACTGCTGGGCACAGGCCTCCCCACTCCGAGGAGCGAAGGTTTTTGGAGCATAGGCCCACCACGCTGCTCCACTGCGGATTAGCAGGCATAATACACAAATGCACTCTCTATTCTTTCACTCTGATAATCCGACTCGTCGGGAATCCTGACACGACCGGAGAGAGATCAGGCGCAGGACCGACGGCTTAACATGCTCTCCGAGGCACGGGGGTGGATCACACCGCCAACTTTCCAACGTTGGGCAAATATTGAGAAAATCTTAATAGAAAACTCAATGTTGATTTTTGAATTAGCCCGACCCGGGACTCGAACACAGGACCTCATGTCTGTAGTCGAGCATGTTAACCACTAGACCAATGAGGGAATCATACCGTATCATAGCGGTACGTACCTATACCGCTCCGAAATGACTCAGTTATTTTATGATAACATATTAACTGTAGTAACAGTAACAACCTTCTAAACGTTATGCATGGGCTTAAGGTCTATACCGTGTTTCCTTACAGTGTTTATTCTATCGCCATTCATAATCTATTACTCATTAATTGGTCATAAATATTTGTAACATGACTAACTTAATATCAAGGTCGTAGTTTTTTGGATTTATGTATTTAGATCAATTTGAAAACCAAGGCCGAATTGTTTGTCAATAAACATTTATGTTTTATTGCCTATGTGCAATCGCTTGTATGTAATATCCGTTGGTTTTTATCTTAAAAAACGTTCAAGTATGGATGTGGCTCACTCTAATTAACCTATAGAGACACTCATACAAGTAGTGAAGGATAGTATTCAAGGAGGTGAAGCAGTTCGATTTGGAAGTGAGGTCTCCAAGGGGTTTGAGAGGAAGAATGGACTCGAGGACTTAGTTGCACACGACTTCCGTCTGATATTCAATGCTGAGGTGCAAATAGAACTCAGCTAGGCGGACAATTTGCTCTGCGGGGACTCCAATAAGACACATGCCATGGTTTTCACCGCTGTTGGTAGAGATGAACAAGGGAACCCGCAGAAGTTCCGTATAGAGAACTCCTATGGGAACAAGGTGTATGACAAGGGCTATCTGCTCCTCACCGAGCCCTGGTGCAGGGAATTTGTGTTCGAGGTGGTCGTGGACAAGAAGTATGTACCGGAAGAAGGGTTGAGTGTCTTCAAACAGGAAGCCGAAGCTCTACCAGCGTTGGACCCCATGGAGACCCTCGCCTGCCCCATTTGCTCAAAGGAATTCACAAAAACTAAACAACAGCCTAGAGAATACGTAGTTGACGAAAAAACCGTGCGAGGACAGGACGCCGTCAATGCTTTCGCGGAATATTTCAGCTCTGTCTTTCATAAAGATATTCCAAAGTTAGACCCTATTACAGCACAACAAGAATCCAACGATAACTTAGATTTTAGCATTTCAATAGATAAGATATCCCTCTATAATATACAAGCTGCAGTAAAAAGATTAAAATCACGATCTGCCGCTGGACTTGATGCAATACCACCTTTTATTATAAATGATTGTGTAGCGATTCTGGAACAACCTTTATTATATTTATTTAGAAAGTCACTTTAGCAATGCATTTATCCCCTAAAATGGAAAATTTCAATGAATCAGTGTTAAATAATAAAATAATTAGTCAAATAAATAGACATTTAAATGATTCCCAACATGGGTTTCGATCAGCCAGGTCAACGAACACAAATCTTATTAATCTAGTAGATACAGTAATTTATGAAAAATAGATAACGGACGACAAGTAGATGCACTTTATTTTGATTTTAAAAAAGCGTTTGACTTAGTAGATAATGACATACTCCTTAGAAAATTTGCAGACATGGGATTTGACTTTTTAATTTCAATGGATTTACAACGACATACAAAAATCTGCGATCGCGGAGCACATTTTGCAGCAGGGAACTCAACACTATATGCCGGACCACGGACCGCCATTATATGCCGAGATTAGTTCGCGAGGCCATTGAAATTAAAAAATATCCTAATTTCAATCGCGAAGATGGTTTTAAGCTGGCTGATACGTGGAATCCAGTGGTGAAGCTATGCCAAATGAACAAACGACGCAATTTTTCAAAATTAAAACGTGACGTTGTGAGTGTAGTATGCCGACAAATGGATGTGGGTGCCGTGAAAAATAAAAGGATCAGACGTAGGGTAGACAGATTCTGCCCTTGACAGCTTGACACAACCGACCACAGCAGTAACGTCGTGACCACGATCCATGCAACAGGGTCGAAATATCGGCAAAATTAAAAAAACGCCATCATGGTATGTACCCGTTCAAATAGTCAATATGTCAATAATCCACGAAAATTTAAGTTTAAAACATCTAAATGTCTATTATTTTAAATGATTCAGATGATTTTAAAATATTTTTTTTTCGAACTGTGTTTAGCTGTTAGCCCTACTGGCTTTTACAGCGTAACCGGGAGGAGGACACTTTAAAATATATAATAGGGTTGACAATTTTAAGGATGCTAAGTCCATACAAATAGATGTTGATGCTGTTACATTGATAGAAAAAATACAAAAGAAATTCGCACGCTATCTTTATAAAAGACTATATGGATATTACCCATATTTATATCCGTCTATCTTTATTGGCGCTATGGTCGGCTTAGAATCATTAGAGTTCTGGCGTAAGCTATTATCTATAATGCACTACTATAAGGTATTAAATGGCGAAGTGGACAATCCGCATGCCCTCGCGCGGGTAGGCCTCGTGGTACCGAGACGTTACATGTGTACGACTCGTCGCGGGTCGGCAGCCCCTACCCATCGCGTATGAACCGTCTAAATAAAATGCTGGCCCAAATCCACACGATGTGTTCCGACAAAAGAAAATGTTATTTATAAGGAACGTTTTCTTATATCTTAATAACATGTATACGATTTGGCGCAAGCCGTTAGTGTATTTTATTTTGTTCTATAAATAATATATAAGGTTCTCAAATTGTTACTATGTGAATTTATCACTTATTTATTAAATGCAGTTTAATCGTCATATTATTTAGAATGCAGTAAATTGGCGTTCATCAACTGGTGTGATCATCAGTTTGGGAAGGTTATAAGTTTAAGTAAAACTTTACATTAAAATATGGTTTCTCGATATTAAATTCTTTAGCAGTTTAAGTAATATTTTATACAACAATATTGATGAATGATGTTGTTTTGCGCGAGGGATATTTCATAGAAATAATAATGACAAAAAATAAATACACGACTGAAGTATAAATATTTAAATATATTATATTCGCATCGCTTCGCCCGATCACACTTTTCGTAACACTCTCGTTACGCATTGCCCAGCTCAAGACAAGCGTGCAAAGAGTTTTACTTCAAAAACGAATTTTCACAAGATTTATCTGTGTCTCTTTGTATCAGCTAATAAACAGACGGACTAATTCGGATACGCCTGGATTAAAATTACCTTACTAAACGTAATAAGAACACGACTGACCAGTGATATGAGTGGATTCCTGTAGGGAGAGTCCCGGGTTCAAAATCCTGGTCAGACACCAATAAGCTCCTTTTAATAAAACTTAGGCTAATTAAGAAATCACACATTTGACGGATTTCGTAGACAATAAAAATCGAAAGATTAAATGAATTGTTCTGGAATTATTAAAATAAGTTGCTCTAAATTTTTTAATTACTTAAAATAAATTACAATTTCATAGCAATGTTGATAGGAAAAAAGACATCCGAATGAGTTTTCTGTGGTTTTTTCTCAGATCAGGGTGCAGTCATTATTTACTATCATCAACAATAATCCATACAAATGATTATTGACCATTGAAAAGTGCTGAAAAAGTTCTAATAAATGAATCTTCTTTAGGCGCATGAGGGTAAAACTTTCACGGATGAAACGTCACGAAGATGTGCAGAATTTTTTATTCTAATACGTTTGAAGGTTAGGTAGTTTTAATATTTACAAATAACATGTGACATTTTAATTTGTCACCCATCATTTAATAACTTAATACACTATTCTTCATAAAATCTCTTTTCTAAATTTTTACTTCAAAAACAAAATTTAATTAAAAATATGTAATATTAACCAAATAGTGGCATTTTCGTTTACAATTAGTCATTTGAGATTTCAATAAATTATTTATAATTTTCTGTGCGAGAAGACATCGAGAGGAAATTGTATATTCTAGAAGCCATTATGGAGGTATGAGTAGCCTGCCAACAAGCATTAGAGTAGCGTGGTGAATCGGGAGTGCCAAAAATTATTTCTCTATCCTTCGAGTGTGAAAGCCTGCGCCTAGTTGTGGGGCTTTAAGTTACTTAGATTTGTATACTTGTATACTATAATACCTTAACCTTAAGACTATATTAATGCCATTGATTATCGATAAACTTGCAATATCAAGTTTCACTATAATCATTTAGAAATGTTTCTATAATATTACTTATTTACCGTTCAACTTTCGCCTCTCAAAACTACTCTCTATTTCTGTAAATCTGTAATTGTATAGACAATCTTTACCCACGCTAAATTTATCCAATTTATTTCTGCTTTACATTTGAAGTTCAATAATTCTGATTTTTGTTAGGAAAAAATGATCGTGGCGTTAAAATTATAACTTTTTATAAACAGCTGTAATATATAGGTTGTCTCTTTGGTCTAGTGATCAGTTTATTTGGCTACAGACATAAGGTCCTGGGTGATGTTGAGTTTTCTATCAACAAATTCTTATTTTTTGCCAGTAGTCGGGTAGTTGGCAGTGTGCTCTACCTCCGCGCCTCATAGAGCACGAGCCGTCGGTCCTGTGCCTGACCTCTCCCTCCAGTCGTGTCAAGTTGTCCATGGGACTATGAGAGTGAAGGAATAGAAAGTGCACTTGTGTACTATACTTGCCAACCCGCAGTTATGCAGCGTGGTAAGTCTATGCTCTAAAACCCTCTCTACTATACCTAGGCCTTCGGAATGGAGAAGGTACTTGTGTTTGCCCAGAAACTCGTTCTCAATAATATCTCCTGCGTGAATGGCTAAATTCTGGATAAGATTAGCCGCCGTGGCCGAAATCAATCAGTAGGCGATTATTATTGTAATTACAATAGAGTGCAGTTGTAATCAGTCATTGACCTATAGGTCATAATCAGGGTATCTCAACCAGAGAACTATATTTACAGAATGCGTTAAAGTTTTGCTGATCATTCACAAAAGACAAACGTAATGGTTTCAGGAAAGTGCCGTCGAGTTATATATATTAACTGTTGTATTAATCCAGCGTAATGTAGCCATATTATTAACACGTTTCGTTGCACGATTGTAGAAACCGAATGCCCTAGAGTTTGGGATTGGGATATGCAGGCTTCGCTAAATCATACCGCCAAGCAATGAGATTTCTCTTCCGCTACGATGCTGCGTAGATACCATAAGAGGTGAACAGCCCCTTACCAGATTAGCGCGCTTCCATCTTATACTGCATCACTTAACATCAAGTGCGATCACAGTCAAGCGCTAATCTGTTAGCAATAAAATAATTGTAAAAAAGATGGGAAAACCGGGGTGGATAAGATGAGGGGAAGAGGAATTATTGTATAAAACTCTTTATGGTCAAATCTTTGAACTTTGTATGAAATTAATATGAACTTGTTATGAAACTTTTGTGGCAACGTCTAATTTTTTTGAAATTTTTGAATGAAAAGTGATGGATTTTTTCCCAAAATACACTTAAAAGGTAATAAAATTGTGTTTACACAAATTTATATTACAATAATTGTTAGCTAATCAAATTGTCAAAATATCGTTGTTGACATCATTAATATCTCTCATATATATATATATATATATATATATATATATATATATATATATATCCAAATGTCTATTGACTCATCACGATATCTCTGGAACCATAAGGCTTAGAGATTACAAATTTGTTAGGAATATTCCTTATTCCGCGTACTCTATTTATTATTTTCTTATTTGTAAAATAATTTGCTTAAATTAATGAAAATAATACCCAAAATACACAATGTATATCATTAATCTTATTTGGATTAATGATGATTTTGTTCCAAATTATAAATCTGTATACGAGTACAACGCTGGTTATAACATAAAATAAAACCATATGTTGAGGAAGTTGCTCAATAACAGAACGCTGAAAGGCGACAAAAGTCTACAATTTATTACAACTAGTAATATTTTTCAATAATATATCTAACAGCACCAGATAAAGTTCCTGATGCTAATGCAGTGATGTGTGCAGTGCATATCCCGTTCTTATTATAATTTTGACGTTCACTCCTGAAAGCTACGTCCATGTCAAATACTGTAGACTTACTTTTCTCTTCGCCAAAACAACCATGAGTAGTTTGATGGTTTAACACCTGCTCTATCCAAGAGCGTCGGATAAACTGTACTTCACCACTTAGAGAACAAAGGCAAACTGGAATTGATAACAAGGAATTAGGCATTCCTTTAAAACTAAAAAAAAATAACTACCTATACTTCAAAACACTGGAGCAATTTAGATACATGTTCAAATATATACCTGTAAATTCGTAGAACAGTAGCATGGTGGGTGCATACGCTATAACTCTGTTTTCTATGACTATATGTGCTTGTGCCTTTTGGGCAAGACGATAAAAAGCATAAAAATTTGATGAATTTGATGTCACAGTGTTGGGCCTGACTCATAAAAATTATAGAGAATCTAACTCGATAATATGTAATTTACTTCTTATTTTCCACATAGTAATGAACGACTGCCTCATTGGACTAGTGGTTGGTCATGTTCGACTACGGACATGAGATCTTGGGTTAGAATCCCGGGTCGATTAAAAAATCCATATTGAGTTTACTAGAAAGATTTTCTCAATATTTGCCCGAAGTTGTGACGTAGGCGATGTGCATGGAGCACCCCTTGTCTCGGAGAGCACGTTAAGCCGTCGGTCCTGCGAGTGATTCTTCTCCAGTCGTGTCGGATTGCCGTCACACCTACTCTCTATTTCTGTAAATCTGTAATTGTATAGATAATCTTTACCAACGCTAAATTTATCCAATTTATTTCTGCTTTACATTTGAAGTGCAATAATTCAGATTTTTGTTAGGAAAAAATGATCGTGGCGTTAAAATTATAACTTTTTATAAGCAGCTGTAATATATAGGTTGTCTCTTTGGTCTAGTGATCAGTTTATTTGGCTACAGACATAAGGTCCTGGGTGATGTCGAGTTTTCTATCAAGAAATTCTTATTTTTTGCCAGTAGTCGGGTAGTTGGCAGTGAGCTCTACCTCCGCGCCTCATAGAGCACGAGCCGTCAGTCCTGTGCCTGACCTCTGCCTCCAGTCGTGTCAAGTTGTCCATGGGACTATGAGAGTGAAGGAATAGAGAGTACACTTGTGCACTATGCTTGCCAACCCACCGTGGTGGATCTATGCTCTAAAAACACTCTCTCCTAAGAGTGAAAAGGCCTGTGCCCAATAATGATGTGAATACTAGATGTTGTTGGACTGGTTGAAGCAAAATACTTACTAAATTCAAACATCAAATCGGGTTGTCTGAAGTCATTAAGAGCAATGAACTCTGCTTCGGCATACGCTATCGTACACAACTTGTGCAGCAATTGAACGTCCTCCTTCGGTGACAATATAAAACAGCTACGCCCTAAACGTGCCATTAGTAGCAATAATATTCTGTAATGATGTCTTACTAGTAGCACCCAGCTAAATTTAATCAATGGCTGTTACTAAAGCCTTTAGATGCTAAGATAACATGTAACACAAGTAATTTGTAGTTTTCACATATTTAGTTGTGTAACTCTAAACTTTTATTTGAGATTTATACATAGATTTTGTTTTTACATTAAATTATTTGCTTTTAATGACTTGGAAATTTGCACTAGGTAAACATGGATAGCAAGAGGCTTCACTTCCTTTTATACCTTACTACACAAAGTATTAGAAGACCGGTCCCAAATACGAAGATAGACGCGATAGATAAAAAATAATATTAAAACGTTTTATTAGCATTATTTACGGTCCATTATAGTATTACGGCTAAATGAAACGATAGTTTCATTAAAAATACATTACTTTACTAAAAACAAACCAGCTATGTATGCAACACAAAGTCAAAAAACAGCTGACGCTGGGGTCAACGATCACACACGATGCCAGCGCCGGTGTGCGTTAAAAACTTTTCCGTCCCATCATTAGTATCATTAGTACTATCGTCAGTCTTCGATTTCGGAAACGGTCTCCTAACACCTTGAATGAACCCCATCTAAAGTTATGTGTAAATATACAAAAAAACAATACTAAAAAATGTGGTAATGCTACAAAAAAATGTGGCATACTACTTAAAAGATGCTAACAGTTTTGTGTTCCAAAATAAATTCATAGACAATAAACTACATTGTATAATTTACTTCTAATCATGATTAATTCATTTCCCACTACACAGATTTGGTTAAAATTTTAAACCGGTAATAAAATACTTCTAATCTAATCGGTAATAATTCTATTAATTCAATCAAGTTCAAATACATTTTTTAAACTTGCAGTTGATGACCATAGATCGAAGTAGGTAGATTGAACGTTGACGTCAAACGTAAAGGATAATATGGATATGCCTCTAAAATACCAGAACTTTATATTTTATTGTGATATTTGTTCCGAAATTTTGAGATTAACATGTATTGTTTGTATTGATTGAAAAAGAAAACGCTAATATCAACTTACGCTGCCAGTTGTAGCTAATATTGAAAGAAGTCAGTATTTTTATTTTATACTAAAACACCTAGGAATAGTTCCACCGTATTTTATTACTGTCAATTGAATTAGAAATGACGCAGTATGAGATAAAACTTAGGCAGGGCCTTTTGTTACTTTATTTCATGTTCATCTATTTCCCAATCATAGACATTAGACATAGACACAGAGAATACAGCGAAAGTATTGAAAAAAACGTAGCAAATGATCTGTTATTTTTTTTAAATTTGCTCCATTGACGTTCACCGATGATGAACGATCATTTTCTACGTGTAAATGGATATTAGACGTCAAAAGGAATACTTTAAAAATAGAAAATATTGAAAAAAATATGATTATTAATTTTAATTGTATTAATGTTGATAGTCAAAATATAGAAATTGTATTCGATAAGAATGAAAAATAATTTATTTGTTTTTTTTTTGCTAGTCTATTTGTATGTTTTTTTTATATTATTCCATAGTTCAAGTCCAGGAACTTTTTCCAATACTTCCTGCAGATTATGGGTAAAATGGCATGTCCATATTATAATATCTTGATGCATGTATATAAAATTAATCTACCTACTCCGACCACTGTTGATGACACTTGATTTTAATACAGTTCTATGTAGAAATTGACTGTTTTTTTATAACTATTATTTGTTTATTATATAATGTTCCTTAATTTATTTATTTTTTAACGTTTTTTTATTACTGCTAATCTAGTAAGAGGTACTTAATCTGTTATTGTTTCTAGCTTCTTCACAGTATCATACCGGAAAACAAATCTGTTGCTTGGTGGTACGTCTTTAGTAGAGGTACGGCCGAAGCCTCCCACCAGTACAAACTCAGACAAATTATAAAATGCAATATCCTGTATTCGCCCTACTTTATCAACTTACTTTGGTAAATTAATTTCACAATAGGTTCAAGAAAAAGCATTAATGTTACATCAGGTAACTGTTACTTCAAATCTGATCTCCTATTTTATTATACAGTCGTTTCAACCAATTCTTACTAGTTAATATATACTAGCCATTGTATAACCCACCTGTGTCCCAAAGCATAAGCCATATCAGTGCCTTTTTCTAATATTTTGTAGCAAACTCGATCTATGGGACACCAGCTCAATTTTGTTTTCTTATTAGTAGGATTCAATGCCAATGAAACGGCGCACATATCTAAAATTTTCTCTTGATTAATATATGAGTTAATCTATAATATTATTAATTTGCGAAATTCTGTGGTCTCATTATAGGCAAATTTTTTGGTAAAACATTGAAAAAGGAACTTTATTTTACTGAACATTAGGTTAAATAGTTTACTTTATTTTATTTTACTTTTAAGTTTTTTTAGTGTTAGTTTTCATTTTTTCCCAATTATATATGTCCGAGTTGTTTTCAAATATTAAGTGCAAGTTTTTATGATCATGTTTTTGGAATGTTACTTTAGTTTTAAGCAATACCCATTGCTTTACACATGTGTATGTACGAGTGATATTCTGTGATTGATCTAAATAAATTTAAAAAAAAATATTAGCTAATTGCCAATGAAGGTCATATGAAAATCTGTCCAATTTTGTATATTAAACAATCTATGAAAGACAATTTAACAGACTCCCGGAAGTCGTTTTAGAAACGTCACTCAATAAATTTAAATCTTTTATTAAATGAAAGCTAATTAAGAAATCCTACTACTAATTTGAAGGATTACTTAGACGATATAAAGGGGGATTGACTGAATTGCTCTAATCAAAGTATACTAAATAAAAAATTGTATTGTACTGAGGAAAAAAGGACACTCGACTGAGTTTGTTGTGGGTTCTTCTTAGAACTGGTTGCAATTTAACAAAGTTTAGTAACGTCTTCTGGGATTTTTTTGTCGAAAAGTAACTATGTAAAAACGATTCCTATCGCGACTACTTAACATATCATCAGTAGATTTTCTTCATTTTTTTTATTTATTCCGACAATTTCATTAAAAAAGAATTCAATTCGCGATATACTTGTTATAGTATATTAATTGTTCTTAATAAGGCATTATAATAAATATAATTTTAAATATACACACAAACACACGCACACATATTTGCGTGGTTTATTTTACTATCAAAATTTTTACTAACATATAATTACTAATTATCTAATAATTAATCCGTAAAATTCTATTTTCAATTGAATCAGTCATAAAAATCGCATAATTAATATATGAAGAGCGAGTCTTCCAATTATAGGTTTTCTCTAAAAGTTACAAGGCGGTCTTTGCCTATGATTGCTGAAATAAATTGTAATAAAAATAATAATAAACAAATAATATAATATGATGAACTAACAAACTAATAATGTAAATGAAATAATAATAAATATAACCTTAGTCGAGGTTCTCAATATAACTGCAATTTTATTTATTACTAGCAATTCGCCGCGGTTTCATCCGCGTAGATATCCATCTCATGGCAGTGAAAAGTCTACTAAGTCGGGCTATAGAACTATTTTCGTTAACATAAAAGCTGTATTTCACTTATTTTTTAATTACTTCCTTTTGGATTAAACCAATGTACAGATTTTGCTTTACAACGAATATATATCTAACTAATACATTTTTAAATCCGTTACATCATTTACGTAAAATGTCCGACATTAAACAATATAAAATTACTCTATATATACTGACATATTATTTTTAATCGATCCAGTAATTTTTAGATTGATTCTTAAAAGTTTTAAAAACAAAAACAGAAACTCAAAATGCAATACTTTCGTCTATAATTTAAGAGAAGAGACTTACTTGTAATACTTTATTGTCTCAGAAATTCAGTTTACAACATTTGACACTCAGGGAATCGATTCGGGATACATTATTTTCTTTAGATTGAGATTTTTAATATCGTTATATATTTTGAATGGAATGGCCGATTTTATTAATTTAAGAAGGATTTTACAGGTATTGAAACCTTCTTTAATTAAATAGTATTTAATAGTATAAGGGGTAATACAGAGGTATGAAAATTTGATTGTATTATTGTCGGCACTTTTATTAACTTATAAAAGGCAAAAAAAGTAGTTACAATGGCAAAACTACAGTAGTTGGACATATAGTATCGCGGAATATTTTGTAGATAACTACGTTCTATAACATTGTAGTACATTTCTTTGCCCTATAATCAATAGTTTTGGCAGCGCATGCGATTACAGATTTTTTATTTCACATCTTGGTTTACACTATTGCATTTTTCTTAGGTAGTAAAAAAAAAGTAAGTAGCAGCCCATTAACGTCCCACTGCTGGGCACAGGCCTCCTCACTCCGAGGAGCGAGGGTTTTTAGAGCATAGACCCACCACGCTGCTCCACTGCGGATTGGCAGGCATAGTACACAAGTGCACTCTCTATTCCTTCACTCTCATAATCCGATGTGACGGGAATCCGACACGACCCAAGAGAGATCAGGCGCAGGACCGGCGGCTTAACGTGCTCTCCGAGGCACGGGGGTGAATCACACCGCCAACTTCCCAACTTCGGACAAATATTGAGAAAATCTTAATAGAAAACTCAATATTGATTTTTGAATGGGCCCCACCCGGGACTCGAACCCAGTACCTCATGTCTGTAGTCGAACATGCTAACCACTAGACCAATGAGGCAGTTTTTTTCTTCTTAGGTATCCCTACTTTTTTCAAGAAAGTAATATAGCTTATGCTGCTCTGTGAAAATGCGGCTTCGGTCCAGTAGTTTTTGTGTGAAAACGTAACAAACATAAATACATACATACATAGCATCACGCCTCATTCCCATAGGGGTAGGCAGAGACAACATCCTTCCATTTGCCACGATCCTTGCATATCTCCTTCGCTTCTTTCATTCTCATTAAACCTTTCATACAAGTTCGTCGGTTTAGAGTACTCTTGACTTGGCCCTTAATTAAAATGTCCTGGATTTGATAAATACAAACTAAAACACAAATGTTTCCACTTTATAATATTAGTTTAGATTTTATATACACCCATAGATTTTACATGCACGTTAGTAGTAAACAAAGTACGATATTCAATATTCTCACCTGATACATCAGGATTTGGATGCCAACGGTATATATTTCTTACATCTACAACATACTTCGCCCAATCAGGGTATCTTTCTAACAACGCTTTCTCAGAAAGCGAAGATATGTTTGTGTTACGAAATCGTTCCAAACGATTTATCCAATGTGTAACATTTGCAAATAATGTACCAACTGCAAACAGATCAAACAAGGTATAATGTTCAAATTTATATAAATATTAGCTGTCAGCCGTGTAGTTCAGAATCCCGTGGAGATATGATTATTCTAAAACTTTTCAAGTTACAAACATAAGGAGTCATTACAAACATTAAAGATCTAACAGAGAGGGCACGCCTCCTTGCTGTATCTGAAGGCGAATCAGGTTTCTGGCTACATGCGCTTCCATCTGCAGCCGTAGGTACCTTGTTAGAGAAGACGACGTTGTCTATATCTACGTGTCCCATCATTGTAAACGTGGTGAGTGGGTGAATAAACTCGGTCACCACGCTCTGTCTTATCTTCGTAGCGCTGGTCGTCTTCCGAGACACGCTGTCACCAACGACATCATCAGAAGGACCCTTGTCACCATTAACGTAGCGGCTATTTTCAAGCCGAATGTCAAGCCGAAAAAGTGAAAGGTCTTTGGTGTGGGATGCTACATGTGTTGATAAGCTCGCACCATTTCACATGGACGCTACTTCTAAATCAGCAGGAGCAGCGGTATCATTAGATGAAACCTCCAAAACGCGCAAATGTGAGAGCCTTGGCTTAGAATACATATATATGCCTTTTGGCGTGGGGTCCTGAGGCTAAAAGTTTTTTTTTAGAAATTTCATCACGCTATGTTGATTTCACCCGTGACCCTAAGGCCGGGTGGTACTTCGAACAAAGTATAAGTATCGCTGTCCAAAGAGGTAACGCTGCCAGCCCTATCTGCCTTATCTGCCCATCCATTTGCCTCAGATGGCACGTTTTAATAAATTTTATTTTTATTTATGTTAATATTAACTTTATATATAATATAGTATTACATTATCAAGTAATATCAATTAAAATCTTTAAATTACAAAGGACCGAACAATTACAACGTCTGGCATAAGAATGTTTATGACTACTAGAAGTAGCAGCAGTATAGAGTGAAAGTCAGTCAATACTTGACCGGAACAAAAATAATTCGTTATCCAAAAAAAACGCGACCTTTCCGTCCAGATTCCCGACAAAGACCGTAAAATATTAAAATTGCGATCAGAAATTGTTATTTGCCAATGTCATATTTCAAACACCAATGTAAAAAAAAACAAAACGGGACGAACGTCAAATTTTTGATCGGTAGATGTAGTTTCTGAAGGAAAACGAAATTGTTGTTTTTACTATATTCCAACCATTTTTAAAATATTTACTGGCCTTTTAAACCCTCCCGGGACTTCCGTAAGTAATTCAAAACTAAAATTAACCAAATCAGTCCAGCCTTTTTCCAGTTTTCGCGAGACTAACGAACAGCAATTGATTTTTATATATATAAGAATATATAGATTACTTACTTTTAACATCTTGCCATTTTATAATTTCAGGCTGACGCGTTGTTCGTTCCCAAAAAAACTTTATCATATTTTGATTTGTATTTGTTATATTAAATATCATCGTCTGAATGGGCTTCGATAATTTTTTCTCTTTCAACTTAAAAGCATACCCTAAGTTAACTGTAATATCATAAGTGAGCGAAAATCACTATAGCTCTATTTTTATAGAAATAAAATGGGCAGTAATATTAAATGTGTATAGTCATATGTGCTTACACATTGCTTGCCTGCTATTATTTGATAGCAAAATTTCGGATCGTTGTTTATTAAATTGGAGTCGCGTGAAAAAATTTTCATTATAAAGGATATAATTTTTCTAAACTATCTACGTGAAAACGGAATATTTGCGCTGGTAAAGTATTCTTTGTAGATATATATCGGAAGAAATAGACGGCCCCTTCGTATAAGTCAAGTATAAAAGCCTAATTTTGTAAGATAGTGTTTCAATATACACCGGAAATGTACGAAATCGAGGAATTGTGTACAAATCCTAGGAAATGTGTAAAATATTGTTTGAAAAACTATTTAATTTATAGATATCCTAGAAAATGTATAAAGTAAATGATTTCTGTAATAAAACACGTTGTTAATAATTGTTTTTTCTCAAACACTTATTTAATTAATCGGGTAACAGTTATAGCGTAAAATAATAATAATATGTTCATATTATCTTACTAATTAGAACTTCTAAAATCAAATATCTATTAACTTTCAACGTATTAATGTGTAAGTATAATATAAATTATTTCACAGATTTCCGTGTGCTTTTAAGAATCACATTTCCTAGGAATATGCCGGTATGTATAGTACATTCTATACCAAGGGAGAAAAATAGGGCAGGTTTTTTTACAATAGGATGAATAGTTCAACCTCTTCGAGTTGACTCTTCAGTCGATAATTCAAAATGTAAGTATAGAGTCGCGACTTAAGCTACCTTTGACACTTCAATAAACAAGTCATAGCTAGATCAGCATTAGTGGAATCTAAGCGGGAGAGAACAAGGTACTTTTGTCCCGTATACATGGGGCGCAAAGCGAACTTCTCATTCCGCAGTAAGACAAATATTTATTACTGTACTACCTCTTGTACTAATGATATGTTTCTTTAAGCATCAAAATGGTGACTCTAAACTCAAAGTTGACTCTATATGTAAGAGCCGTCGAAAGCTATATATAAGCGAAAAATGAGCACTCAGTGACTCATCAAATGACTTCCACAGCTCTTCCCCAGATTGAATTGAAATTAAGCAAAGTGACTCCTTTCACGATATAGACTCTCACAAACAACTGATTTCCTCACATTCCTACAGGAATCGGTAAAACGCAAGTAACACCATTGAAAGCAGCTAGTATGTTAAACAATAGTTACTCACCGTTAATTAAAAATAAACCTACAATAACATTCACATCAATATTTGCTTTGTCGCTATCATAATAATTTGTAACGTCTCTTAATGCTTCCATATAATCCGTCAAATCCCTTGATTGAGGATAGCCAGACATAGACCTAAATGGTCTCCCGCGTTTATAAACATTAATGCACATTAATGATGGTAACATGTGAAAAATTATACAAATGTACAAATATTTCAAATACATAATATAGAAATAAAACAGTTTTATATGTGCTTATCTCCTTCGCGATATGCAATAAAAATTTAACATTTCATGCATATAAACGTAAAGTAATCGATTTTCTGATGCAAATCGATTTTTCTTACTTGAAATATCGATTTCATTTGGAGTAATTATATCTTCTTTGCTTCTTTCATTCTCATTAAACCTTTCATACAAGTTCATCGGTTTAGAGTACTCTTGACTTGGCCCTTATTTAAAATATCCAGGATTTGGTCCAGAAACTTTCGCCTTGGTCTTCCCTTTCCAACTTTCGCATTCACTCTTGACTCATAAATCCTTTTTGTCAGTCTCCTTTGCGCCTTACAAAATAATTATTTAAACACAAGTATGTTGCTTACATATATATTTTAAAATATTGTTTTATACATTTGAGTATATATTAGGTAATCTCAATATATTTTAATTAATACTCTTCAATAATAAATCTAACAGCAGCAGAAAAAGTAGCCGCCGCTAAACCAGTCGTATGTCCGTTACATCCTGCTTGCAAAATGTTTGAAAACATGTCCTTTGAGTCGAAAAACGTCCTGCTCATAAACTTAGACTGTTTAACCGGTGTTGGCCCAAAACAACCATCTGATGTTTGAAAGCGTAGCATATTGTTTAACCAGCTGCGATGGAGGAACTGGGAGTGTCCAGCGGCAGTGCATAGAGAAACTAGAACAATATTAAGGAATTGTACAGCTTCAAATAATACCGTTACAACCTAGTCAAGGTTTACTATACTAGAAGGAAGGCTACACAAAAATGAATACTAACCCAATCCGGCCAACAGAATCAATAAATACAAAAGCTGAATTTTCCAACTGTAGTGGAAAATGTGGTCAATATTTAACCGGAATTCACATTTAAATTTAAATGGATTTCTGAACAGCTTTTAAATTTAATTGATTTCTAAACGACGGCACGAACATCAAATGTTTGACAGGTAAGAATAGTTTCTAAGGACAGCGAAACGGTTGTTTTTACTGTATTCCAAGCGTTTTTTTTTTCATATATACTCACCTTTTAAACGTTCTCTGGACTTCCACTTATAATCCAAAACAAAAACTAGCCAAATCAGTCCAACCGTTCTTGACATTAACGNTGTTGCTTACATATATATTTTATTTATTTTAAGATATTGTTTTATACATTTGAATATATATTAGGTAATCTCCATATATGTTAATTAATAATAAATCTCTTCAATAATAAATCTTACAGCAGCAGAAAAAGTAGCCGCCGCTAAACCAGTCGTATGTCCGTTACAGCCTTCTTGCAAAATGTTTGAAAACATGTCCCTTGAGTTGAAAAACGTCCTGCTCATAATCTTAGACTGTTTAACCGGTGTTGCCCCAAAACAACCATCTGATGTTTGAAAGCGTAGCATATTGTTTAACCAGTTGCGATGGAGGAACTGGGAGTGTCCAGCGGCAGTGCATAGAGAAACTAGAACAATATTAAGGAATTGCACAGCTTAAAATAATACCGTTACAACCTAGTCAATGTTTACTATACTAAAAGGAAGGCTACACAAAAAAGAATACTAACTAACCCAATCCGGCCAACAAAATCAAAAAATACAAAAGCTGAATTTTCCAACTGTAGTGGAAAATGTGGTCAATACTTAACCGGAACAAAAAGAATTCATGATGAAAAAAATGAATCGCGGTCTTTACGCCTAGATTCCCACCCAAAGTCCATAAAATATTATAGTTGCAAACAGAAATTGTTGGTAGTCAATATCAGATGATAAAAAATCTTGATTTCTGAACGACGGGACGAACATCATACGATTGACATTCAAAACTAAATAAATGAAAACAAACATACACATTTAAATTTAATTTGATTTCTGAACGGCTTTTAAATTTAATTGATTTCTACACGACGGCACGAACATCAAATGTTTGACAGGTAAGAACAGTTTCTAAGGACAGCAAAACTGTTGTTTTTACTGTATTCCAAGCGTTATTTTTCACATATACTCACCTTTTAAACGTTCTCTGGACTTCCACTTATAATCCAAAACAAAAACTAGCCAAATCAGTCCAACCGTTCTCGACATTAACGAGACTAACGAACAGCAAGTGATTTTTTTACATATAAAGTATAAAACGGCCCCTACGTGTAAAGAGTTAAGTACAAAATTCTAATTCTGAAGACAGTGTTTCAAGAATAAATAACTTATAAACTAGCTTTTCTTGTTTTTAATCATCATGTTGATAAATGGGGAGATATAATCATCAAAATTACAAAAATGTCAAATTAGACATGTAAGTTGTCTGTTTATACGTAAGGATCGTCAATATATTGTATGTACACACCGTCGAACCTGGATAAGTGAGAGACCGCAAAATCTTTCTCGCTTTTGGAGATATTTCACTAACCCGAGTTTCAAGCTAATCGAAGAACAGCATTGGCCACTCCCAATGATAGAGATTAAACCAACATACAGTAAATATGCAGTGAATAAATGCAAGACATAAAGTTTATTTACAATAGATTCAACGTCATAAGTATGCATCATCACTCTCTCTCGGCGGGCGTGGCCATTGTAGGGGCCACCCTCACCTGGACAAGTAGCAGGGCAGAGAGCACGGATCGCTCTCCTACAGGTTGATACAGGTGCTTACCAGTCATGGTTGCTTCGGCAAATACCTGTATCAATCTATTGGATGTGAGCCGTCGGCCATCTTTTCCGAGTGTGGTGCCTCCTTAGAAAAAACCTGCCACGAGGTGGCAGAATGTCCGGCTTCTCAATGGCACGTATTATTGGTGCAATACTCTTCAGTGAACAGGCCTGGTTAGCGGTTGCCTCCTTTTCCGAGACTGTCATCTCGCTTAATGAGGCACGGCAAATGGAGAGGGTGAATGCCGCCGAAGCTCTCCGGCTCTGACGAAGGGGAGTAGGAAATAGGAAGTGGAGGTTCATTTTACTCCTCCCCCTATAGAATATCTGTGAGCCGTCTGCAACCGAGGGGCCAGAGAGGAATACCTCAAACGAACCTCTGGCTCCCCACTCATGGTTCACGACGGGCCCGCTGGGTTTTCGTGGGTATTGCGAGTTCTTGATTTTGAGTGAATTTCTTCTCTCGTGATCGTCTGTAGGACCAATGGAATTATGACTAAGTTATCTTGCCAGACCTCTCCCATCTGAACTTCCTTAGTTTCTGGATCTCTTATTTACTCAATGTTCAGAGAGGACGTGAAACTCACTCTTTAAACAATACTATTGTGAGTTGCAGCCAATGCCTGATTACATTTGGGCGCCATCACATAAATAAATGCATTTTCCAGAAAAGATAAGCAGTTACTACGTAAGACAAAGTATTTGGCCAGTCCTAACCAAAACCGGTTAGAAATTGCAATTTTCTAGGTTTATTTTGTTGACATGAGGGCCTCGCTCACGCTGTGGTGCGAGTACTCGCTTTGCTCGCAGAGACACCGGGTTCGAACCCCGCCAGGGCGAATGTAGAAAATTGTATTTTCTAATTTGTCTGAGTCTGGTCTGGATGGAGGTTACGGCCGTGGCTAATCACCACCCTACCAACAAAGACACGTACCTCTAACACAAAATTGTCAGCAGTAACAAAAATATATATATTATATGGTTGGAAATCGAACCTAGGACCTCTGCTAGAGAAACGAATGCGGTCACCATAACATAGACCCAGCCGTGTGTAACTAAATGCAAAAGTAATTTTTTTAATGCTAACCTATATTACTGCTAACCCAATAAACATACAAAATATACATGAAACGGCTAATATTTTCGGAACTAATGGAACTGTAAAGGGTTGACATAACGATAAAGGTCGTTTGGATAAAACACAATCATTTCTTAAATTAAGAGATTAGAAGTCATGTTTCGGTAAGAAATAAAGTCGAAAACATGCATAAAATGTTGCAATGCATCTGTTGATACATTATTAGATATCTCAAACACAAAAGTAAGAATTTTACATAGACCAAGTCGCTGATTGCGTCATCATATCATCATACGTAGTCATTATGGCAGAGACTCTCGAAGATCTCAATACAATGCTCGATGACCTCAGCAGAGTTTCTCAATAGGTGGGCCTGAAAATGAACATGAATAATGTCTAATATCCATGTATCGCCTCACCCAGTCATCGTTGAGAACTCAGCTCTCGAAATTGTTGACGAGTACACATACCTGGGACATATAGTCCAGCTAGATAGATCCAATTTCGAGAAGGAGGTTAACCGCCGAATCCAACTTGGTCGGGCAGCGTTCGGGAAACTACGCCAGATATTTCCGTCCCATAACCCTCGGTGTCTGAAGACCAAAGTCTTCGAACAGTGCGTGTTGCCAGTGATGACCTACGGTTCTGAGACGTAATCGCTGAGTCACTCAGCGTGCGATGGAGAGGGCTATTGCTATGGAGTTTCTCTACGTGATCGAATCAGAAATGAAGAGAACCAGTGTCACCGACATAGTCCTGTGAATCGCGAACCTGAAGTGTAAATGGGCGGGGCACATAGTCCAAAGGACCGATGGACGTTGGGAAGGTCCTGGAGTGACGACCCCGCACCGGATGGCGCAGTGTAGGGAGACCCACAAGATGGACCGACGACATAAAGAGGGTCGCCGGTAGCCGCTGGAGCCAAGCGGCGCAAGATCGGGCCTTGTGGACGTCATTACGTGAGACCTATGTCCAGCAGTAGACGTCCATCGGTTGAGGCGACGACGACGAAGTCGCTGATGCCAGCATAAGATTTTATTACTTAGTACACTATCATAAAGTAAAGGCATTTTCGGATTTATACTTACTTATTTCCATGAACAAATCAGATAATCCATAATTATTGAACGCTATATATTCTGTTTCTGCGTGTCCCATAGCACAAAATTGTTTTAACAGATTCCTGTCTTCCTTTACAGAGAATATAGTGCAACTGCGTCCTAGATACGCCATTATTAACATGACAGCCCTGGAATTTACAACTCTTATGATTATTTAAAAGAAATATACGTATTATTATCGTTAATATAATATCTAAATCAAAATATTCTTTATTCCAGTAAGCTCAAAAACCACTTTGAATCGTCACTAGTCCGTCGGTAACAAATGTCCTACCGGTAAAGTTGAATCCGCTAAGAAGAAATCGGCAAGAAACTCAGCAGTTACTCATTTAAAGATAGTTTTGTAGTTAAAATGTACGATGATAGGCTCACCGTAAGCCCTTAAAGAATATATATAAGGATGAACACTATATCCACGTCGGTTGCGTTGGATATGGTATTGATGACACTATTTTGGAAAATCCTTGCATTATTAATTAGCGTATCGCCTATTTCGTAACATTAACCTCATTTTCTACATCACTACACCTTATTAAGTATCCTACAGTTATTATTAGGTAGGTATTCTGACTGTAATAGGATAAGGTAAGAAGCATGATTAGCAGTCTATTTATGTGCCACTGCTGAGATTAAAAGATCACCATTTGATACAGGCTTTGGAGGACGCACCATGCTATTTGTGGATGGATACTGAAGGAAAACTTCGTTAGAATTATTGTGTTATAAAGGACACATACATTAAGTGTTATGTATACCTATATACTAGGTGTTCCCAGCGATGTAACTCCCATGGTCCCAATCTAGTTACTGAATAGAAATGTCAATTTAAACCATTTTTGAAAGAAATTGAAAAAAAACTCGCGAAGAACAATATTGATACATATATTTTCTAGAGCCTGAGAAAGGACTTAAGCTATATTTTAATGCAAAAATGGGTTATAACTTATGAAACTATCTATATATTTAGAGTTAGAAGCTTATCTTATCTTATCTTATTTAAGAAACAAATTCAAGGCAGTTAAGATAATGACAGTTCACATATTAGAAAACTTTTTGTACGTACACAAAAACATTGACTCTTTTAGTAAAAAGAGTGAATGTATATCATATAACTTACAAAACAAAAACAAACTTGTTGTAAATTCTAGTAGGCTGCATAAAATTAACAACTCATTTAAGGGTAACTGTATACGTTTCTATAATAAACTCCCACAAGACGTTTTAGAAATGTCAATTAATAAATTCAAAGTCTTTGTTAAAAGAAAGTTGATAGAAAAATCGTATTATAAGTTGCAAGAGTACTTAGACGATAGAAACGCGTGGGAGTGAACGAACTGCTCTAATTTGAATTGAAATATATTAAACTAATATGATATTGTAATGATGATGATAACAAAAAAAAACAAAACTCCCGACTGAGTTTGATGTGGCCTCTTCTCGGATCAGGGCGCGAAGGAACCATCGTAACTTTTGATTTTAAGTCGTTCTGCAGTATCATCATCAGACGTACATTAAAATTAGAGTGTGGAAAAGAAAAGAAAAAAAAATATTTGACGATTCAAAAGTGCTGTAATATGCCTACTTGAATAATGATATTTTGATTTGATTTATTTTTTAGGCTGTGTTCATTTGATAAAAATAAATATGACAATAAAAATCTGTAAAAGTATTACCCTCGAGGATGTTATATAACAATCCTTATCCTTGTACCAATATTATAAATGAGAAAATCACTCTGTCTGTCTGCCGCGCTTTCAAGCCTAAACTGAAAGCCGATTTTTTTGAAATGTGGTACACAGATAATCTAGTGCTTCAGAAAGAACAATAAACTCTTTGCAGTGAAACATTGCGAATAGCCATTTAAAATATTTATAGGAATATGTCTTATGTGTACTTAGGCTAAATTATTAAAAATGCTACTCAAAAAGACTATATTCTTTGCGGACAAAGTACAGCTAATATTAAAATAACATATAAATTACCTGTGAGTTAAAGCGTAACCAAAATCTGTCCCATCTTTCAACATATCATAGCAATAATCATTAACAGAACAACGTGGCATCGATTGCTCTATATTTTTAAGATTTTTAGATAATGATATCAAACAGGAATCTAGAATTCATAGATAATATTTTAACAAAACGAAATAATACTGTACGTGCGAAAAAGAGAGTTTACAAAAGCAAGATGAGCACAGGATTGTATTTATAAAAACAAATACCAATTTTGTATTATTACTATCCGAAATACACGTATATCCATTTGAAAATTAATAAAACGGACATTTTATTCCTAATAGTTAACCGTAATCTTCATGCAGGTTTATTAGATCTAAAGTTTGTTGAAATAATACATATTGTGCACATTTATTGGATGTTTTTATTACTGGTGAATTATTTTTACTTAATTTTTTGTGGTTTATTTGCGAATTTTTGTCAGCAATAAAAAGGAGGCTCGCAACAATGACTAAATCAGGTTCATTATACCATATATTACTATTATTAAGCTCACATTTTGACAAAATTATGCCATTTCTCAGGTACCGAGAAATACCGAGTCACTGTTCGTATGAAACTTCAGTTTTTTTCTCGTTGTTATACTGAAACTATACTGTGTTTTGGCCTCATTGGTCTAACATGTTCGACTACAGACATGAGGTCCTGGGTTCGAGTCCCGGGTCGGGCCACTTCAAAAATTAATATTGAGTTTTCTATTAAGAGCCTCGGAGAGCACGTTAAGCCGTCGGTCCTGTGCCTGATCGCTCTCCTTTAGTGTCGAATTCCCGTCACGTCGGATTATGAGAGTGAAGGAATAGAGACTGCACTTGTGTACTATGCCTGTCATTCCGCAGTGGAGCAGCGTGGTGGATTTATGTTTTAAAAATCCTCTATCATATGAGTGAGGAGGCCTGTGCCCAGCAGTGGGAAATTAATAGGCTACTACTTACTTATACTGGGTTTCCTAAATGATTTGCAAACAAGCATTTCCTGAGATCTCTTATCTCTTCATACAATCGAAACACGAGACATAATTGAGGAAGAATCCAAATAAAATCATGCTATACTCTAAAAACTTACCAGATACTTCAGGACTAGGTATCCAATTGTACAATTGGTCGACTCTCTTCAAATACTGCTTAAAAGGGAAATATATTTCCGTTAAAACATCTGGATGATATGTCTTCTGTTCTGTGTAGGCGAATTTATCCAGACGTTCCACCCAATAAGAGACATTATTAAATAAACTTAAAATGTCTTGAACTGCAATAAATAATGTAATTCTAAATCTTTCATATGAAACATCGACCTTTATTTAAAAATAATAATTTATGTGAAAGGTTTTTCTTTCTAAATTTGTAGACATTTGTGAATATTTTTGAAAGTCTTGTAGTCAGTGACTCAGTTTAATGGTCTAAAACCATCTTAGCCTTGCTAACCATTAAATAAAACCGGGCACATCGGTGTAAGGGATTTAAAAGTCTATAAAAGCGAATGGTTAGAACAATTTTCGTTTTCACATGTTTTATTTATTAAAAGATTATATTTTACTTTTCACCTACAATTTCTATGTGGTTTCTGTGCGAAATACTCGTATAATAGATATATTCACGTATAATAATTAGTGAAATGAATTTACATGTAATTGTTCATATAACATGTTTTTTTCGATTTACTTCACGTTTTTTCATGTATTCGCATTAAAGATTAAAATTAGATTTCAAAATACCTTTGCATCGGTTTTAAAGACTTTTTTTAACTTTTGCATAGGAATTTTTTACTTACTACAGGCTTAAAGCCCAACTCTAACATAAATTATCACGTTTTTAAAGTTTTGAAGTTTTTAAATGAATATCTAATATAAATTGGGCCTACTACTCACTCACGTCATGTGTATGTCCTGTTAATATATAAATATTAATAATTTATTAACACTACTCAATTTAAAAAACTGCCTCATTGGTCAGTTATTAGCATGGTCCTGGGTTCGAGTCCCGAGTGGGGCCAATTCAAAAATCTATATTGAGTTTTCTATTAAGATTTTCTCAATATTTGCCCAAAGTTAGGAAGTTGGCGGTGTGATCCACCCTCGTGCCTCGGAGAGTTCCACGTCACATCGGATTACGAGTGTGAAGGAATGGAGAATGCACATGTGCATGCCAGCCAATCCGCAGTGGAGCACCGTGGTGGGTGTATGCTCTAAAAACCCTCTCTCATATGAGTGAGGAGGCCTGTACCCAATTTAAATATGACCCACTGACAATATTTGGTAATAAAGCTCTACACTTTTAAGCTCGCCTATTGCACTTTGTATTGTTTTATTGTTATATATTTTTTTCTTGGATTTACACAGTAAGTCCCGAATCTATCGATTTATAAATTTTGAGTCGTTCGATAGCCTACTATTATTATAATTTGACTCATTGTAGGAACATGACTGCCTCATTGGTCTAGTGTTTAGTCTTACAAACTATCAGGTCCTAGGTTCGAGTTCTATCGGGCAAATTCTAAGTTGCTTTTGAATTTCTGTTAAGAAATTCTTGTTGAAGAAAAGTTGGGAAGCCGTCAGTCTTCTGTTCCTCCTGTCGTGTCGAATACGCCTTTCCATCGGACTAACATCTCCAGCGTAATTGGCTAATCTTTTCATAAAATTGCCAGAAATCCGGTTAGGAGAGTGTTATTATCACTTACCCATATGTTTTTTAGTTCTGAAACTCACGTCTCTATCTTCAACCGTAGTTTCCTTGAAGTAGTTTAACAATTCATGGTTTTCGTTAACTACTTGTTTAATTTTATTTTTCACGGATCTTGGTATTGCTCTAACTTTTTCTTGTAGAGCGTGTTCCAAATGTACTGGAAATAAAAAAAATTGGGGGTGAATTTTTTAGATAATTAATTATTTTGTTAGTAAATGTACTCAAAACTTATTTTATTTAAAATGAAAATGCTAAACACGTCCTGAAATATAAATTAAAAGTGAAAGAAATTGGAGCAATAAAGAAACAAAATTAAATTAAGTGCTAAAAACTTAAAAGTCTTTTATTTTTATTAATTTTTAAGAAGATATAAGGTTTCCCTTTATGAAATTATTCTTTCTCTTTATTATATGTATATGGTACACATAATAATTACACAACGAGTTACCATTAATAGTGACTTGTCATTTTGCTTAAGTCGAATTATTTAAAGAAATTTTGTGCATAAATAGGTAATGTACGAAGACATCTGTAAATCTCCTTACTAAAAAAAACTAAGTGGGCCTGTGCCCAGCAGTGGGACGTTAATGGGCTATTGACGTCCCTATGCTGTGCACAGGCCTCCTCACTCATAGGAGAGAGGATTGATAGAGCATAAACCCACCACGCTGCTCCACTGTGGGTTGGCAGACATAGTACACAAGCACATTCACTATTCCTTCACTCTCATAGGCCGATGGGGCGGATATCCTACACGGCCGGAGAGAGATCAGGCGCTGGACTGACGGCTTAACGTGCTCTCCGAGGTACAGGGGTTGATCACACCACCAACTTCTCAACTTCGGGCAAATATTGAAAATATCTTTAATACAAAACTCAATATCGATTTTTGAATTGGTCTGATCCGGGACTCGAACCCAAGACCTCTTGACTGTGGCCGAAGTACTGACCACTAGACCATTGCGGCAGTTCTCCTTATTTAGCATTAAAATAAATAAATGGGATAAGTACTATAAGCCAATAAACTTACCATTGCTTAAAAATAAACCGAATGCTAAATTAATGTTTATTTCATCTTTATTTTTCGAGCCAAAAGCGACAACATCTTCAACTGCACTTAAATACTTGTAAAGATCTATTTCTAACGGCAAATCTCGTCCAGCCCTAAATGTATCTATCTGAGGATCTATTACAATAATTTCCGCATTCGTAACAGAAAAGTCTATAACATGAATTGTAATTAAAGAAATAATAACCATAAAATACGACATCCTACCATAAAAATAACAAATAAACGTCTCTGTCTACAAATGAAGCTCAACTGAGAGATTTTCTCAAATTGACTCTGTTTTTATCCGCTGTGATGGCAAATCCGCTGTAATGAGTTACTGCGACCAACTTTGAAGAAAAGCCAAGGATTACTTAGAGATTTTGCTTATAAGTTCAACAAATTAAATCATCCTCAGACTTACGAGTGCGCAAATAATGCCGATGCCCCTCGGTTTCACCCGCGTAGATACTGATTTCGTGACAGTAAAAAGTCTGCTAAGTCGGTCTTTAGATTGACATTTTAAAATTCTTTATATCCATTGAATGGAATTTCCGATTTAAATAATTTAAAAAGTATTTTACAGGTATTGAAACAAATAGGATAGGGATTAATACAGAGGTATGAATAATATGGTTTGATTGTTGTCGGCACTTTTATTAACTTTTAAAATTAAACAAAAAATTGTTGTAGAGGCGTAACTACAATAGATGATCATATGGTGTCGCGGAGTTTTTTGTAGATATTAATACGTTCTATAATATTGTACAACATTTTTTTGTCTATCATCAATAGTTTCCGCAGCGCACGCGATGACAAATTTTTTAACAAATTTTTTCACACAATGCTTTTTTTATTAGGGATTCCTATGTTTTTGAGAAATTAATATAGCCTATATCGCTCAGTAAAATTGCAGCTTTCTAATGGTGAAATATATTTGAAATCTGTGCGAAATCCGAGTTTTTGTTTGCAACCGTTACAAATATACATATAATCATACAAAGACAAATATTTCCTCTTTATAATATTAGTTTAGATAAACACGTAATTTTATTACCACCTCTGAAAATTCATTAGCAACACTTACCATGTGGCATAAAATTCTCATGTTGCCAATTATAAGGCGTTAATAGTAATTACGACCAGAAATGGGATTATTTGAAAGTAGTAGAAAATATTGACGAAAGAACGCTATTTTTACAGTTACTGCTGTTTCGGAGATTAAAAGAAACAGACAGACGCATAATAATGTGTTTGTACAAGGACCGTGTTATTATTTCGATATTATAAAAAGACATTTCATTACATTTAAGAGTATAATTTTTATTTCATCTGTTAATTTTAAATGACTTTAATCAGAAGACATATCTCACAGTGAACTCGTTGATATAACGCCATCGAATTATTATTATTTTTTTGCCGACATCGTCATTAATCGGATCCATAATTTAATTTTTTATACTGTGGGCGTTCGTGGGTAATGTTGGTGCAATCAAACACTTTATTAATTAATTCGGATCATAATGTTCAATCACTTAATGTTCCCGAAATCAATTTACACAAACTCATTAACAATAATAGCTAGGAACGCGACAATTCCAACAGTAGACCGCTCCGGTCGAGCGTCACTCGACACCGAGACTCCCGCCGGACTGCCACGGATCGTTGGTCCGTGTGTAATAGTCTGTGGAACGCTGGCGCCATCTTTGTATCGGCGTGGGGGGCAGAGTCAATAAGTGGCAGTCCGGCCCGCCTCTCGGCAGTCTTCGAGCGGCGGTCGGCCGGAGAGGTCGACTATTGAAACTGTCGCGTTCCTGGCTATTATTGTTAATGACTTTGTGTAAATTGATATCGGGAACATTAAGTGATTGAACATTATAATCCGAGTTAATTAATACAGTGTTTGATTGCACCAACAATACCCATGAACGCCCACAGAATAAGAAATTAAATAATGGATCTAATTAATAACGATGTCGGCGGAGAACCCTACGCCCCTGTGTTTTATGTTTCTCCGTTCTCTCTTATTCTCCGACATCAGAAGTGGGATCACTGTTGGTGCGAAATAAGAAAAAGGGCGAAACGTACGTTTGTGCTATGCGTACAAACGCGTGCTATGAATTGCGTGCTGAATTAAAAGATATGAGCACTGATCGAAGACCTACAAGGCAATCTACCGGTCTAGGGTCGAACATGGTCCCTGACAAGAAAAATACCGGCGAGAAATCGTGGTTCGCGGCTAAATTGTGTTTTTTGAAAATACCCTGCGTGGCGGCCGTTTTGTGCTGGCCGGCGGTGGGGCGCTTAGAGTGAAGCCTCAACGTTTTGAGTTTCCTGTGATCCGGTGAGTCGTCCAATGTACTAGATTTTAGAGGTGCTAAACTAACTTTTGTAAAATTTCTGTGACATGTTGCGTTGGTGTCCGTGGCGGCGTGCGACGGCGAGCGGCCGCGATGGGGACCGAGCGGCGGCGGCAGCTGAGCGTCGCCGAATGCGGCGTCGGGCGCCGAAAGACCGCGATGGCGGTGCTGGTCGCCTGGGCGACTATTGTCTCGCCCGAGCGATATCGTGGGCGGTCGACAGCGCTGGCAGCGGCCGGAAAGTGGCGAGTTGTCGCATATGGGTGAACCAATTTGTTTTTTTACTTACGATTTTGACGCTGAATATTCATTGATAAAGCATGAAATGATAAAGAAAATCAGGGTTTTAAAATATGTATCCAGTTGTCTTATTTTTGTCCAAGACCCTAGATGTCTATACTTAATTAACCTCCATAATAATACGCTTGGGATGAGCTTCATTGAGAAAAATAGAAAAGATTTGTAAGGATAAACATAAATGATTGCGGACATAAGTCGCGCCACAGGCTACTTTCCATTATACCTATCAAGCGGTAATCTTATACAATTTCTTTGAGAGTGAAATATTATGTAACAAAGATTGTTTTACTACATATTTCTTTAAATATGTATAACTAACATAACTGTCTTCTATGTTATTTATATGTTTTCACTCATTAATTACTTAAAAAAAGGCCAACAATCTACTTTTAAAACATCGATTATATTTTTTTATTTTATACACAGCTTAAGCCATTAACGATACACGTTTGATAGTATGTGGTTCCAAAAAGAATCATAGATATCAAACTCTTTGTTTATATAAAAAAATTGATCAGGATCGATTTATTATTTTAGATGTGAGATATGAATCAGGTTCGTTTTAACGTGAATTTTTTTTTAATCGCACGCATAGGGACACAATTCAAACAAGCCAATGATAACAAAATCAGGGGACACATTTTGGCGTTGTTGCTATATATCTAACATCTCCACCTGAAATTAAATTCCACCAAAAACAAGAATCAAAGAATTTATTACGCTAAGTAAGGCCTGTAACACATTGCGTGGGGCGGAGGGTGAAGACCCACCATTTTGAAGCTTTTACGTGTTACTAGACGTATACACGTGTAACAAACGGCTCGGTGTCCATTACACAACCACACTCCATTTTTTACAAATTAATAAAGAAAGATTGGCTTGTTATTTATCCCATACATTCTTGTTTTAAATTACGATTATAATTTGTGAAGTGAAACTTCTTATGGGCAAAATATATTATCCTAGTAGAATGAAAAAAATCCTTTCTGAATTTTCTTGTCCTTATTTTCATTAACATGTATAAATTTCGTGATGAAATATTGCCGAACGCATTAAATTGCTTTTCTCATGACGTCAAATAATTCTGTCTTGTCTGTGGTAAGCCATTTTGAAGTGTCATCGTTGTTTTCGTTTGTTCATTCCAGTTTGTATTTAATTTTTTCAATTTAACCATGGGTTTAGCCACCGTTATCGAGAATGAAGCTCATTTTCAATCAGAAATGGTTAACGCTGGCACCAAGCTGGTGGTTGTAGATTTCACTGCTACTTGGTAAGTATAACCTGGTGACTAGCACAAGCGTAGTTTCTAAATCAAAATCATAGTATTATATCGTAACAAGAAATCATGTGACAACAAGCAAAACAAACAATTTTAGCTGTATCCATATCGGCGTACTATCAAATTTTTTTTAATGTCAAAGGCAGAAGAACCATGTTTCCCTGCAAGGGCCTTTTAGTGGGTGCCCCACTGAAGCTTAAAAGCCAATATGAAACCCAATAAGACAATAGAAAATATTAGTTCAATATGTGTATTTAAATAGAACAACACTAGTCAAAGCTTCTAGCACTCACATCTATCTGTCAAAGCACTAGTAAAATTTCTAATAGGAATTTTATAAGTAGTAACATGTTACACATTGTAAGATACTCAAAGAAGATGTAGGTAGATATGAATATAGTTATATTTTTTGAAGGTGTCCCCCATGCCAGAGAATAGCACCATTTTTTGAACAGCTCCCAGCAAAGTTCCCAAGAGCTGTGTTTCTCAAAGTGGATGTAGATAGATGTGCAGAAACTGCCAGCGCACAAGGAATAAGCGCTATGCCAACTTTCATATTCTACAGAAATAGGGTGAGCTCATCTCTCAACTATACAGTATATATTTTATATATGTGTAATATAGGAAATCATGTTTAAAAAGACACCTCCATTTATTTCCATACATTATTTTAAGAAATACATCCAAATTTCTTTTACAAAACATACATTACATAAACTTTATACAAAAGGGGTATATAATATTAAAGAATTTTTAAACAACTTATTTCCATGTGTACATGAAAACAAATATTGCCCAATTGTAAGCTACAATAACTATTTAAGAGTCACACTCTGATTCATTCATTTCTCAGTAAAAGAATCAACTTTCTGAACTGTAGATTTTTTATGTACTGAGGCTTCTGACAAATCAAAAAGTGCTTTTTAAATACATTTGAATGAAGAATATTTTGATATTGAAACATTCTTTTACATGAAATAGATACTTTTTGCAAGACTGTAAAAATATTGTTTTAGTTAAATAAAATGGTGTATTGTGATCTTGAATCAATTGTATACCACTATTTGTAAAACCTTGTGTACTAAATCTAACACAGCTACATGTAATTCATTAAACTACAGTCTATTAAATATGTCATTATTTAAATTTAATTATTAGATTTATTTGCAAAAACTACAATGCCATCTATTGTTCCTGTATTATGAGATTAAGATATCTATGTAGCTAGTTTCAGATATTTATATAAGGAGGTTTAGAAGTTCATACTAGATGGTGTAGGAAATTAGATATTTTTATTTTACTGGTTCATTGAATATAGATTGATGTCAAAATTTTACTTTTAGACTAAAATTGACCGCCTACAAGGCGCAGATCCTGCTTCACTTGAGAACAAAGTGAGGCAATACTATGGCACTGAGGACACTGGAGATGATGACAATTCTGTTGCAGGCCATGTAAGTAGAATAAGTAGGCAATTTTTTTTAATTAATGTGTCCCGATTTACTAAGATGTAAACTCAAGAAGAGACTAAAGTTCACATAATACATTGATGTAAGCTATATCAAGCAATGATTTTCATATCAAAGCCAAATGAAATTGCACTTTTGAGTCATCAGCAATGTTTTAATGAGGATATCAAAACATATCTTAAAATGTAACGTTACTAGGATTCCCAGACACCCTGTTGTGAGAGGAGCCAATGACAAACTCTTTCGGGTTTAATTTTTTAATCTTATCTATATGATCATTCTAGATGGACCTAACAACATTCATCACAAAGAATGAATGTGAATGCTTAAATGAGGCTGATGATCATCCTCTAGCACATGCTCTAACTAGTGGAGGTGGCTATTTGGCCAGTGATTGTGATGAGCAACTCATCATCAACATTTCATTTAACCAGGTAAGTACTTGTAAAATTACATTTCTTGCCCAATTTTTTTTATAATATCATGAATAGTCTTAATTCCTGTAAAGAACAACCTTAAAATACATTTGTAATATATTTTATAGTGAACCTCAGGACATATACTTGATGTATGTATGATCTTTACTTTGGGACTTATAATAATTGTTGATGTGACATATTTACTTTATATTTTAGGCAGTGAAACTTCACTCAATAAAAATGAAAGCCCCTAGTGATAAGGGCCCCAAGTTTGTTAAATTGTTCATCAATCAACCACGAACATTAGATTTTGATCAAGCATCTGGAAATGCATCTATACAGGACTTAGAGTAAGTACTTTTAAGTATGAAAGATTTTGAATTATAATTTGTATACTTATAATGTAATCTATATCTTTGTTATATTCCCCAAAATTGATTTATTTCATTTATTCATTCGCTCATTGGTAATGAGTTTAAGAAATGCATGCTATAAAAGACAATTCCTATGCTATCATGGGAATTGTCTTTCACTTTCATTATATTACATGATTAATATTGTTCTTTCTCTTAAATTCATCATTGTTATGTAACCTGGGAGCAATTCAGGGGTATGTGTAACCTGCTAACCTGCAATGAAGTAGCATGGGGGTCTACACTCAAAAACCCTTCCTCTTGTGATTGAGGCCTAGACCTAGCATTAGGATGTTAATAGGCTGCTACTTACCTAACTTGTATAACCTTTTGGCTGCAGTGCCATTTTTTCAATGCTGTTCTCTTTATTCTGGCGACTTTTTACGCAAACCTTTCTGTAGTATGCTGGACGTGATATTATGTCCCAACAATATGTTCGTCCACTGCAGTTTACATATTATAATATATCCAGAAATCATAAAATTAAAATAAATGTGTAATGATTAATTGTCAAATTTTATTTGATTACTTGTACACCACACAAGAAACATCTTAAATATCTATTTCGTTAACAATTATTTCTAACTTAAATATATTCTAGCATATCACACATTAATGTTATGATAATTACCATTTCACAGAACAGCTTCTGCTCAAAATTTCGAGCATAAGAGAAAGATCTTTGTCTTTGATCCCTTCGTACACGGGTGCGATTTTGATAAGACGCAATAATATTCCAGTTGTATGGTAAAACGCTTTAGGTAACACATAATAATACTTCAAGCGCAGGGAAAGGGCTAATATAACTTATGTCATACTGAACTAGAAATTAGGTGCTTATACATTCTTCATTTATTATTACAGGTTTTCTCCAAGCGATTTGGAAGGAAACCCAGTTCCTGTCAAGTATGTTAAATTCCAGAGTGTTCAAAATATTCAGCTTTTTATAAAAGATAACCAGTCTGGTGGTGAAGTGACACAGATTGATCACCTTGTATT